>JAHTLZ010001131.1:0-10962 GCA_023846285.1 Phrynocephalus versicolor | reverse complement strand
GCCTGGCCAGACTAGGATTGCTGAGGTCCCGAACCACCCGGAAGAGCTCTGCCTGGCGGTTCGAGGCCTCAGCAATTCTCAGGGAGTTAAAAGATGACCTAGCCTCCCTGATCGCGTTGATATAGCGACTAGTCTGGGCGTCTACTGCAGCCTTACTTGATACCGTCCGGTCTCTTCTCCAGCTGCGCTCTAGCCTCCTCCTCTCCTGCTTCATCACCCTGAGCAGTAATAATATTATTCATCAGTAATAATAAAAGGCTACATATAGTGGAAGGAAAGTCCTCAGAACTGGGACTATGACTGCATTAAGACAGAACAGAAGTGAACAGAAGAAACAGCATGAAGTCCAACAAAATTTAGAAAGACTGAGAGGGGGAAAAGAAGGGGAGCCAACAAGAGATGAACAAATACAATACCTAAGAAAGTACCGGGTATCTATTGTTAGGTTTTCTGAAGCCTGAGATGCTGACAAAGGGCCGTTACTTCACGAGCCACTCGCTTCGCGGCAAGCCGTCATTTCTGTGCGAACCGATCGCTTCAGTCCGCACGCTTCTCCTTTTTGGCTGCGACGTCACCCCGACCACGCCCCCTTTAGCGTGCTCCAACCGGGGTGAGTGATTCCCCTGGCGGAGGACGGGAATCTTTTCGCTTCGCATCTCGCTTCGCTCCCAACGTCACGTGTGGTCTCGGTTTTTGGCTTTTATTTCAAGATTTTTTAAAAAGTATTCAAACAGGGATATCGATGCATCACTATATTGTTTCATCGCTTTGCGCTGTTACTTCCTCGCGCGAGTAGCGGCGGCGGCGGCGGCGGGCGCAGGAGGAGCCGCTGCTGCCTCGCCCGGCCAGAGCAGGGCACCCGGGGCAGGCAGCGTGCAAGCTGCGGAGGGCGGGCGGCTGTGCCATGCGGGGCTCCCCCCAAGTAGCGGCGGCGGCGGTGGGGGGGCTGCCAATGATGCCAGGAAACAAAACACAGGATCGTACAGTAACCACGCTCTGTCGTGAATGACAGCCAAGCATTGATGCATCGATATGCCGAGTAAATTTTTTAAAAAAAATAAAAGGAGAGTGGAACCGGACGTTGCAAACCAGCTTTCTAATGCGAAGGGAGCAGGTGAGGTAGTAATCGATTCGGTCCCAAAAATGCCCCGCGTGAGTACAGAGAAACAGGGGTGGGAGCGAAGGGAGACCACGTGACCACCACGTGACCGCCTCCGAATTCAAATCGAAGGCAAGGTCAATTCGAAGCGAGGCACCTCGTGAAGTAACGGCCAAGCTGCAACTGAAAGAATTCTGAAAAGAATTATCTCACTGGAGAATAATCACATGTGTTGTGTTTTGTATTTAATGAGGAATGTTTGAGACTCCTACTTCTCCTTCCTTTTTTCTTCTGTTACTCTGCTGGTTGGTGTCGGCGTTTTGTAAGAGAGCTCTGCATTTGTTTTCGGAAGTGACTTCAAATAAATCCTAATTTGTTTTTGAAGAACTGAACTACGCGTTTGCAACTCTTTCGCTGTGCATGATTTTTAAACTCTGCAAAGAGGGATGTTCTCAGCAGCCCAGTGGAAGTGCACTGGACCAGAACAGTAAAATCTAATATTTATTTACTGGCATAACTACCATGCAATATTTATCAATAGAATGATTTCTTTCGACATGGAAACGTTGGCTGAAATCTTGCTGCACAGCTCCATGTGTGCAATAGTGATAATGTAATCTCAGTTGCAAATGACCAATGATTAAGGGCGACTCACCCTTTACCCGGGTCATTTTGCCTTCCCGGGTGGATGACACTGTGAGACCAAGCAGTGAGATCTTGCAGAAGGGAGGGGGGAGGAGGTCTGGTGTATAACAGAACTTCCCATCACCAGCCTCTACCTTTGGTGTTTGTTTGGAGTTGAGGAGGTTTGGCCGGCTGCTCCGTGATCGCATGTGGCGCCCAGTTTGTTGAGGCTCGGCACCATTTTGCAACCTGGACTAGCCCAGCATAGCACCGGCCCAGTGGGAGCTGGATGGCTGCTGCTGGTGGTTAGGGGGTGTGCGGTGCAGGCAGCAGCGGTGCATGGCCCCTTCCACCTCTTTGATGTTCAGGGGAGGGCCAGAGCATGGGGTTTTTAGCAGAGAGCAGCGGCAGCAGTTGAGTTTGTCCTGCGAAGCGAGCCACTGGCCCTTTCTGGTGCTCCCTCCCCAGGCTAAATAAGGGTTGTGGGGTGTTTTGGGGGTGGAGTGGGTGGTCTACAGTAGGTGAGCCCTTTCCTATCCAGCAGGTACAATGCCATTGGGTGGGTGGGCTGTGGGCGAGAGTAGGAGCATGCTGGGACCCTGCCTTCCCCCACTCAGTGCCATAGTGTGGTGGTCCCCAACCCCCGGGCCGCGGACCGGTGCCGGTCCGTGGACCAGTCGGCACCGGGCCGCCTGGGGAGGCCGGGGAGGCTCCTCCCCTTTTCCTCCTCCGCCCTCCTCCTCCTCCTCTTCTCTCTCGCGGGCGGCCGGTGGAGGAGGAAGGCTGGAGGAGCGCAGGAGGAGCCGCCGCCGCCACCGCCGCCGCCTTTGCCTCCCTCCTCCCCTCCCCTCCCCTCCTCCCGGGCCGGCCAGCCGGTGACTCCGCCCCAAAATGCTGGCGCCCCGGCGGTGTTGGCGGCGGCCGCTTGGGCTCCGCCAGGAGGGACGCGGCGGCGTTGGCGGCGGCCCAGAAGACCGGGCTCTCTTCGGTCCGTTGCTCTCTGGGGAAGAGGAGGCGGAGGCGCCCCTCCTCCTCCTCCTCCCCCCGGGATCCCACTGCTTGCACCCCGCTCGCTTTCCCCGGTGGAGGAGGAGGCTCACGGCGGCGGCGGCAGCAGGAGCAGGAGCGAGCGCGGCGCTAGCAGCGAGACCCGCGTGCGGCTCTTGGCCTCGGCGCCCCACGCGCGGCACCCACCCGCCCGCGCCGGGAAGCGCCCTCGCGGCACCGACGAGCCGCCTCCTCCTCCTCCTGCTCTTGCTCCGGTTCCTCCTCCTCCTCCTCCTCCTCCTCCTCCTCCCGCCGCCGCCGCCGCCGCCGAAAGAGCAGAAGCGAGGGCAATTGCGGAGGGGTGGCGGCGGCGGCGGGACGGGGCGATTGCTGCGGCAGCGGCAGCGGCGGCATGGGGGTGGCCGGTGCTGCTTCTCCGGCGGTGGCGGCGGGAGGAGGAGGAGGAGGAGGAACAGGAGCAGGAGGAGGAGGCGGCGGCTCGTCGGTGCCGCGAGGGCGCTTCCCGGCGCGGCCGGGCGGGTGCCGCGCACAGGGCGCCGGGGCCAGGAGCCGCACGCGGGTCTCACTGTTGACGCCCCACTCGCTTTCCGCGACAGAGGAGGAGGCCCACGGCGGCGGCGGCAGCAGGAGCAAGCGGGGCGCCAGCAGCGAGACCCGCGCGGCTCCCGGTCCCAGCGCCGGAGGAGGAGGCGGGGGCCCGCCTGCCCAGGAGCCCCGGGTTCCCCCCACTCCGCCCGTGTGTGTGGTGGGGGGAGTGGCACGCCCAAGCCGGTGAGTGCCGCCGCCGCCGCTGCTCTCATAAGAACATAAGAACATAAGAACATAAGAACATAAGAACATAAGAAGAGCCATGCTGGATCAGGCCAAAGGCCCATCTAGTCCAGCTTCCTGTATCTCACAGCGGCCCCACCAGATATGTTTGGGAGCGCATGAGACTAGATATCTGTCTCCTGATACCACTCTCCTGCATCTGGCCCTTGAAGTACCCTGGTTTAAAGCCTGGAGACTACACATCTCCATCATGGTTTGTAACCTGTGATGGACTTTTCCTCCAGGAATCTGTCCAATCCCCTTTTGAAGGCATCCAGGTCAGATGCCATCACCACATTGTGTGGCAGGGAATTCCATAGACTTACAACGCGCTGGGTGAAAAAATATTTTCTTTTGTCAGTTTTTACTCTCCCAGCCCTCAATTTGAGTGTATGTCCCCTAGTTCTGGTATGTTGGGAGAGGGAGAAGAGCTTCCCTCTATCCACTTTACTCATACCCTGCATTATTTTGTATGTCTCAATCATATCCCCCCTCAAGCGCCTTTTTTCCAGACTAAAGAGGCCCAAATGTTTTAGCCTTTCTTCATAAGGGAGGTGCCCCAGCCCAGTAATCATTTTAGTCGCCCTCTTCTGCACCTTTTCCAGTTCCACTATGTCTTTCTTGAGATGCGGTGACCAGAATTGTACACAATACTCCAGGTGCGGCCTTACTATTGTTTTGTATAATGGCATTATAACGTTGACTGGTTTATTTTCAATCCCCTTTTTGATAATCCCTAGCATGGAATTGGCCTTCTTCACCGCTGCCGCACATTGGGGAGACACCTTCATGGAGCTGTCCACCAACACACCAAGATCTCTTTCCTGATCCATCACGGATAATTCAGAGCCCATCAGTTGATAGATGAAGTTTGGATTTTTTGCCCCAATATGCATTACTTTACATTTGGTTACATTAAAACGCATTTGCCATTTCTCAGCCCACTCCCCCAGTTTGGGGAGATCCTTCTGGAGCTCTTCACAATCTTCTCTGGTTTTTATCACACGGAAAAGTTTTGTGTCATCTGCAAACTTGGCCACCTCACTGTTTATCCCTGTCCAGGTCATTTATGAACAGATTGAAAAGCACCGGTCCCAGGACCGAGCCCTGGGGCACACCGCTTTTCACTTCTCTCCATTGTGAAAATTTCCCATTGACACCTACTCTTTGTTTCCGGGATCTCAACCAGTTCTCAATCCATAAGAGGACCTGCCCTCTTATCCCCTGACTGTGCAATTTTCTCAGCAGCCTTTGGTGAGGGACTGTGTCAAAAGCCTTTTGAAAATCCAGATAGACTATATCAACCGGTTCACCCAAATCCACGTGCCTGTTGACCTTTTCAAAAAATTCTAAGAGGTTTGTCAGACAAGATTTACCCTTACAGAAGCCATGCTGATTTTCTCTCAACAAGGTTTGTTCTTTTATGTGTTTTAAGATTTTCTCTTGGATGAGGCTTTCCACCATCTTCCCTGGGACAGATGTAAGGCTAACCAGCCTGTAGTTTCCTGGGTCCCCCCTCCTTCCTTTTTTAAAAATTGGTGTGACATCTGCTATCCTCCAGTCCTCCGGCACTGTGGCCGTTTTAAGAGAGAAGTTGCATATAACCGTTAAGAGATCTGCAATTTCATTTCTCAGTTCCCTAATAACCCTTGGGTGGATGCCATCTGGGCCCGGTGACTTGTTAATCCTCAATTTATCAATTAGTCCTAAAACCTCCTCTCTTTTAACCTGTATTTGATTTAATTCTTTAGTCAAGAGGGGCGGCTGAGGCAGCGTAATCCGCTCAAGGTCCTCTGTCGTGAAGACAGACGCAAAGAACTGATTCAATTTCTCTGCAATGTCCAAGTCTTCCTTAACCTCCCCTTTTCCTCCCTCACCATCCAGAGGGCCAACTGGTTCTCTGGCAGGTTTTCTACTTCTAACATATTTAAAGAAGCTTTTATTATTACCCTTTATATTGCTAGCCATTCGTTCCTCAAAGTCTTTCTTTGCCTCCCTTATCATCTTCTTACATTTCTTTTGCCAGAGTTTGTGTTCCTTTTTATTTTCCTCATTTGGGGAGGATTTCCATTTACAAAAGGACCTCTCCTTGTGCTTTAGAGCCTCTCTAACTCCACTCATTAACCATGCCGGTGTCCTCTTGGACTTAAATGTGCCTCCCCCTCCTCCTTCCCTCCCATCCTTTGCTTTCACCCCCCCCCCTTTTGCCTCCCTGCCGGACCCCCCTTTCGCATTCTGCCCCCCTCCCCACCCCCACCCCCAGCTTCGGGCCACAGAAAAATTTTCATAAATTTCCCGGTCCACGGGGACAAAAAGGTTGGGGAGCACTGCCATAGTGCTGCCCCTCCTCCAGTTAAGGTGCTGCGTTGGGGACAAAGAAGGGGCAGGGAGTGAGTAGGGGCAAGCAGCCCAGCAACAGGGTAGCCTCCCCCCCAGGTGTTCGCACATGAGTCCTTCTCAAATGGCAGCAGCTACAGGAGAAGTGTGAGGCTCTTGAGCGGGGGAAGGGCATAGAACCACGGCAGATGGAAGAGGAGGACCCATGCAGGGCTTTTTCCAGGCCATCAAAGGCCCATAGACAGGCCAAACTTAATGTCATGGCTGATGATTTTATGTCTCGTTCTTCAGCCTTAGAGGGGCAGGAAGCTCATGTGGTGCAGGAGGCAATGAGAGATGCCCTGGTGACGGGGCTAAGAAGGAAGAGCAGGGCAGCAACGGCAGATGTGGAGGAGGTTGATGAATGTTCCGTAGTGCCACAAGAAGAGCCCATATCCAGCCAAGCAAGCAGAAGCAGTCAAGGAAAAAGTGAGTTGGCGATTGCACCAGACACAACACAGCCAATTACTTGCTCATGGGGTGACCCCACCCAGGGCCCTTGTGGCTGCAGATTATGACGCCCACAAGTCTGGTGCTAGGGGATTGTTATGATAGTGGGCACATGATCAGGAGGCCACCCCCTAGCGTAGCTAACCGCTTTGGTGCGGGCCAGCAGGTTCAACCCCAGCTGGTCTGCTGGTGGTTTAATAGGCAACGGTATTCTAACCGAAGGCCTTGCTGATTCAGGCATGAATGTTCTGTCTGTGGCGTGTTTCATGCTGCAATCCAGTGTGCCGGGGCCAGGGGGAAACCTCCTAAAGGGCCTCAGTCCAATTAAAGTTCAGGTGCTTAAAGAATGGACAGGGCAACTGCTTGGTTTTTTGCTGGAGGGTGTTAACTTGGGTTTTCATATTCTGGTTCTGCGTCATGGCCAGTAATCTGAAGTCTGTCAGGGGCATGGAGCAGGTTGTCGGCGAAAAGATTGAAAAGGAGGTCCAGGAAGGGAGTTTTGGCCCCTTTGGGGATCCCCCAGTCCCTAATCTGAGAGTGTCCCCATTAGGTATCGTGCCAAAGAAAGCCAAAGGTGAATATTGGCTGATTCACCATCTATCCTACCTGGAGGGCTCGTCGGTAAATGATGGTATTCTGCATGAGCTTTGCCCAGTGTGGTATACCTTTCAATGCAGCCATTTGCATGGTGAGGGCCTGCGAGGCTAGTGCCAAGATGGCTAAATGTGACATCAATTCAACATTTCAGCTTCTCCCAATGTACCATGATGATTATGAGCTATTAGGTTTCCAATTTCACAGCCAATTTTACATGGACAGGGCATTGCAGTTTGGTTGCTGTGTCATGTGCAACATTTGAAAAGTTTAGATGATTATTTTTTTGTGGTTCTTGGGAACTGGGAGGTGTAAATTCTTGCTAGACACATTTAAGCGATTGGCAGGAGAGTTGGGCGTTCCATTGGCAGAAGAAAAAAATAGAAGGGCTGGCAATGGTCCTGACATTTCTAGGTATTGAGATAGATACCTGGGAGCAATTTTGTCACTTGCTGGGTGGCAAGTTGAAGGACCTTAGGGAGTGGGTTGCCAGGATGGGGAGGCACAATAATGTGTCTCCAAGAGAGTTGCAGAAGATGGTTGGCCACATTAATTTTGGCTGTAAGGTGACAGCTCCTGGGCAGGGCCTTTCTGTGCCACTTCTGTGAGGCAATGGGCTGCAAAAGCCTATCCACAAGACTGGGATAACAAGGGGTATGTGACAGGACTTGCAGGTTTGGGGTGAATTTTTAGAGAGGTTCAATGGTGTTTCATTCTGGAGAGCAGAGGTTAGTTTGGGCACACAATTCCAAGTGCAAACAGGTGCTACTAGCGCCAGTGGGTTTGGCATTTACTGGAAGGGGTGCTGGTGTCATGGTACTTGGCCAGCGGCATGGAGGGTATCACAAGGGAGGTGACCTTCCTGACATCTAGGTTTGAAGGGTGATGTATATAGTTAGGGCATTCACGTTGCATTGTTTACAGTCAAATGTTGCTGTGCAGGCTAGGTATGTACTGGGTGTCAATAACAGTACTGCTGATGCTTTATCAAGCTAACAGGTTTCAGGGACCTGGCCTCAGGAGCATCTGACCTTCCGCTGGAGCTGCAATGGAGGTATGGCAGGTTGGTGGGCTGAGGATGAGCGAGCTGTGGGGTTAGCACTGGCATCAAGAACTAAAAAGGCTTAAGATGTAGCAGTTAAGGAATTTTGGGAATTCATGGAGTTTTGGGGATTGCAGCAGGTGTGGCCTATTGCCCTTGAGCACCTGCAATAGTTTTTGGTGTTTCTGCACAGGAGACGCTTGGTGACGTGCTCAGTTAAGAGTAACATGTCGGATTTGGCGTACTCTATCAAGCTGCAGTGGTGTGATTTTTTTATCCGGAAGATGATGCAGGGGTGGAGTAGGAAGAGACCACATGGCCCAGACTCGCGGTTCCCCATTACAACGCATATCTTAGAGAGGATGGGGGGCTGTTGGTAGGGCATCTGCAGGGATGAGTATGAGGAAGCTTTGTTCCAGGCAGCAGCAATGCTGGTGTTTTGGGGGGCCCTTAGGATTAGCGAGCTGGTTGCTTCAGGTAGGGAGGACCAATTGAGGGCAGCACTGCAGGTGCTTGATTTGTGATTGGAAAGTGAGCGAGTTACAATTTGTGTTAGGAGGTCGAAGACGGGCCAGTTGGGTTGGGGCACTTGAATAGTGTTGGACCATTTGCCTAGTTAGGGCTATACATAGTTAGTAGAGATGGGCATGACTCAGAAAAAAATTTTCATTTTCGTTTTCATTTTCGGCTAGGGTCCGTTTCATTTCGTTTCCGTTTTCGTGAGCTAATTTTCAAAATTTTTCGTTTTCGTTTTGTTACGTAACGAAAACGAAAACCGAAAACAAAAACGAAAGATTTTTCGTTTCTCCCCATTTAGCTCCATTGAGTGCTTTTCCAGTAACGAAAAACGAAAACTGGCTCAAAATTAGTCGTTTCGTTTCCGTTTTCGGTCCATTTTTGAACTGTTTTTGTTTTCGTTTTGTTACATAACGAAAACGAAAAAACGAAAACAAAAATTGCGCTAAGTCGTGCCCATCTCTAATAGTTAGGGATGTACATAGTTATATGGGGCTCAGGGGAAGCGTGGAAGGTTAACTGCTGCGGCATGAGGATGGCTGATAAGGTTCCTGTTTTGGATATTGATAGGGCTAAGATTTTGCTCGCATTCTTTTCGTATTGCCATGACCTCTACACCAGTGGCCCTGGGTTATAGCCCCGAGCATATTCAAAGGCTGGGGGGGGTGGATCTCTCAGTTCTATAGGTTGTATGTGAGGGAGTTGCCAAATGTTTAATTGTTCTGGTTTTGTTTCATTACAGGTGTAGGGCACAGCAGATTCTGTTGGTGAGTTTTTCTCCTAGGGCACAGTTTTATTTATTGGACAGGAAAGTATGCATCCAAGTCCGACTGGGGCTACAATTTGGGGTTGGGGGATGCTGCTGTGTGTCAATGTAAAGGGAAGAGGGGGATGAGGTGATATGAGATTTTGCACACTGCCTTAATAGTGACCTATGGCAGATTTCCTGATATAATAGTTATACACCTTGGGGTGAATGATTTGACGCATCAGTCGGACAAGTCATTGATACTGGAGATTATTAGGGATCTGGGCATATGGAAATTCTTGTATCCCAGGTCTCGGGTTGTTTGGTCTACCATCATCCCAAGGCGTAAATGGAGGGCAGATTGTGAAGCATGCTGTATTAACCATTCACACAGGGGGGTTAACAGGGAGGTCTGCCAGGCAGTCTTGCTGCAGTTTGGATCTGTCATGGGCCACCTGAAGATAAAGATGGAGAAGGAGCAGTTGTTCTGGGAAGATGGGGTGCACCTGTCACAGGAAGGTTTGAATGTTTTCCTGGGCAATATCAGGAGGGACCTGGTGGTGGAAATATACCTCTTGGTTGGGTGGCATGGGTCATAGCAAGGCTAAGCCCATGGCTGTGGCAGTAGTGCAGTGAGTAAGATAGCTGGTGAGTCGGGGGGAAATACCCGATCCTAGACCTTCCAACCTCAGAATGCTGCGGACCATGAATGACAACATCAGGGGAAGGGTGCAATGGGATGCCATGTCAGGCCAAGAATCACCGAGATTGGGGCTTGAGGTCACAGCAGGGGTTTGGGTATGAAGGTTACCATCCATGGGGAGACTTTCTTGAGGACTGCGCTCCCAAGGGGTTCTGACTCACCCAAAAGCTGGATGGTTGGAGAGGTCCCAAAATAGGATGTGCATCACACAGAGAGATGGCCAAAAGATACCAATTTGCATAAAACTATAGAAATCAATTATATATGAAAAGATACAAATTTAGAAATGACTTTATCATGCTAGTTAATCAGAATTACAAAACCTCCCACCTGAGTGGGGAAGAATGTGAGACCAGATAACATGACTGCCTGCTTGGTCTACTCAGTCTCCTGCTCAGAGGTGACTGAGTGGGAAGCTTTAGCTTTCCTAAACTTGCTCCTTATGGCTCTTTGTGCATCTGTCAGTGTGTTCTACACAAAAGGGAAAGCTCTTACTGTCCTTCCTGTTTGTCTCTCCTGGTTCATTTTTCTGTGTCTACAGCAGACAACAAGATCCAGTCTATCCCAAAAGCAGACAACAGTATAGGAGAGGAAAAAATTGTCACCAGACCTAGCGGGCAGGTAGGAAGGTGGGCAGCCAGCCAATGAACCAGTTGGCTTTCCAGGTAGCCATCAGTCCAAGATGGAAGGCACAAGGAGTTCAGCACACAGTAATCTCACAAGGAATGACTGAAGCAAAGAGCACTTCTCTTTGGGTTCCAGGCTCTTTTATGGGTCAAAATTCCCTTTGCCATCTATGAACATTCCATTTGACCACTGGCAGCCCTTGTGTCACTATTAGGTGGGCAATTTATCTAGCAATCTGAGAGATGAAGAATGAAAGGGTGTCAAAAGGTTATACAAAAGAGAGAACATGAAACTCTATGTACTCTTGCTTTCGTAAACAAAATCATTAATGTTTAGAAACCTTCTTATCAGCAGTTCTCAAAACC
>JAHTLZ010001130.1:0-14716 GCA_023846285.1 Phrynocephalus versicolor | reverse complement strand
AAAATGACCATAAATAAGAAATGCAATACAGAATGTCCTTATTAGGCAATGTGTGTGTGTGTGTGTGTGTGTGTGTGTGTGTGTGTGTGTGTGTTGTTTGTTTGTTTGTTTCTGCATGTTAAAGCTAGGCCTCAGACGCTTTGATAAGTGTTTGGCACACCCTAAGATATGGATGTCTGAGAGGGAAAAATCACTGATGGCAAGCAAAAGGAACCTTATGTGCAATGCTGTCACTCAGCATCACATTGCTTGCTGACACTGATTCCATCACCTAGCCCACACTGGCTAGGTTGATAGCTCATTACTTCCAGAAAGAATCAATTTTTTTTTTAAAAAAAATGGTACCTTAGCAGCAGCTGACTGAGGCAATGAAGCAGATACTTCTTATAACTTTTGTCAGAAATCTATTATCAAACTTAAAATAAAGCCATAAGAAATTGCATGCCACACTAGCTTATATAACTGCCTATGGCACAATTAATTACCCTTATTGTTGGAGTACTGATTATTAAAAAGATACAGAACAGATTTTTCTTAATTAATCCCAACCTAGTTCAGTACCCTGATTACATCAGAGAACTAGAATTGGTGTTTAACATTTAAAAATGACAGCTGCTAGAATCTAGAGATCAAGCCTGATAGGAAGTGATAATCTTTTTTGGAGGAAAGCAAAGCAAAAAAGTGTTCTGCTTATATATTGCCCCATACCACTTCAAATAGTCTCTGGGCGGTTTACAGTTTTAATTACACTATGCAGGCTACACATTGTACACACACACACACACACACACAGCAAGCTGAGTACTCATTTTACCAACGATGGATGGCTGAGTGAACCTTGAGCCTGCTACCAAGGACTGAACCCCAGGTCGTGAGCACAGTTTTACCTGAAGTACTGGCATTTAACCACTGTGCCATGGGGCTCAGGGCCGAATGTCACATACTGTAATTGCACATACACCATTGCTATGGTATATTTTGTATTGGATATCCCTTGCTGACTGAAAGTGGGCAATGGTTGCTATTACTTACTTCTGATGAAATAAATACACTCTGTACATGAACAAAAGTAGATAAAATTCATAGGTCTGTATACAATAGTATAATCAAGCTGGTTCAACACCTGCTGCACTAGGGACTGTGTATTGTCAGAGTCAGTGAAAGGATAGCACAGAATACAATTTTACCTAACAGTTTTACAGCAGCAGTTTTGCGGCTTTTACACAACCTGGTTTGCAAGTAGTTACACAGTCTCTTGCATAAGTAGCACTACAACATTCTACAAGATGATTCCACAGGAATCTGTGCCATTGCTACCAAAACTGCTTGAATAAGAGCTGGTACAAATTCTTGCACCATCTCTTGCACAGTGCAAATATTCAGGCAAGAATGTTAATTCCGTTGGACTTGTATGTAGGACTCAGAGGGCAAAAATACTATCTTATTTTCCAGGGCTAAGGCATAAGCCAAGGTTCTGCATGACTCCTAAACCCATTTAGGAGTCTATAAAGCGACTGTACACAGCATATGAAGAGGAAATCACACTAGTCCTCTTTTTATTGAGATTTTACTCACACAAACACGAATAACAGAAGAGGGGATGCTGCTGTTTCCACAGATCACAGTCATACAACAGCAAAGCTGGAAGAGAAGTTATGATTCATCTACTCCAGCTTCCTGCCAGAATACTCAAAATGTCATGCTTTGGGCTCATATGTATAGCCATAATGGATTCAAGCACATCCCACTAGGAAAGATGGAAAGAAGCAATATGATAGCATTCTTCAAATACCTGAAAGGTAACCATACAGAGAAAAGATGGGGTTTGTTCTCTATCATCCCAGAGTGCAGGACCTGTAATAATCGGCTCAAGTTAGACAAGGACAGAATTTAGCTGAATATTGTTGCAGAACAGTACAACAATGGAATCAAGTGAGCACTCCAGTGGTGGAGCCATTCCAGAGAAAGTGGGATAGATATCTGTCAAATGTACTTTGATCTGGATTCCTGAACTGAGCAGGGGGTTGGATTCCTGAACTGAGCAGGGGGCCTCATAGGCCCTTTCCAATTCAATGATTTTACAATTTCTCAAAAATATCAGCTTTTGAAAGCAATGATGGAGTGGGAGGGGGCTAGAACACTTTCCTTCTCAAATAATGAATACACATGCCTTCTTGAACCTTGCGTAGAGATTCAGTGAATCCTGGTGCAATTCCAAATAGTAAGCCAAGCTGAGAAAACATAGCTTCTCACACAGCTCAGAATGAAGAAGATGAGTTTCC
Source organism: Phrynocephalus versicolor (assembly GCA_023846285.1). Classification (NCBI taxonomy): domain Eukaryota; kingdom Metazoa; phylum Chordata; class Lepidosauria; order Squamata; family Agamidae; genus Phrynocephalus; species Phrynocephalus versicolor. The sequence continues at coordinate 12,434 of JAHTLZ010001130.1, read as the reverse complement.
ATCTAATACATTTCAGGTAGTAGGGCTGGGTAACATGACAAAGCAGATTTACAGTACTTGATGCATCAAATAACAAGCAGAGACATATCCGGGGGAGAAGGATACATCTGCCCTGGGCACAGCAATCTGGAGGTTCCTGGAGGTGGTGGTAGAGAAGGAAGCCCTGTGCCCTCCTGCCAGCAGTCCTCAGGCTTGGCAATGGGGACCCACTCTGTCCCAGCTGCCTCTTCCACTGCTGCATGCCGGGCGAGCGGTGAAGCAATCAGGCAGGCAGGCATGTGACTGCGGTGACTGTGGTGCCCTCCTCCTCCTCCAACTCTTCCTTGCCTTACTCTGGGCCACCGTGAGAGAGGTAAGGCACGCACACACACAAATGCCTGCCCCATGCCTGCCCATGACCCCACATGCCTAACGCTTGCAGGGTTGCCCCCCCCTTACTGGGTGGATGCAATGGGGTTGGGGAGGGCCGGAGCGGCACAAAACAACTTTGTCCCCAGGCACCCCAAAACTTTGCTACGCCACTGAGGACCAGTGCAATGTATGAGAGCTTCATAGAACTCAAAAAATATAAATACAGTATGTTATGGCATATTTTCCATATACCCAGCACAGAGCTCTTTTATATTCTATGCAATAACAGTTGAAACACCCATAAACCAATGAGTTGTTTTGTTTACAGGTTTGCAGCTTTGGTAAATGGACATGGAGTCACGAAGAGTCGGTCAAGACTGTAACAACACAACACACACACACAGGTAAGAAAACCCTGGTAAGAGAAGAGTTTTAAATCCTGATTGAAAATGGTGTTTTGGTCCACTGATGTCCACCTGTGGTTATTGAATTGTCTCTATTCTTTCTATCTCTATTCTTTCTAACAGAGCCACATTTGTGCAGCTCATTTTCCCTACTAACATTACTGTGCTTTCTCAAATGAGAATTTTGGGACAACACTATTAAGAGTTGCCTTTTTAGGGATAAAGACTGCCATGTGACACATCTTAAGTTCTAAGTATCAGGAAACAGGCACTTTTGAAAGAAGTAAAAAGAAAACCTATTAATAACTACTTGATTCTTTTGAAAATATTTTTTACATAGGTGATCGTTTACCTTTAGCATGGAGCATTTTCATAGAATCATGGAACCATAGAGTTGGAAGAGACCTCAAGGACCATCCAGTCCAACCCCCTGCCATGCAGGAATCCCATCACAGCCTCTGCTTAAAAACCTCCAAAGAAGGAGTCTCCACTACCCTCTGTGACAGCATATTCCACTGCCAAACAGCTCTAACCATCATGAAGTTCTTCCTAATGTTCAAATGGAATCTCTTTTGCTGTAGTTTGAAACCATTGCCCCAAGTCCTAGTGTCTGAAGCCATGGAAAACAAACCTCTTCCCTCTTCAATATGACATCATTTCAGATATTTAAACATATCTATCATATCTCCTCTTAGCCTTTTTTTAAAAGGCTAAACATTCCCAGTTCCCTAAGCCACTCCTCTTAAGACATTTCTTCCAGACCTTCAACCATCCTGGTTGCCCTACTCTGTACCTGCTCGAGGTTGTCAACATCCTTTTAAAATTGAGGTGTACAGAACTTGTTCCAGTGAGCACAACATACAGGCCCTGCGAGCTGTTCATAACAAAGTCCAGCAGACTGCCAGGAAATGTGCTAACAATTACTGGCTGCAAATGTGTTCTTGGATTCAGATGGCAGCTGATACAGGTAACATCAAGGGGATGTATGATGGAATTAAACATGCCTTAGGGCCAATACATAAGAAAACTGCACACTTAAAGACTGTTTCAGGTGAGATCATCCAGGATCATGAGCAGCAGATGGCACGCTGGGTGCAGCACTACTCTGAACTATATTCCAGAGAAAACACAATAACCGAAGAAGTCTTAAATAATACTGAGTGCTTGTCTGTCTTGGAGGAGCTTGACAATGAACCAACACTAAAAGAACTAAATGTAGCTCTGGATTCACTTGCCTCTGGCAAGGCACCTGGAAAAGATAATATCCCTGCTGAAGTTCTGAAGTGCTGCAAAGAGATCATTGCCACTGAACTGTACGAAATCCTCTGCCTTTGCTGGAGAGAAGGGGGAGTACCACAGGATATGAAGGACGCTAATATTGTTATGCTATATAAGAACAAAGGTGACAGGAGTGACTGTAACAACTATTGTGGTATCTCTCTTCTTAGTGTTGTCGAGAAGCTGTTTGCACGTGTTATACTGAAGAGGCTCCAGCCACTTGCAGAGAGAGTCTACCCAGAATCACAGTGTGGCTTTCGAACCAACAGGTCCATTACTGATATGGTATTTTCCCCTCAGGCAGTTGCAGGAGAAATGCAGGGAACAAGCACAGCCACTTTTTGTAGCCTTCATAGATCTTACGAAGGCATTTGATATGGTTAGTAGGGACGGACTCTTTAAAATACTCTTCCAGGTTGGATGCCCACCCAAGCTCCTTAACATCATTAGGTCCTTTCATGAGGATATGAAGGGCAATGTAGTTTTTGATGGCCTGGTGTCAGATCCCTTCAACATCCGAAGCGGAGTGAAGCAGGGCTGTGTCCTTGTGCCAACATTGTTTGGGATCTTCTTTTCTACCATGCTGAAGTATGCTTTTGGAAATTCAACAGATGGTATCTATCTCTGGACCAGATCAGATGGAAAACTCTTCAACCTCTCTAGATTGAGAGCAAAGTCTAAGGTACAGGTGAAGTGTTTGTGGGACCTCCTCTTCGCTGATGATGCCGCCATTACTGCTCACTCTGCCAAAGATCTCCAGCAACTCATGGACCATTTTAGTAAAGCTTGCAAAGATTTTGGGCTAGAAATCAGCCTGGAAAAACACACAAATAATGGGCCAGAATGTGGACTCTCCTCCTCACATTACAATTTCTGGAAAAGAACTGGAAGTTGTCCATGACTTTGTGTATCTTGGCTCAACTACCTCAGATACACTCTCACTAGAGTCTGAGCTGAATAAACGTATAGGTAAAGCAGCTACTATGTTTTCCAGACTAACAAAAAGAGTATGGCTCAATAAGAAGCTGACAGAACATACAAAGATACAGGTCTATAAAGCTTGCGTACTGAGCACACTTTTGTATTGCAGCGAGTCTTGGACCATCCATGCCCGACAGGAAAGAAAGCTTAATACCTCCCATATGCACTGTCTTAGGCCAATGATGACAGAACTGGACACAGTACTCCAGGTGGGGTCTCACCAGAGCAGAATAGGGTGGTACTGTCACTTCCCTTGATCTAGATACTATGGTTCTTTTGATGCAACCAAGAATTGCATTGGCTTTCCTGGCCGCCACATCACACTGCTGACTCATATTCAATCTGTGGTCCATCAAGACTCCCATATCCCTTTCACATGTACTATTTTCCAGCCAGGTATTTCCCATTTTATATCTGTGCAATTCATTCTTTTTACCTAGATGCAGCCCCCTACATTTCCCTCTGTTGAAACCCATTCCGTTAGCTTTGGCCCAGCACTCTAATCTGTCAAGGTCATTTTGAATTTTCATCCTATCCTCTAGGGAATTAGCAACCCCTCCCAATTTGGTATCATCTGCAAATTTAATTAGCATCCTCTTAGTAATAATGCATACAAAAATCAGTTTTATAGTTTCATCTAAATATTTTAACATGAACAAGTTCATATTTTTCAAGGACTGCATCTCTGTTTTTGAGCTTCTTTGAGTGATAAGATAATCAGGAGTGACCTTTCCCTCAGTCCTGCCAACTTCAGAAACACATTTAGTAGGGACATGGGAAAGTGCCTTCTCTGTTGTTGCTTCCAGACTTTGGAACACCCTCTCACAGGATGCTAGGCTGGCCCCATCTTACTGTCCTTCCACAAGCAGGCAAAGACCTTTCTGTTCAGGCAAGCTTTCATTTAATGACTGGCTGCCTCAGTCTTAAATTAATTGCTGTCCCTTACTGCTTTGAATGTGCTGTGGTGTTGCTAATGTGTTTTCTTCATGGTATTTATTTGATCTTTTTGTATTTGTATATTCACCATTGTTAGTGTTAAATACTGTCTTTTAATGATGTACAGTAAGCCATCTTCGGTCCTTTTTAAGGAGAAAGTCAGGGTAAAAATATTTTAACTAAACTAACTAACTAACTAACTAACTCACTCACTCACTCACAACACTCACTCACTCACTCAGTCAATCAAATAGTAATCACAAGGCTAATTGTTGTGAGTTATTTGGGCTGTTTGGCCATGTTCTGGAAGCTCCCTGAGTTCCTTGCCTTCTGAAGATGCCAGCCACCAAGTCTGATGAAATGTCAGGAAGAAAAACTTCCAGAACACGGCCAAATAGCCCTTAAAACTCACAACAGCTATCAGATCCTGGCCATGAAAGCCTTCAAGAATTCACAAGGCTAATGTTTCCAAGCTCTAGAGAACAACATTTGAGAAATAAGTTAGACATTTGCCCTTTGTGCTGAAATACTCAGATTTTTATCCCTTTTCCCTTGTTTAATGTATGATTAGATGCAGATGGATTTAAGCATTATCATGCTTATCTTGGCTCTGATAAAATGAACACATTCACGTGAGTCTAAGCAGTCAGATCTCATTATAACCTGCCATTGTGTCCTTCTGCAACGGGTCTTGTCCTCCACCCTCCCAAGTCTTTCTTTCATACTGGACCAGTAAAAACCTGGGTGGACAACACCCTAATGTATTCTGGGATACTGGTTAAACTGAGTAAATGGATCCATCATAACCATAAAGACTTCCGTAAAAATTATCACGTGACTGCTTGATCATCATGGCCTTTCACACCTTGGCAAACAACTGAACTCCATTAATGAGAACGGTATTTCAGCTAAGGGTATTTCAACTAGGGAAAGAGACAGATCTTCCCTTTCCTTATTCCATCCACTTATTGCCTAATTATGGCCGGTAATTAATGTGTGACCTTTGAGCCACTGTAAAAAGGAAGCTTCTCAGTGTTGTTAATCATGTTAAACAGTAAAATCAGCAAAGTTCTCCTGCAGCAACATCAAACCTTCTCTTCATTTCTTTACATTTAACAAGCAAAAGGCATTCAGATCAAAATGTGAAAGCCACAATAAAGAATAGTAAGGATCCAACATATTTTGAGACTTGGTAATCATATGAAGAAAATGATAAAAAGAAAAGGAAAAAATAAAACTAAATATATTTAACATGCTTACTTGTATATTTATATGGGTGGCTGAATTAACAGGATAAAGACATCGGGTAGCAGAATAGCAGCTGGCAAAATACAGGAGACTGCCCTGATTTATCTCTAAAAAGAGATGTCCAAGGTGGTGCAGTGGATAGAATGATGGACTAGAACTCAGGAGGTCTGGGTAGAATCCCTGCTCAGCCCAAAAAGGTCATCAGGGGATAGGGACAGGTAAAGCCACTCCACAAATATCTCACTTAATCCGAAAACCAAATTAGGGACACTATAAATTGGATCCAATTTAACAGCATATTAGAGGTTTAAAGGAACCCTTCAACCCCCCATATACATTTATAAAAATAATATTAAAATATGATATTTTTTGCCAGAATATCGAGAGTGCATTTAAATATTGAAGTATTCAGCAAAAGCAGTGATGGGGGTAGGGAAAAGATGCCATGAGACACATTATTCCTCCAGTTTACAACCAGATTTATATTCACTTATATTTTTATACATTCCCATATTTATTTAGCAGGCAAAATATGGATGAGAACTTGTTTTGCCACAGAGTTCTCAGCCTGTGGAACTGCTGCTCTTCTTTCACCTATAGATTTCTCTATAGAAGAATGAAGATTCTTCGTCACTAGACATGGGCACGAACAGAAAAAATGACGTTTCGAGTTTTCGTTTGTTGGAACGGGTCCGTTTCGGGTCGTTTCCATTTGTCGTGAAATTTTTCAAAAATTTGTCGTTTCGTTGTTTCGTTTGTTTGTCGTTTCCACCGCGATTTAGCGCGATTTGATGTCCCAATGTAATATATATTTAAAATAAATCCACACCTTCTCCCAGTCGAACCTCCCCCTTTACCCAATATCAGAAAAAAAAATCCTCGCAAACTGCCAGAGGAAAAAAAAGGAATAAACTGCTATTCCCTTCAGCAGTCAAAGCTGCAGAGAATCAAAGAAATTATTTTCTAAATTCAATTCCCTCCCTGCCTGCCTAACTTAAATCTAAAGCCTCCAGCCTCCCTCCAATCAGCCAGCAGCAGCCAGCCACACAGCCCTCCACCCTCCACATCCAAGACCCGACTGCAGCTTCTGGAAGGTGCCTTGGCTTTTTATGCCCTCTGGCACATCTAGAAGTGTCACTCAAAACCTGGCCATGCCATTGGTGGAATGGTTCAAAAAAATTGCATGGTCCCATCCCATGCCCATCCCAAATGGGCAGGTTTAAAAAAATAAAAAATAAAATAAAATAAAATAAAATCAATGTGACGTTTTACGTCTGTGAAGATTCTCAGTCATCCAGGTTCGTTTAACTGGGAGTTGAGTCATGGCTACTGGACTTCTTTTTTGAGAGATAGAAACGTTTCGCTGTTCATCCAAACAGCTTCATCGATCTGAATACAGCTAGTGCAAGAGACCTTCTTATAGTCAGCTTGACCTCTTGTCCCCTGGTCTGATTGGCTCATAAGATGAACAAAGCCTGAATAGGCTCGTTAGGGAAACATTAGTGTCCATGGCCTTAAGGTAAACAATGGCCTAAGGTGCTTAAACCCATCAAGAATGGGTCGTTATCTGTGACCTGGTGGTGAAGGCTCCTTGATTTGCCTGGGTACTTTGGAAAGTACAGCCTGATAAGTAGCAGATAGACTATGCCGGAGCCCACCACCTCTGTTGAGGGAGGGATTTTCAATGCTAACATGAATGGCTTCCCTTACTCCTCTCTCAAACCACCTCTCTTCTTTGTCTAATATGTGTACATCCTCATCTTTGAAAGAGTGGCCTTTTTCCTTCAAATGGAGGTGTACTGCTGATTCTGGTCCTGAGCTGTTACCTCTCCTATGTTGGGCCATTCTTCTGTTTAATGGCTGTTTAGTTTCTCCAATGTAGAGGTCTGAACACTCTTCACTGCATTGGACTGCATATACTATATTGCTCCTTTTATGGTTTGGTATCGGATCCTTTGGGTGGACAAGTCTCTGCCTTAGTGCGTTCATGGGTTTGAAATAAACAGGGATGTGGTGTTTGCCAAAAATCCTTTTAAGCTTCTCCGACACTCCCGCCATGTAGGGAATGACCAGGTTCTTCCGTCGGGTCTGGGTCTCAGACTGATCCCTTGTTCTTCTGGGATGGCCCACTGCTTTGTTGAAGGCCCACCTTGGATATCCACAGGCCTTAAGTGCTGTCTTCAGGTGCCTGTCTTCCTTCTTCTTGGCTTCTGAGGAGGTGGGGATGCTCTCTGCTCTGTGGCTTAGGGTCCTGATGACTCCTAGTTTGTGTTGTAATGGATGGTGGGAGTCAAACAGTAAGTATTGATCTGTGTGGGTGGGTTTCCTGTAAACTTCTACTCCTAGGCCACGGTCAGGTCTGATGATGACTGCACAATCCAGGAAAGCCAGCCTGTTGTCTTGGGTGTCTTCCCTAGTGAACTTAATATTAGGATCCACTGCATTGATGTGGTCTGTAAAGGCCTGTACTTCCTGAGTCTTTATTTTAACCCAGGTATCATCTACATACTTGAACCAGTGGGATGGTGTTGTCCCTGGGAAGGTGTTGAGTGCCTTCTTCTCCACTTCTTCCATGTATAGGTTTGCTACAATTGGTGACACTGGGGAGCCCATGGCACAGCCATGCTTCTGTCTGTAGAAGTCCCCTCTGTACATGAAATATGTGGTGTTCAGACACAGGTCCAGGAGCAGGCCTATCTGGTCTGGGTTGAGGCAGCTTCTGGAGGTGACGGTGCTGTCTTCTCTTAATCTTCTCTTTACCATTATTAGCGCATCAGTGGTGGGTATGCTGGTAAAGAGTGATGTAACGTCAAAGGATACCATGGTTTCCTCTGTATCCAGTTTGAGCTCCCTGACTTTAGAAACAAACTCTTCTGAGTTGTGTACGTGGTGGTCCGTGTGTCCAACCAGTGGGGCTAGGATAGTTGCCAGGTATTTTGTGATGTTGTAAGTCACTGAATTTATACTGCTGACAATAGGTCTGAGGGGGATTCTTTGCTTGTGGGTCTTGGGAAGTCCATAAAAGCAGGGGACTGTCTCTCCGGGATATAACTGGTGGTAGGTCACCCTGTCAATTGCGAGTAGTAGGGTTTTCCTGCTCCAAGAGTTTTAAGCATTCTATTACTTTCTTCCTGTAATTGCTGGTGGGGTCTCTTCTTAGTTTTTCATATGTGTTTTGATCATCTAAAAGTGTGATAACCTTCTCGTGGTAGTCCACAGTGTTGAGGACGACAGTGCACCTTCCTTTGTCCGCAGGCAGAATTGTGATGCTCTTATCCCTGCTGAGGGATGTCACAGCACTTCTCTCTTGGCTGGTGAGGTTGGATGGTGGTGGTTGAGCACTGGACAGTGCAGCAGAGACTTTTATCCTGAGTAGTTCTGCTTCTGCTGCTGGCAGATTGTTGCTGTGAATGGCTGATTCTGTCGCTGTGATGAAATCCACAACAGGAACCTGTTTGGGTGTGATGGCAAAATTTAGGCCTTTGGATAGGACCTCTCTCTCTGTCTGGGTGAGTTCCCTGTTTGAGAGGTTCTTCACCCATTTGTCCTTTACATCTCCTGTCATGGTCCCTTCATCCTTCTTCCTCCTGCCAAACTCTTTGACTAACTCTTTCCGGCAGAGGAGAAGATCGAACTTCTTCATTTGCCTCTCTTTGCCTTTGCAATGCTGAGCCAGTTGTGCTTTCTGGACAAATTCTATGACTGCATCCACTGCTGCTTTGGATAGGGTGGAGAGTAGTTCTTGGTGAATGTGGTCTTTTTTGTGTTGCAGTGTGTCTAAGGTAAAGTGGACTTGTCTGATCCTCTCATTGAGGATGAGGATGTACACATATTAGACAAAGAAGAGGTGGTTTGAGAGAGGAGTAAGGGAAGCCATTCATGTTAGCATTGAAAATCCCTCCCTCGACAGAGGTGGTGGGCTCCGGCATAGTCTATCTGCTACTTATCAGGCTGTACTTTCCAAAGTACCCAGGCAAATCAAGGAGCCTTCACCACCAGGTCACAGATAACGACCCATTCTTGATGGGTTTAAGCACCTTAGGCCATTGTTTACCTTAAGGCCATGGACACTAATGTCTCCCTAACGAGCCTATTCAGGCTTTGCTCATCTTATGAGCCAATCAGACCAGGGGACAAGAGGTCAAGCTGACTATAAGAAGGTCTCTTGCACTAGCTGTATTCAGACCGATGAAGCTGTTTGGATGAACAGCGAAACGTTTCTATCTCTCAAAAAAGAAGTCCAGTAGCCATGACTCAACTCCCAGTTAATATGACATTTTATTGCTATAAAAACCCACTGCTGCTACTATTAAAATCAGGCATTTAAAATAAATAAATTTCACATGTTTCTGTGGTGATTTGGTGTGTTTTTTGACCACGATTTCTAAAGAAAAATTGCGGTCGCCATTTTGGATCCCCCCACCGCATGGCATGCGAGACAGATGACGAGGATGACCCTCCCAGCCTGGTGCAAGCAGCCCAGGAGAGGAGAGGGGGGGAAGGCTGGAGATCCCCCCCCCAGAAACCACCCCTCTGGTAGGTGTCCTCAGGCAGGCATATTTTCACCTGCTTTTTTGTCCGGGAGTCGGGGTTTTTGTTTTGTTTTTTAACTTTTTTTCTGTCCTGCTTGGCATCGCGCGATCACCGTGATGCCATTAACGACAACGAAAAACCTGACCCAATTTTTCTTTTTTCGGGTCGGGTTTGAGCTGGAGCAGCATAATTATCGTTACCGTTTCCGTTACGTAACGGAAACGATAACTGAAAACGGAAACGACAATTTTGCCGCTCCGTGCCCATGTCTATTTGTTACCTTTACACATGAGCATGAGAATCTGAAGAACTATTTTCCTAGTTTCATAAGAAGATGATAAAGAGAAAGTAATGAGGACTCTCTCACTCACTCTATGCACAGATTAAGCTTTCAGTTAGCTGGGAAGGCAAGATTATGGTACATTGCCCTACCCTAAAGTATTTGGGCATCACCCTAGACTGAAGCCTGATCTCCAAAAAAAAATCCCCAATGTCTAAACACTGAAATAAAAAGTTGCCACCAGTAATAACATACTTCGGAAACTGGATGGGTCAGACCAGGTTGCATACCCGTAAACATTAAGAACAGCTTTGTCCATGTGCTATTCCACAGCAGAATATGCTAGTATTAAATGGTATAAACCAGCACATGCCAAAGAAATAAATCATTCAGGATTATTACTGGTTGTTTGAAACATATTCCACACTGGAAAAGTCTATTATTTAGCTGCCAATGTTCCTCCAGAAATAAGCTGAGAGGTGGTAGCAAATAATGAATAAGACAAGGTAATACAGCACCAGACCCATTCACTGTATGGACACCAATTGCATTGCTAACAACTAAAATCAAGGGGGAAATATTTGCATGCACCTCACACGAAACATTTCATTATTCGTTACTCCGCCCTCCCGTTTTATTTTTTTTAACACAAAACATTTTTTTTAAAAAAATCATATTTCATTTGTTTCATTTCATTTGTTTTACTTTTATTTTTAGCATGGCCAGTCAGCACTTTTTATTTTTATTTTTTATTATTTTTAAAAGTTCCTGATGCTGGGGCTTATTTTTTATTATTATTTTTACAGCTGAGAGGCACTGGATTCACTGTGCCTCATTTTTTTTTTAAAAAAATCTATTTTTATTTTATTTATTGCTCCCCACCTGGACTGGCTGGCATGCGGACCAGACCGGCTGGCCCACAAGTCAGACTGACATTTATATTTATATTTATATATTTATATTTATATTTATATTTATATTTATATTTATATTTATATTTATATTTATATTTATATTATTTATATTTATATTTTGAATTATTTTTTTCTAATTTTACAGTGCCAACCATGCAGCTCCCGTGCCTGGTTGGCACATATATTTTTATTTTTATTTTTATTTGTATTTGTATTTTTATTTTTTTTCTTGTGTGCCCGACCAGTTCAGCATGGTTTTTTTTCCTCTTCTTTTTTCTTTTTGTTTCCTCCAGACAACCATGTGGCTCCTGGGCCGAGTTGGCATGTTTTTAAAAAAAATTTTGTTGTTGTTGTTTTCTCGCATGCCTGGCCGGGTTTGCATGGTTACTTCCTGTCTTCTTTTTCTTTTTGTTTACTTGCAACGATCAGCTGGCCCATGGGCCAGGTTGGCACTTTTTTGATTTTTTGTTTTTTTGTTTTTTATTTTTATTTTAACTTTTTAAAAAAATTTCTTGCGCAGTCAGGTCAGCACTTTTCTTTTTACTCAAGCGCCGATCAGCTGTAGCATGGGCTGATTGGCCATTTTTTTGGGTTTTTTTTTTTTTTTTTTTTTTTTGTGGGAGCTGGAAGCCCTCCCTTGAGGGCTGGTCAGCGGCAGCGGCAAGTCCCGGGATAGGAGCAAGATAGGAGAAGACTCCAGGGGGAACAAAAAATGAAATGAAATGAAATGGAAAGTTCTGTTTCATTCCGTTTCATTTCGTTTTTCTTAGATTGGGCTGTTCATAATTCATTTTGTTACTTAACTAAATGAATAATGAATCACAAAACACATTTTAATTAATTTCATGCCCATCTCTAGTAGTGTGTCAACTCCTCTGCAAGTTCCACTGATTCAAATGGGACTACTCTAGTTGCAACATACTATGCTAAAGTAAGTCACAACTAGGGTAGAGCTATTTGGTTGACTATCAACTGAATAGGATTCAAAACTTCACTATGTCTCCCTTAGTGTCTCCCACCTACAGTGCTTGATTCTTAAGACAGCTCCTATTTCAACAGAAACACAACACAAAACAAAAAAAAAATATTTTGGCACCTTAAAACTAACTCTTAAATTTTAATCTATGCTTTTTTAGCAAGTGTTCACTTTGTCAGACATTGACTTCTTATCCGTGAAGAAACTGGGAAGGAGCTCCTTTGGTGGAAGCCATGATGCCATAAATTTACAGAGGTCAATGTGTGCATTGATCATTCTATTTTGTACAATAAAATACTGAAATTAGCTGAGGGTGTTTTTCTATCAAGAGAAAAAAATAACCCAGAAAAATACAATCTTCCTCTGAAATAATAGCAAGCTTCCTATTGATCTCAGCAGAAACTAAGTTAATTTTTAATAACAAAGATTAAAAACAATGAATATCACCACTTATATATGAAATCCACTTATGGGGAATATAATGTGCATGACACATCCATATAACATTTTGGAGGAGGGAAGAGATAAACCTT
>JAHTLZ010001129.1:0-25167 GCA_023846285.1 Phrynocephalus versicolor | reverse complement strand
CCACCATATTAGGCATCAGTGACAGCCCTCATCAAATTCCTCTGACAATTTTCCTTCTTTTGTAGGACGAAGCTATGGACCTCCCCCTGAACCCTCAAATTAGCTGGCTATTCCCAAGTGTGTGGAGCAGCCTATTGCAAGGGCCTTATTCTCCTCCTCCTCAGCATCCTGGAACTGCAGAGCTGGAAGATTCAACTGTTAATCCAGGTGGCCCTCCAAGGGAGAGTGCCATCTTATATTTACCTCAGGGAGCAAATCACCCTGAGCCAGTCATGAATTTGGACCTTAGTTGCAGGAGGTAAGTGCAATTAGAGAATTTTTTCAAAGGCTTCATGGGAAAGAAGAATTTTGAGCAGAGATAAAGGAAAAAGAGGAAGTGATCTTGTGGATATATTTGAACAGAAGGTTCTAGGCAAATGAACATGGGAGACTGAGGACAAGTGCAGAAGGAGCTTCCTAGGATATCAGGGGTTGAGATATCATTGTGTAGTGGTTAAACTGCTATACTGCAGCCACACTGTGCTCACGCCCCAAGGTTCAATCTGAGGTATGGTTGACTGAGCCTTCCATTCTTCCAAGGTTGGTAAAATGAGTATCCAGCTTGCTGGGGGTGGGGTGGGGCAATGAGTTGCCTGTAGCGATGGGCATAAACTGGAAAAAAAATGAGATTTGTTTCATTTCATTCACCAGTGATTCATTTCATTTCATTAGAAATGATTCTTTTTTTAAAAAAAAATGTACAAAACTAACCAGTAATGAACCGATTCGTTGCTCTATAAAATGGGTCCCCTGGTTTCTAGAGGCACTAAATTTGGTGTGAACCTTTCTTGGATTCTCCCATTAAGCCCTCAAAACTTGGAGATATTTGGGGTTCAGGGGGCTGAGTGGAAGTTACAGTGGAGCCCCCCCTTGAAGCACCCCCAATTTGGAGAGGTTTGGGGTACAGTATTTTTAATTTTCAATAGAAAATTACTTATCTCAGGCAAAAGAATAGCAGGCTTCTCTTCCCCAAGCAATTTTAGGGGATCCCTTGAAATTTGGAAAAGTTAGGGTTTCTGGGGGCAGAGATATTAAGCTCTAAAGGAGGGGGTTGCTTAATGGAGGAAGTCATTCAGTGTCTTCGGTGTGCTTTACCATTATAGGGTTAATTGACAGCTTCCATTCAGAGTGCCAATCCACACTCCTTTAATTAAGTTCCACTCACAGCTAATTTAGAGCTCAATAACTCCATTCCCTGTTCTCTAATCCTCTCCAAAGTGGGAGTGTTTCAAGGGGAGACCTTGAGGGAGCTCCACTGTAATTTCCACATTACCAGCTGCCTGGGACCACTATTTTCAAGCACATAATATTGCAATTCTAAATGTTTTTTTCCCAGGGGCACCCCCTTTGAAGTTGAATAACTTCTCCCTTGAACCCCAAATATCTCCAAATTTAGAGGGGTTAAAGGGGAGAGTCCAAGGAAGGTTCACACCAAATTTGGTGCCTCTAGGACCCCTATAGAGAAATGAATTGGTTCATTTTAAACTAAAAATTGCCAGTTCATTTCATTACTAATGAAACACTGCTTCCCTGATTTGTTTCATTGTATTTCGTTTCATTTCATGATGTAATGAACTGATGAATCAGCATTTCATTTTTCATTTGGTGCCCATCCCTAGTAGCCTGCATAATTAAATTGTAAGCCACCCAGAGAGCAATTTAAGTGCTATGGGGCGGTATATAAGCAGCACGCTTTGTGATTGCGTTGCGTACACCCTGTCCAAGTCCATGAGCTGTCCGTGCATATAAGGCAGCAAGGAAGAAAGGATGGAAATATTTCAAAGACCTGGATACATTCAGACATATGAATATTTATAAGGGTCTCTTTCACCAGCTCTATACATTAAATATGCTCCAAAAGTTTTATCTCACCCTGAGATCTCATAAAAAGGCTTTTACCTGCATTAAATTTTAAAAAAAGCAGGGGGACACGCATTAGTCCAGTCTCACAATAATGGCAAAATATAGCGTATCTAACACATAAACACTCAGTATGCTCATTAACTATGCATGTGTTTCCTGCAAATATTCACTTGAATCATTATATAAAACTGGAGATGCATGTGATGGCAATTTTATAGGTCATTGGGATCTTATGAATTAATAATGGTGTAGCATTTCTTTGGAATATTCATGTATGTATGTTTAAATCTTGCATGTTTAAATATGTATGTTTAAATCTTGGTCCATTTTTATGATGAAGCCATAATAATTGTGAAAACCATGACCCCATGCAACATAATTTTTCACTGCTGGGATCTTTTACCAAGCACAGAGAGGCGGCGGCTCTGTTTCTATTTATTTCAAAAGAGAGTTGATGGTTAAACAGCTGTACTGCAGTGAAACCTGTGCTCATGACCTGAGGTTCAATCCCAGGTAGCTGGCTCAAAGTTAACTCCGGGTTAGGGTTAGGACTTTGAGTTAAGGTGCCATGGGGTGCACAATTATTATGTCTACTTCATAGAAAAACAGCCTTATATTGTTCTGATGTCACTAAAATGAGTACCCAGCTTGCTGGGGATGGGGTGCAATGTGTAGCTTACATAACTGAATATGTAAATTGTCCAGAGGAAACTTTAAGTGTTGTACGGTGGTATATAAGCAGCATGATTTGCTTTATTTGTTTTAGTGCAATTTGTTGAGGTTTCCCACTCTGTGCCTCAATCCTGCCTCATTATTTGAACATAATAGAGCAGTCAGATTTATAGTATTGAGTTCTTATTTACATCTCCCACTTAATATAAATGTAGCTTTGCCAAAACTCCTTACTCAACTTTCCAAATCAATCTTTAGTGGCCAGTGACAGTCTTCACAAAAATCTGAGAGAAGAAATCAGAGGAGTTAGCATTTCAGTGAAGCAAACTACATGTAAGAAATCCTGGAAGTAGTAAATTAAGTTGCCAATCATGGGATGTACGAGCAATGAGAAATTCATCAGCCAACCTTGCCAGGCACTAGGGATGACCTTACTTTGGAGGGGTACCAGATTTCAGAGGACCAGCTTAAGTCGTAGAGAATTGCTCTTCTTATCTAGGTCTCCAGGCAATGAGGCCAATCTCAGGGTGAGGCATGTTGGATGAGAAGAAAAGTTGGCTTCTATGGATGTAGTAATTCTAAAACCTACAAGGTACCAAAGTCCATTTGTTCACTATGAAGGCTCTGTATATTTAAGACGGTTGTGTGAGGTCAGTGACCACCCAAAGGCATGGATCTAGGCAAGGCAGGTAGCAGGCTGCTCCCAGCCCTCAGTGCTACTTTCAACCAAGCACGAGGTGGGATGCTTGTGCCTGGTTTTAGAATCAGCTGGTGCAGAAGCAATTATGGCCCCACTCCTAAACTTTGCTCCTCCTGCCCAATGACACCATAAGGGACCATCCACTGGTCTCAGATTCTGGCCCTGAAATCTCAAAAAGTTGGGATGCTGTTGAGCTGGCAACTCCAGTTGTGTGATTGTTTGACCAGCTATCTGTTGTGTCTTGGCCGATTGGAATTGGCCAGGTAAAACAGTGTTGTGGGTTATTTAGTCCTCCTAATGGGAGAGTTCCCTTTAACAGGAAATTGGGAGGAAGATTGGCTGGGAGTGAATGTTTGTCTCCAGGTGTATTTAGGGTGGGTGTTAGCATGTGTGTTTGCTCGTAAAACTGCTGTTTTACAGTACCTGGAGCTGGCGTTTTTCCTGTTGAACCCACTATATTACACTATCAGAAATATTGATCCCAAAATATAAACATTTAACTTTTAACAACAAAGGAATGACAAGAAATGTCTTATTTTATACGACAGTGGGAAGCGGAACATGATAGAAACATACAAAACTACTTCTAAGCAGAGCTTAAGAGAAATATGCTTCTTTCAGCATGAATACTGCTTTTATTTTATTTTTTAAAAAATAAACTTCAATCCCTGTGCATTTCATGGGCCACTTCTATAAAACACAGACTTTTTCTGCAGGGGGGAAAAACAGTGGTTACAAGTTGAGCTCTACAAATAAAAACGCAGAGAGCTTTATTTTTAAAAAAGTATATAATTATTCTCTCAAAACAAAAATCAAGATTAGAGATCTGTGTATAAAGAAGTACAATTAGCCCATATGTAGGATACACTGCTGTGTACAGCTCAACTTGTGGCCGTGAATTCCACAAGTATATGGTATGTAAATCATAGACGTCATACCTTAAGTGACTCTTCAGTTTCCACTGATATTTAACTGAAATCTGGCTGCCTGGAATGTGAGACCATTATTACATGTCTTCCACTCTTAGGTGGTCGAGAACAGATATTACCCGACTATGAGAGTCTTTGAAAGCTATTTATTTATTTATTTATTTATTTATTTATTTATTTATTTATTTATTTATTAGAAAACAGATTTGCTGTATGTCATGGTTTCTGCTTCTTTTATTTTGGGTTTTATTGTATAAACCAAGGCCTCAATCAAAGAGTCCCAAGATCTTCTTTGGCCCAGCCAACTAGATCATCCCAGGTCCTTATGCTTAGAGTCGCTACCCTGTGGGAAGCTCATAAGAACTCTACCCGGAACCGTGCCTTTTCTGTGGCGGGTCCCATTTGGTGGAATCAGCTTCCCAGTGGTATTAGGACCATGGAGCCCCTCTCAGCCTTTAGGAAGCAATTAAAAACTTGGCTCTTCCAGGCTGGTTTCTTTTGGTGACTTATGGTGGTTTATCCTTTTTCCCGCCTTTCTTTTTTTCTGCCATCGTATATCCCATGTTTTGAAAATTGATTTTAATGTTCTGATCAATTGGGTGTGTATTATATTTGTTTGTATAGTTGAACTGTATGGATTCTTTTGTTGTCAACTGCCCAGAGTTCCTTTGGAAAGTTGGATGGTGTATAAATAAATAAATAAATAAATAAATAAATAAATAAATAAATAAATCCCCTCAGCCTTCTTTTTTTCTCAAGGCTAAGCATGTCCAGCTCTTGTAATCTTTGCTTGCAGGACTTTGTTTCCAGTCCCCTGACCATCCTTGTTGCTAACCTCAGAATTTATTTTTTATTTTATTGTTATATTAGATTATTTTTACCCCACCTTTCTCCTTGTTCTAGTTCTTCAGCATCCTTCTGAAAATGTGGCATTTAAGACTAGATGCAGTCATCAAATGGAGGCCCAACCAATGTCAAACAGAGGGCAATTATTACTTGACAGGACAGTACACTTCTATTAATGTGTCTTAAAACAGCATTTGTCTTCTTTGAAGCCGCATCACAGTCCTAGCTCCTATTCAGCTTGTGTTCGACAACAGTTCCGAGAGCCTCCTTATTCATAGTTTTGCTGAGATTAGTATTGGTATGGAACATTGTACTTGCCCCTGGTGAACTTCATTCTGCTGTTTTCAGCCCAGTAGTTGTTCCTGCATGGGGAGATAAAAGGGGGGTGGGATCTGCAGCATATATACCTCCCCATGGCACTTGAAGCACTATCTGGGTGGTTTGCAAGTTAATTACGCAGGCTACACCTTGCCCTTCCATTTAAAGACAGTCCCCATTATTCTTCCTTTTAGATACTGGACAAGATGACATTTTTTTGCCACATTTCCAAGAACTCCCATGGTCACTGGCCCTGCTCCGTGGGAGATTTCTGGGTATTGTTATCCCAAAAGATAAAATTTTGCTCCCTCCCCCAACCAACCCCCTGTCAATGAAAAGAAACTGGGACATTATAGTACAGTACAACCACCCTATGTTTCTATGGCCTGCCATGGTTTTGTACCCAAACACACAGTGGACTTTGAAACTGTTAAAGGAAACCAAAATGCTTTCAGATAAACCACCTGGTGAACTACTCTTCTGTTCTTCCGACTTCTTCCAGTTTTGCAAAAGTGTAGGCTTGTGTTTGAGCACATTCAACAAAACATGAAAATGCAAGATTAATGTTTCCTAGAAAACAGAGGCATCTTAACAGGTTGCTTAACAGGCAACGCCGACATCAAAGGGACCCTGTGAAATGAAACATAGACTAGCCATTCTGTGAATACCTTGTGCAACTTGTCTCAGCGCTGACAAGTATCAGCCTTTCATAATGTTCCTGCATTCTTTATGTCTCTCTGTGTTCGCTAATGACTCGGTGTTCAGGATGAGGAACTAGGAACCCCGGGTGTACATTGTCTACCCTCAGAGCACAAGGAAGGTCCATAACTGAAGAGTTTTGTAATTTGCTGAGGTATTTTGAATGCTCAGCTAGGGTATCCTGACACCAACTCCAGAACTACAACAGAGGGTTCAGTTTACAAATCACAAAATTCACAAGATTTGTAAATAGAATGTAGGAATTAGGATAAATTGCAATATTGTGGGAACCTTCCTTTGAAGGGTGTGTTCCGAAGGTACTACATTGATTGCACAGGTGCTCTTGGTGCCATGTTGGGTACTTGGAAGGGAAGTGACCTTCTATTTCCCCTGACCTTTTGCTTAGAGGCAGGGCCCAAAGGCTAAAGGGCAGCTGTCCTCTATCTGAGCTATTTTTTCTGTAAGTGCTCCAATGTCTTGCTAGTAAACATTGATAAGAGAATAAAAACGGAGCCTTCTGAGAGGAACACAGCAGTTTGTGCATGTGTGCCTTTTCTGCTGGCTGAAAAAGGTATTTGTCTATGTCTGTCCTTTGTTCTGTGGCCAAGGTCAGCCTGGCCTCAAACCTCTCCAGTGACAGCCCACAGAATATGGATTGGACAGTTGGAGAGTTTTAAGAATGTTTAACTTGTTGCGTTCCTCTATATTACATTGATAAAGAGTTATATTAAATTGTATGCTATTTTAAGTGGATTGTCAATATATATATATAAACCCTAGAAGATTTTAAGCTAGTTACCAGACAATAAATCAGAATTCCTTAAGATGACAATAGCATCTAAGGGATTATCAAACACATATAATTGTGTGGATTCCCAACATATGCCTTATAGCAGGGGTTCCCAACCTGCAGCCTACATCTTGTTAGGAACTGGGATGCACAGTGACACCATATTGAGGGTGTGAAGGGAGCCCTTCCCATTCCCTGCATAGCTCTCTTAGGCCATTACTTCACATCCCTAATGTCCCTCTTTGCTGTCCCACTTGGGACCGGTACGAAAAAAGGTTATGTTACGTCCATAGCGTGACAGTAGAATCTCGTCCCGACCACACCCCATGAACTGGGAACAGAGCGTGACGAGCTGCCCCTGCCCCTGGGCTGCGGAATTCTGTTGTCATGCTTTGTTCCCGGTTCCTGTTCCGAGGCAAGGGGCACAAAGTAACGGCAATGGCTGTTTCCCCCTTTCACTCTAGGAATACTCTGACAATTGAGAAAGCCAATTGGAACTCCTGCACCAGGCCAGGCTCGGCTGCCCACCTGTCCCTGCAGGATAAGGTGGCTCTTGAAGGGACAGGCGGAGACCCACTGTTAGGCGTAGATCCATCCTCCTTGGGTCCCGGAGGCAGGGCTGAGCTTTCCTTGCTTGCTCGCCTGCCAGCCTGCAGACTGCTGAGTTCAGGGCGAGGGTGTCTTGCCCACCACCCACGACGACGCTCGCTCGTGGCAAGTGGCGAGGGCTCGCCCAGCTCCTCCCGCCGGGCTTCCCGATACAGCGCATGCACCCACAGTGGGGATTCAAAATATTGAAAAATGGAAGCCTAACAATAAAAAAGGGCTAAACAAAGCCAGGAAAATCCAGCAGTTGTCACGAAAGAAGGATGTGAAGTAACAGTTGTCACGAGACAAGTAATCACACCTGTATGTAAACGAAAACAGGGATCGAACCGGGACAAAACCACATGACCCCGAACAACGCTGTCATGGAACGAACATAATCATGGAATGAAGTAGGTTTATGAAGTAGGAAATGAAGTAGGATGTGAAGTAACTGCCTTAGTGGCCAGCAAGGTACCCTCTAAGGCATATACCAAAGCGGACATATCTGTAGGGTTTTCTCCCCCACACACACACCCTTCACTTCTATTTTTGTTTTGGTAATGACGGAACCACAGAAAAGGGGGTGGGGAGTTGTGCACATGTGTGCACAATAAAGAGTCCCATGCAGTGGGGGGGGGAATGAATCATCTCAAATATATCCCCGCCCTGCTCTTCCACGAAACCTGCCCTTTCTGCCCAAAAGGTTGTGGGTTGCTGCCTTACAGAGAAACTGCTAATAAACTTATACTCTGAACCAAAAGATTGTCCCCCCCCCACCATTTTCCTTTTAAATTCAGGTTATGGAGTACCTTCAACTACAAACTTTTAAAGCAAGTTTGCTTTTCTTGGGTACAGAAAGAAGCTAAAGGCTCAACCTAAAGCCAGCTGTTCAGCCAGCCAAAGGGTATTCTACATTAAAAATAGAATCAAGGAAATATTTTCCCCCCTGAATAAATAAAAGCTGTTTTGTAAACCTAAAAGTTAACTGTCAGATGAGTAGCTTGCTTTAGGGTGCTCTTAAATGCTCAGTCACATAGCTGGGTTTCAGCAGATCACTTTGATCTCTGCACCAGAAGCAAGGAATGCAGAAATGTGCATAACTGAAAACAAACAGAATCAAAGTCTTGTTGTTATACTTAAAGATCTCGGGCAGGGGAAAACAGAATGATTCTAAAGAACCTTCACCATGAAGAAAACAGCCCCCTCCCCATCCATACATAATTAGAGTCAGAATATCTGCAGGAAGAAGAGGGGGGGGGACTACGTATTATTATTTCCCAGTCTGAATTTGAGAAAAGGGCCAGCAACACTTTACTACTGACAAGGCTGCAAAATATTTGCTTTCGGCACACTCAACTGTTTCTCAAAGATAAGAAGGGCTCCTTTGACCTACTAGAAACAACATGTTCTGCTTTCTGAAACCAGCACTCAGCCCTTGCACCTTTGCATTTTAATTCTTTTTGACCCCCGTAATACTTATTGAGCAAAATCTTATTAGTTACACTGGCAAGTGTAATACAAATAGTGTAACTTTTGGAAGTGAACTGTCTCAAGTTATGAAATCAGCTGCCCCAGCATGCAACAGCTCATGTCCACAGCAGCCATGCTCAATGGGGGGAACAGACAGAAAGCAGTTCCTCATACATTAATTTAAAAGATTCATTATGTGACTTATATAACCATGATTCAGCCTGTATTTCTTCCATATTGTGTCTATGGCCAAGTTCTCCCCACCCCACCCCAAAAGCTGAGAACAGTTGTTGTGAAATGGTGGGTAAAACAGATGTTCTTGGATTGCATCTCCCAGAAAACCTGGCCAGCACAGCTAGTGGTGAAGGCTCCTGCGAGTTGCAGTCCAAGTCCTTGCCCTAGTGTATAGTCACAAGGGAAGCTCCAATCCCTGGCTTGTCCAGGGGCAGGACACGTTTGCCCGCCAGTCCCAGACTTTTGGCGCCAAACATAGGTGCATCCGGGACCTTTTGCCCAGGGACAGGAGCCTTCATAAGGCAGCTCCACCTCACTCCTGCCTCTTCTGGCGGCAAGACACACCCGCCCACCCACCTTGGGAAAGGAGAATGAGTTTTACTGGTTGCTACAGGGCTGGGTGGGAATTTTTGGTGGTTACTTGATTGGCCGGTAGTAGCCACGTGTTTTTGCCCATCCCATTCTCTTTTCATGTGGGACTGGGCATTAATTTCCCTTCCATTGGTCACAATAACATTAGGCGGGTAGTGCAAGAGGTAAGGGTATTCAGGTAGGCCCGAGTAAGTCACCCTTAAGGTGCCAGGCAGCCCTTGTATAAAGTTAAACATCACACCTAAATTGAGGATTTAAACAAAGCAAGAATCAGGCCATCACGAGGGCTGTGAGGGGCTAGCAGATTCACCTACCTGGCACAATGCAGAACAGATGGGCAGCATCTGGCCGGGGTGAAACTCCCTGAATACAAATTGGTTGGTACGGGATAGTTCCTGGTCATTACCTGCTTGCACTACATAGCAGACCCCCCCCCCTTTACAGGTTATAGCTGTGTTGGTTGAATTAAGTTGAATTGTTAATACATTGTGACCCAATTAACCCATACCAATGTGTTTCACCTATTATTTCTGGGGCTTGGGGGGGTAACAGGATTTTGGCTTGTATTATTCATTTACTTCAAGTCCTGAGGAAGTATCAAGGAAAATAACAGAGGATGTCAACAGAATCTTTCTAGTTGCTACATTCCCAGTATCATTACTATTGTTCACACGTTTGTTTAAACCGATGCGTGAAGGAGGATTCAATTATCAAGTTCTAAGCTGGAGTTCTGCCTTTAAGAGAGGGGAAGTGGCCCTTATTTGAGCTACAACTCCCACAATCTTTCCATCATCGCAGCCACTTGCCACGTTAGCTGGGGTATTCTGGGAGGTGTAGTCCAATCAAATAACTTCCCTAACTCTGTTTCCACTGTGACTGTTCGTAGAAAGAAAATCAAGGATTTCTCCCCTTCAATTAGATGTACACAGAGTTCCTCTCCCTAAGAACCAGAACCTTTCGTAACCTGCCATCTACTCTCTGTGTTTGGGAAACAGCATTTTAATTGGTATTTCTAATTCTAAATTAGTTTTTGATTTGCAGATGGTGGCAATCAGAATAACTTAAGGATTGGAGTGGTGCTGAGCAGCCCAACTGGTATTGATTATGGTGATTGTTTTAAAGATCCCATTAGCTACTTCTGAACCAATCTGTACTTGCTGGAACACTTGAGAGTCCATATGGCATCCACATTGAATGTCAATGACTAAATTATAATGCCAGCAGTGAATCTGAATGCAAAATTAGCTAGGATTCTTTGATCTGCAATTTTTTCTGGCAACCAGTGGTAGTAACACAGACACATGAAAGAAAATGGAGAGCTGCTTGATTTCTTTTAATGTTGGTTCAATTGGTGATGGTCCATTGTTTCTTTTGAAACAAGTACTCTCTTCATTGTATGCAGAAAAATGTATCAGCCTTCCTCAGAATCAGTTTGTTGCTGTCTTCTGACCTTTCATTCAGTGTAAAGCAATAACTTTGGAGCAGCATAGATTAGAATCGATAACTCACATTTATGTGTTGGATAGCCTGCAAATCCACAACCCAAAATAGTAAATCTGGAAATACATTTGCAAATACTTCCATCCAGAGTTGGAAGGAGTAAATGTCGCATCAAGACAGGCAGCGAGGCCATTTGAACGCACACCAGAGGACCATTCTCCTTTTATGTCTAGCCCAAATATGGTTGACATATCCAGATCCATGAAGAGGGAGATCAGATGACTTTGAAATTGCCCACCCACTATAAGCAGCAGCGCCAGGGGAGCAGATGCACAATTCACTTGCCACTTTTCCCCACTGCTGTGAGATACATTGTACAGTGGACCCTTGTATAACAAACAGTTTGTATAA
This sequence comes from Phrynocephalus versicolor, assembly GCA_023846285.1. NCBI lineage: Eukaryota > Metazoa > Chordata > Lepidosauria > Squamata > Agamidae > Phrynocephalus > Phrynocephalus versicolor. The sequence continues at coordinate 13,796 of JAHTLZ010001129.1, read as the reverse complement.
CATAAAATTTGTACAACATAAAATATTCTGGAGATAGGGGAAATTTGCTTAACATAATCTCCTATGGGGCAAATCCGTACAACATAAAAATGAGATTACTTTATTTTCAATGCATCCCTATGAAATTTGTATAAAGGAAAATTTTCTTAACACATAATTTCATTTGAAATGAATTAATTCCTTTATACAAGGTACCACTGTACTTCCGTTGTTGTTTTTAAATCAATTCATTTTGCATTTGTATATTGCATTCGCACATGCACATCTAACATGAAGATGGGTGTCCTTTTTTGTGAGGTGTAAATGGCTGCTCTAGATGTGGGCCAGAGAAGAGTAGCTTGCACAAGTAAATGTAACCACCATTGGGGGATTTGATCTACCCCAGTGGGTGGGGAATTCTGTAGGAAGGGACAGCAGTTTCAGTTCAAGGAGAGCAATGGTGGGAGAGGAAAGACATTTCTGTTCCCCTTGTAGAAATTTGACCCTTTACCATCTTGCCTTTGGGCTTTAAGTTTTATCCTTAGATTTTGTTTTCATGCCCTGGACCATTTTAGGACTCTGAGAATCAGGGATGTTCTGAGACTGATTTCCTGACCTTCTTGATTGAACAGACTTGATACAACATCCTCTGGTACCCTGACGATACACGGACATACCTTAAGGCCATGCATTTCTGTAGGGTCCAGCCTGGGCTACGTTTTTATTGCTCTTGTTATTGTTGCTTTTTTTTTACCTGATTCCAAATTTCAAATTCCTGAAAAGTTAACTGGGTTTTCAATATTTACTTATAAATAGAATCCCACATAACATAAAAAGTGCTTCTAGAAGCATTGCCCCCTGATCAGTTAAGGCTCCTACAACAGCTGAGGGTGCAAACTGTGCAATTTCCATTGCCCTTTATGGTACAAGTAAAAGTGGGATTAGCTAACTACTGCTACTTTCCCTTCACTGGCCCTTCTGTCTACCATCGTCCTCTAGCTACACTAGAGATCAGAATTTCACATTTGCCCTACTACAATCCATGTTAGTGTTTAATTCTGTGCACCATTAAATAAAGTTTCAAAGGTAGAATGTGGCTGGCTTCTCGGGACGAAATAAAAGGGCAGCTGAAGAGATATTTATTTATTTATTTGTTTGTTTGTTTGTTTGTTTGTTTGTTTGTTTATTGGGTTTCTATAACACCCGATTTCCCAAATAGGGACTCTGGGTGGTTTACACAAAAGCAAATAAATCAACAATTAAAAGCAAATAATGATAAACAACAAATACAAGAACATAAACTAAACACACTAAAAATCCAGAGCCCAGCAAGATGAAGACTAAGGGATGGCAAAGGGGGGAAAAACAAGATGGGGGGAACAAACATTACATCACTGGTCGACAGAAACTTCCCTAAAAAGACGGGTCTTTAAAGCTTTTTAAAAAGCTGTCAGGGACTCCATTTGGTACATTTCGCATGGCAATTTGTTCCACATTGCGGGACCAGCCACCAAGAAGGACCGATTCTGGGTAACAATCTTACGGGCCTCCTGGGGGCAGCCATGCGGAGCAAAAGCTCCAAGGACGCTCTAGTGGAACAGGCCGACGCTGGCCTTTGGGAAATTTGCTCTGTCAGATACTCAAGGCCCAAGTCATGGAGGGTTTCGTAAACCAATACCAATACATTGAACCTTGTCTGGGAGGCAAATGGTAGCCAATGCAGGCGGGCCAGAATTGGCGTGATGTGGTTGAAACCACCCGCACCAGCCACCAATCTGGCCGCTGCATTTGGCACCTGCTGCAATTGCTGGACAAGGGTCAAGGGAAGCCCCATGTAGGGAGTGTTGCAGTAGTCCACCCTCGAGATGACCAGCGCTTGCACAACTGTCCACAGGGAATTACCATCAAGATATGGGCAAATCTGAGTGATAATCCTAAACTGGTAAAAGGCTGACTTGGACACTGCAGCCACCTGGGACTTGGAGCGATAATCCTAAACTGGTAAAAGGCCGACTTGGACACTGCAGCCACCTGGGACTTGTCCCAGGGATAATGCCAGGCCCAAGACAATGACCAGAGTCCTCACTTTGTCAACCAGTTGGAGGGTAGACCCACCCAGACTGGGAAGCGGACCACCGTACCCATCCGCCCCCCCAAAGAACTGAACCTCAGCCTTCTCAGGGCTAAGTTTGAGCCTGTTGGACCTGGTCCATTCCAGCATGGCATCCAGGCAGGGTTGGAAAAGGAGATACAGAGTTGTGTGTCATCAGTATACTGATGACAGCAAGCCCAATATCTCTGGATGACCTCAGCCAGTGGCCTCATATAAATGTTAAAGAGCATGGGGGAAATTTACGACTCCTGAGGCACCCCACAAGAGAGTGACCCGGGAAACGACAAATATCTGCCCAGGCTCACTTGCTGAGCACGGCCCTTGAGGAAGGAGCAGAGCCAGAACAAGGCTAGACCCCTAATCTCCACCACAGAGAGCCTGCTCAGGATGATAACGTATCAAAAGCTGCTGACAAATTGAGAAAGACGAACAAGGTAGCACAGCCCCTGTCGGCCCCCCTCAAGAGGTCATCCTGCAATGCGACCTGATGTGGCTTGAACATGGACTGGAAGGGATCCAGGATACAATCTTCCTCCAGGATCTATTAGAGCCGCTCAACAGTGATCCGCTCAACAACGATCCGCTCCACCACCTTGCCCATGAAGGGAACATTGGCAATCGGATGATAATTACCCATATCTTCAGATGCCAGGCCAGGTTTCTTAAGGATGGACTTGACCACCATCTCCTTCAGCCATCTGGGAAGAATCCGATCCCTGAAGGAGGCAGTGGCGATGGTAGCAGCCCACTGGCATGCTCCCTTCATCGATCTTGATAAGCCAGGATGGGCAAGGATCGGAAGGTGAAGTCTCCAACCTACAGTGGACCAATGTCCTGGAGGCATCAGCTGGAGTCACAAGCCCAAACTCAACAAAAGTAGTAGATCAAGGGGGTGCAGTGCCAGCCATAATCGGGGAGAGACCAGTGCAACCAGAGTCCAGATCAGCATGGATGGTCTCTATTTTAGACCTTTTAAAGGCTGTAAAAGACTCACTAGTAAAATCACTAGGAGGAGATCCAGCTGGACCAGGATTGGTGAGGTCTTGGACCACCCGGAACAGCTCCACCTGGTGGTTCGAGGCCCCACCAATTCTTAGGGAAGCAAAAGATTGTTTAGCGTTGTTGATCACTCGCACGTAGTGTCTGGTCATAACACAAACCACAGCCCAATTAAATGCCATCTGATACTTCCTCCATCTGCTCTCACACCTCCTCTGCTCTTCCTTCATCACCCGCAATTCTGCTGTAAACAATGGGGAGGAGCAGGCTCGGCATTGGATGAGGCGCTTGGAGGCGATCTGGTCAACAGCCTCAGTGGCAGCCACATGCCACCTATCAACAAATGAGTTAACCGGGTTGTCAGCCACTCCATCCGGAAAGCCCCCGAAGACCTCTGAAAACCGGCAAGAGTTCAGAAGCCTGCGGGAGCAGCCCCAAATGGAAGGGGCAAGCTCCCTGCGGGAAGGGGCAGCACTTGCCAAGGAAAAAGTCAGTAAATTATGATCTGACCATGACACGGGCTGGGAACACAAGTTCCCAACCACCAAGCACATGGGGAGGAACAGGTTAGAGAAACCATAGATACTTCCTCTCCCTCTTTATTAATATGCTTCAAGGTAAATTCACATTCTCCACACTGTGATTTGGTGACTACTTTATTAAGCCTACTCCATCACAGAGCTTCAGCCTTAATCTACTAACTTGATTAGGAGGTTGACAACATGATGGCGCCAACCTGTTTAGACTTTCAAGACTATACTCTGTAACTGAGGTTAATTAAACCTCCACTTTACTGTGTTAAATTACTTAGACCTATAACCTCTGAACTCAGGCCTTCCAAAATCCAAAATTTGTACCTCATGATCAACAGCCATATTTCTTCAGCACACAGTGCCTGCCTGCCTTTGATCTCTGCCATTGTATATCAAAGGGGCAATCTTTCCAGAAGTATAAAGACCTGCCTCACTGCCCTTGAGTAGTTTTTGTATCTGGGAGTTCCAAGCTTGAAGGTAATTGCGTGTCATACTGGAATGATTTGGAGACGGACAGTCTGTGTGGTGTGGAATATTACGGGAAAATATAATACATCATGTGCCCAAGTTTGTTGAGCATTTTAAAAAAAGATTTATTTTTGTCTATGCCATATCCCTCTTAGTTAGTAACCAAGAGAAAATGACCATTTTAGTTGGGATTGTCTTGTTTCGATGTTATAATGTTAAGTAACATCAAATGCTTATCATAAAGAAGGCATGGTGATTGTGCCATACTTTTGAACTATGTCAGTTTCCATTTTTCATGTGTAAACTTCTTCACCCAAGCATCTCAGTTGGTGCCTTCAACACTTTTCCTCTCTCACACAAATACACACATTTCCACACATCATGGGTATAGATTCAGAAATCTAGCACTCATGGTTTATAAATGGCAATTCCATAAAACTGCATTTCAAACAAAACTGGCACTCGTTACATCCAGTCATGTTGTCATCATAACTGTCATTAAAATATTTGTTAATACTCTGAATTAAGTTTAATTTCTGATTGGCCATAAATTCCCATTTATTTCCTCTTGGAAAACCAGCTATAACAATTAGAGATGGGCACGACTCAGCGAAATTTTCGTTTTCATTTTCATTTTTCGTTTTCGTTGCGCAACGAAAACGAAAACAAAAATTTTCCAGAAAACAAAACGAAAACGAAAACGAAACAAAAAAAAATTGCCATGTTTTTCGTTTTCGTTACGGCAGATACATTGCATTGAAAAGAATGCTAACGAAAACGGAAAATTTTTGTTTTCGTTTTGTTTTTTTCCGTTTTGTTTCGTAACGAAAACGAAAATGAAAAATGCGCAAAAAAACCCCGAAAAATGAAACAGAACCAAAACGGACCTGTAAACGAAAAACAAAAAACGAAAAATTATTTTTTCGAGTCGTGCCCATCTCTAATAACAATCACTAACACATTCAGTCTTTTTGTGTCTCTTCATGTGACTAAAGTATTCTAGCTTTCAGCAGCCTATTATGTGTTGTGGCTTTCCAAAATTCATTCTCTTTAGCAGTTCTTTGTTGGTCAACCTCTCCGTCAAAGAAAATTTTAAGACTCTGAAAGTGCTTGCATCATTTTTTAAGAGGATGTGTCCACAATTTCATGCTATTGTCATATGACAATAGTGCAATCTTCCTTCTCCTCTCCCATGCCATATGCTCTCTACATGGCTCTTCAAAGCATGATATGAATGGCTTTGTTCTGATGTGGGTCTCTCATATTGACAAAGCAGTCTGATCCACAACCATGAGGCAAGGGCATGGAGGCTCAGATACCCCAAATATCCCTCTGGTCGGAGTGGCCATGGATTTCACCAACTTTCCTTTGCTCTTTATTTCCTGGAGGAGTATGTGAGGACTTAACAGTGTGTTTCCAAATATCCACTCACCTTTTTTTCATGTAGGTATCTTGGTCACCAATCTCATTACCCTCAGGTCACCCTAATTCTTAATGCAGAAAGACTGCAGTGCCCACAGCGTCAGTACCCATAGTTTCACTGCTTAAAAATGTAACCCTGCAGATACACTGCAAAAGTTTCCAGTGTATATTTTCAGAACTGCTCACTAGAGGCATCCGGAGACTATGCTATACACCAGGCATGTCCAAACTTTGGCCCTTCAGATGTTTTGGAACACAACTCCCACAGTCCTTTGTCATTGGCAATCTAAGATGAGAATTATGGGAGTTGTGGTCCAAAACATCAGGAGGGCTGAAGTTTGGACATGCCTGATTTAAGGGCTTGGCTTCCACACTGCCTATCGTGGGGGTTAGGGACCCAACCTGACCCACAATAATTGAAAATCTGCGATATAGGGATGCAGGGTCGGGTCGGGACTGTGGGGGTCTATCTGGGGCCTCTTATACTTACCCCAGGCCTGGTGCTGCCCCCAAACTCTTCTTGTTAAACATAGTGCCAGATACAATGGATCAGCAAAGTGTATATTTAGTGATTCACATCATAACACCAGCGAGAATTGTCTTTGCAAAACATTGGAAAGAGTCAGGAATACCAAATTAACAGGAGCAGATACCCAAAATCCTTGAGACTGCAGAAACAGACAAATTGTCAGAATGGCTAGAGGTACACTGGAAGGTGAAACATCAGGACTGTTGGGAGAAGTTTTATATGTGGTTACAAAAACTGCAAAGTTAAGTTGAAAATATGACAAAAGCCAAAGCTGCTTGGTTATCTATATGTTTACATAAGCCTGAATTGAAGTGTTTATAATTTTAATATGACTTTGATATTGTTAAGTGTTCTGCCCAACCTGCATTCCAGCAGATCTGAACGTTCATGTATCCTAAAAGAGAGGAGGGCCCTTGTAGAGTTCAAAGTCCTATACATTCCAAGAAGGTGTGAAGGAGGAACAGAACTATGCTCAGTGGATACACATCATCAGATCTCTCTCCCTAAGGCTGCTATCTCACCTCGGGAAGATCCGGCTTTTCCTTTTCCTCCCGTCACGTGACTGAAGATGTGGGGTAGCAGTTCCTACATCCAAGGATTAAAAAGGGGGGCTAGCTGAGCAGTGCTGGGGGAAGAAAAAAGAAACAAAGAAAGAAAACAGCACCAGACCAGCCAGAGGACCAGCTGACTGGTACTCATGGTGGGAGTTTTTAAAAAGCACCAGTCAGCCAGCTGGCTGGTGCTAGGAGGATGGGGGGGTTAAAAAATTAAAAGCGCCAAACTAGCTGGAGGGCCAGCTGACTGGCGCTAGGGGGGAGTTTTAAAAAAAAACACAGTGCCAACCGGCCCCAGGAACAGCCTGTCAGCGCTGTGAGGGGGGGGGACCCAGATCATCTACGTGGTCCCATGACGTTTGTCTCTTTAAAAGGTGGATTTTTTAAGCGAGGAAAAAATCCCTACCTCTCCGGTAGGTATTGGAAACCTCACTTCAGTGGGCGTTACGGTTCCCCCCCCCCCAAAAAAAAAGCCCGGTGGCCGTGGGGATGACATTTTTGGACATGGTTTATCTACAAATTTAATCTGCATTTATTTTTTTTCCCAGTATATTTTTATTAAAGAATTTTGGTATACAAAAAAAGAAACAAATTCAAAACATTAGTACTACAAAATCAATCTACCACTAAAATTTGACTTCCCTCTGTTCTTTCCTTGGTTTTAGTGTTATTCATCTCCTAGCCTTCCTTTCAGACAAACCCCTTTTATATACTTATAAAAAAGATTTGAAAAATAAGTAATAATCCCTCGAGCTCTATCCTAATCCGGTAAGAGTCTTTAATTCCTTGCAATGAGTCTCCATGTAGTTCTTAAATTTTTGCCAGTCATTTTGGAACTTCTGGTTATCTTGATCCCTCAGTCTGCACGTTAGTCTGGCCATCTCTGCAAAGTCCAATATTTTCGCCCTCCATTCATCCAAAGATGGTATATACGTTGTCTTCCAGTTCTGTGCCAGGAGCATTCGTGCCGCTGCTGTTGCGTATAAAAATAGAGTCCTATCTGCTCCTTTGATTTCATTATCCACCAACCCTAACAAAAAAAGTTCAGGTCGTTTTGGGAATGTACACTTTAACATCTTTTTGAGTTCATCATATATCAGTGCCCAATATTCTTTCACTTTCTCACAAGTCCACCACATATGATAAAAATCACCTTGCTTCTCCTTACATTTCCAGCAGTGGTCATCTTTCATCCTATACATCTTTGCTAACTTCGTTGGAGTAATATACCACCTATACATCATCTTCATCAGATTTTCTTTTATCAAGGTACATGCGGTAAACTTTATATTCTTTTTCCACAATCTTTCCCACACATCTAGCTCAATATTATGACCCAGATCCATAGCCCATTTTACCATACATTCTTTGACTTGTTCATCTTTTAGGTTCAACTCCAACAGAAAGTTATATAATCTAGTCAGCAGTTTCTTTTTTGGGCCCATAATTATGGTTTGGAACCTAGATTCCTTCTCTCCAAACCCAGACACCTTTCTATCTTTCTGAAAAATGTCATTTAGTTGATGGTACTGAAACCAACCTGTTAACTTCTCTTTCAACATATCATAAGATTTCAGTCTGGGACCTTTTTCTGAAAAAAATAACACATCACCATATGTGATCCCCACTCCTTCTTTGTCTTTCCTCATGATCACCAGTGCCTCAATTGGGGATAACCATCTTGGTGTATGTCTTTCTAAAAGAGGTTTTAACCGTTCCCAGACCTGAAGTAATGACTTTCTAATTACATGATTCATAAAACTTTTATGCACTTTCACTTTATCATACCAAAGATAAGCGTGCCAACCAAATCTGTTATCATGACCTTCCAAATCCAATATATCCTCATCAACTAAAGTGATCCAATCTTTTATCCAACCGAGGCAGGCCGCTTCGTAATACAATCTCAAGTCTGGCATGGCAAATCCTCCCCTTTCCTTAGCATCTGTTAATAATTTAAATCTTATTCTGGGTCTTTTACCTTGCCAGACAAATTTAGACAATATCTTCTGCCATTCTTTAAAGTGACCTATCCCTCTAATTATTGGTATCATTTGAAACAAAAATAACAACCTTGGTAGCACGTTCATCTTTATCACCGAAATTCTTCCCATCAACGACAAATTCAATCTATTCCATGTTTCCAAATCTCTCTTAATCGAGTTCCATACCTTATTATAATTATCCTCAAAGAGATTTAAGTTCGTAAGAGATAAGTTAATTCCCAAATATTTGACTTTTTTCACCACTGAGAGGGCGGACAATTTTTCAAATTCTTCACAATCTTTCTTTGTTACATTTTTCAATAAGACCTTCGTCTTATTCTTATTCAATTTAAAACCGGCTAGATTACCAAATTCTTCGATTATTTTCATCACCTCAGTAATACTTTCTTTTGGATTCTCTAACGTCAGGACCAGATCATCAGCAAACGCTTTTAATTTATATTCCTTATCCCCCACACGTATACCTTTAATTGTCGCCATGTCCCTCAGTTTGACTAACAATACTTCCAGTACAGTAATAAATAACAATGGGGACAATGGGCACCCTTGTCTCGTACCTTTCCCAATCGGGAAACTTTCTGTTATCACATTATTAATCAATAAACTTGCGGTTTGATCCTTATATATTGCATTAACACCATTCCAAAACTTTGTTCCCACTCCCATATTTTCCAAATTCTTTTTCATAAATTGCCAAGAAACATTATCAAAGGCTTTTTCAGCATCAATAAATATCAAAGCAGCTTGTTTCTCTTTCCTGACTTCTAGATACTCTATTATATCAATTATATTTCTCATATTATCTTTCATCTGTCTGCCAGGAAGAAACCCCGCTTGATCTTTGTGTAGTAACTCAATTAAAACCCTTTTTAATCTATTAGCTAAAACATCGGCAAATAATTTATAGTCTCCATTCAAAAGGGAGATGGGCCTATAATTTTTAACATCTGTCATATCTGAGTTCTCCTTTGGAATCAGTGTTATATACGCCTCCTTCCAAGTATTAGGTATGACTCCTTTTTCAAGAACTTCGTTCATGACCTCCACCATTATTGGTAACATTTCTTCTGATAGTTTTTTATAATATTTTGCAGTCAAACCATCTGGGCCCGGTGATTTTCCAGTTTTTGCCCTCTCTATTGCACTTTGTACTTCATGAGGGGTAATTTTCTCATTCAGTATCGGCACTTGATTTGTTGAAATTTTTTTCAGTCCATTCTCTCTTAAGTATCTGTCAATCTGTTCCGGGTTTTCTTTTTTCTTCGTATATAGATTTTTGTAAAAGTTCCTAAACACCTTTACAATTTCTTTTGGATCTTCCACTGTTTTTTGATCTACTACTAATTTGTTCACAACCTTTTGTTTTTGCTTACATCTTAGCTGCCAAGCCAGCAATTTCCCTACTTTATTTGCCGATTCAAAATTCCTTTGTCTCATCATCTTCACCTTCCACTCAATTTCTTGATTAATAATCATCGACAACTGAGTTTGAAGCATCTTTAGTTTTTGAGTCCATTTCTGTTCCTTTGGCTTTTCCACCAATTTCTTCTCAGTCTCTACCAATTCTTTTAAAATCTCATTTCGTTTCTTTTCTTTCTGTTTCTTCTGATATGCATTTCTTTGAATAAAGAGGCCTCGCATAACAGCCTTACTAGCATCCCATACGACATTTGTTGGTGTTTCTCTTCTCCAATTGTCTTTCAAATAGTCTCTGAAAGTTTTTTTCGCTATCTGCCAGGTTTCAGACTCATCCAGTAAGCTTTCATTTAGTCTCCAACGGTATAATCCTTGCATTTTTGTTTTGATTTCCATCACCATTGCATTATGATCTGAAATCGTTTTGGGTAAAATTTCCACTTTTGTCACTCTATGTGAAATATCATTAGGGACAAATATATAATCAATTCTTCCCCAACTCTGATTCGGTTCAGAAAAAAACGTGAACTGTTTTTCCATTGGGTGTCTCAGTCTCCAAATGTCAGTCCATCCAAAATTTTCAACTAAGTCATAAAAGGATTTCGGTAATTTCCCTTCTGAGCCTTTCCTTTTCTGAGATCTATCCAAATCTGGCATCATTACTCCGTTACAGTCTCCCATCAGAAAGAGTTTTTCATCCATATAATCTAACAGTCTTTGTTCTACCTCTCTATAAAATTCTAGTTTCCTATCATTTGGCGCATAAATGCCTACAATGAAAAATTTTTCAGATTGCCAAGTGATTTGCACCATCAGAAATCTACCCTCTTCATCTTTCATAATCAACTTAGGTTCCAGTTTATGTTTTGCATATATTACTACTCCTCTTTTCTTCAATTTATCAGATGATACAAATTCTTGTCCCAAAATTTTGTTTTTTAAGATCTTCATGTGTTTTGTTGCAACATGTGTTTCTTGCAGACAAATCAAGTCCAAATTTTCTTTCTTCAATAAATGCGTGATTCTATTTCTCTTGGTCTTTTCATTCAGACCATTAACATTCCAAGTCAATACTCTCAGCGCCATTGTAGGTTTCAAATTAAATATATTTTTATCAATCTCTATTCAGATATTGGCCATGGCTAAATCAGCTTTACCTTCTTCCTCCTCAGAGAGTTCTGACTCCTCATCCTCTACCTCTTCCTCTTCTTCAGATGATTTATCACCCTCTTTCGATGGTTTTCTGTACCCAAGTTCTTCTCCATATTTTCTCAGAAATTTCCCTATTTCCGACTCAGATGTTATTTTAAATCTTTTCATCTTATAAATGAAGGACAGACCTTCTGGGAACTCCCAGCGAAATCTCAGACCATTTCTTCTCAACGTTTCTGCCAGAGATTTATAACTTCCTCTTCTTCTCAAGAAATGGAGAGGAATCTCCTTATATATCAAGATCTGTTGACCATCAATCACAAACCGATTGTCATAACTGTGTTTCAGAATTCTATCTCGCACGGCCATGGATGTCAATGACACAATGACATCGCCTGGTATCTTCTTCACTCTCAGTTTCTTTGATCTGACTGCAATTCTGAACACTTGGGAGATTGCATCAGCTACCTCTTGTTCCTGCCATCCAAGCCATTTCGTCAATTCCGTTATTACTTTGGCCTTAATATCTTCTCCTTCCTCCCATGGGATCAGACGGAAACGGAGATTCTGTTGCCTTTGTCTCATTTCAAGAAAGGCAAGCTCCTCAGCCATTTTCCTTTGCGCAATCTCTACTTCTGACACTCCTGTTCTATTCTTCTCTGTTTCTTCTCTGCATTGTTTAACCTCTGTCTGCACTTTCTTCACTTTAGCTTCTATATTCTTTGTTTTCACCGCTAAATCTTTCACTTGAGCTGAGAGCTCCCCAACTGCCTCTTTTATTTGTTTCTGCATGTCTTCCTTTAGTTCTGACAACTTCTGGTCCATACTTTGTTCACTTCTTTCAAATTCTCTCCTTATATGTATCATTAGTCCTTCCCATTCCTTGCCCTCTTCTTGTCTAGAATCTCTTCTCTGTGTTAAAGGTGTCGTCTTCTTCTTCTCTGCCATCCCTTCTATTCAAATAGGACACAATTTAACCACGTATTAAGATTAATTCATTCAATAAACCACCATAACCTTCAACCAATCGAATTAATCCATTAGTACTCCATTAATATTAATATTAATTTATATTTACCCAATTGCCATCAGTGATATTAAGTTTGTCTATTCTAACTTCATTTTAACTTTTTCCAACTTTAAGTTGTCTGAATATCAAATATTATAGTTTATAACAATTTATCAAATTTTATCTAATTTTCTACATAATCAAACACTTTCCCTTCAATACAATGTTCAGAATAGGTTTTATATGCAATAATTTTCCAAATCCACCAGATGGCGCTCTAACACAAGAAATGAATTTCTCAGCCAGTGTCCAATACGATGATTATTTAAATCCACCAGATGGCGCTCCAACCTAAAGAATGAGATTCTCAGTCTCAGAGCACAGAGTTGAGAATTGCTGTTGTGTCTATCCTTAGTCCTTCGTCCTTGAGCCAAGGGAACAAAGGAAAAAACATGCAGGAATTTAGGTTCGTTTCTACTGCAGTCAAACAAACAATAGAATCCACCAAGAAACCTTTAAAAATTAAGAGTTGGGAAATATAAAATAAAATAAAATAGGGAAATTCTTCAGCTCTTCACAGCCTAATCCGAAAGAAGTTGTTTAATGTATCCAAGTCTAATCCAGTTAAGAAAAGAGAAAGAAAAAAAAACAAAAAACTCCAGTTTGTTGTAACGGCTTCCAGCCCGCACTGTTGGAGTCCTTTAAAATGTAAAATCCAGCCACCTTTCCGTCACTCAAGTCCCTCTAAGTCCTCCACAAGGAAAAAAAAAGAAAGAAAGAAAGAGGGTGGAATTCAGCTGTTAATTCTCACAAGTCTCTGGAAGTGTAGAGTCAAAAAAAAGAAAGGGGGGGAAGGTAGCTTCCAACACCAGAGTCTTTAAAAGTCTTTAAAATCTCCCCCTTCCACCCCCACGCTCTCCTCTATTCAAATTTCACACCGTCTCTTCTCAAAACAAAGAGCGGGGGGAGGTTTCAAAACACCAGTCCTGAAATGCAGACTTTACGATCAAACTTTCCATGTCCCATTTTTCCTCCCGTTCAGTTTAAATATTAGATTAAACTCACTTTGCAAATGAAGGGATGTCTCTTCTGCCCTTACCGCTTGGTTTCGGTTTGCATTCACGAAGGAGAGACACGGCTATTTCCTCCACCACAGTCCGAACAGATTCCGATACAAAAAACAGCAGGCTCTCGTTTCCTCCGGGCGTAATCCTTTATCTTCAAAGTGGCCGTTTAACAGCCTAACTTGATTATCCCTCCGATAGAAACGATTTTTAGAGTTTTTGGAGGTTGAATGGCTCCCTGCCAAGACTAAATGAGGCTTCACTGCACAGGAGTAGCGGTCGAAAAAGTGCTGCAACTCGATCTTTCCCCCCCAATCCCTCCGGATCGGGGGTGAAAAGAGAGTCGCAAAAGGCAACAGCTGGTACCCAGACCCTCAGGGCCCCTCCCTGAGGTTAATAGGGGTCGCGTAGCCCTCGCGAATCCCCTTTAAACCTCCTGTGAGCTCTGGGGGTTCCACGAAGGAGCTCCCCTAGCGTCTTGCACAGTCGGCCATCTAACCGGAAGTCTACAAATTTAATCTGCATTTAATGGGATGTGGGATAAGCCCTAAG
>JAHTLZ010001128.1:0-11186 GCA_023846285.1 Phrynocephalus versicolor | reverse complement strand
GGTGATTGAAGGTGGTGACCAGGGGTGGCCAGGGGTGGTCTATAGGCGTGGTGGTCAAGATCTGGGTGTGAACTTGAAGCTGGGATTGTATAAGAACCCTGGTTTTTGCTTCATTTGGGGTCTTTGTCTCGAACAATGAGAAAAGACCCTCTATGCATAGAGACCTTTTACCTTTTCTGTATTTTTGCACTTTGCTTAATAAAACAGCGCTGAGAACTTAGTTCCTGTGTCTTTGCCTCTATTTTGAGAACTTCTCCTTTTTCTGACTTAGAAGATTTTTGAGCTCACAGACGAAGTCAGCTTTGAGACTAAGTCTGATTTTTCTACAGCACAGACTTAGAATTTCTCTGAGACCTCCGAACCACCATCTCATATTTGGTGCATTGGCCTACGGGAGTTGGAGCGCGGTCTCCTGCTCGCCCTTTGGGCGCGGCAGCTGCTCCGTCCTTCCAATTTTCTACCCGGTCCTTTTTCTTTGAAGTTCTCTTGAGGCTTTGCCCTTGGTTTTTTTCTTTTCGATTTTTGTTTCTCCATCGTTTTGAGAGGCTTCTTTTTGGTGAGTATGGCAACACTTCTCTTTTCTATTGCTTGAGGTCTGGCTGGTCCAACTTCTGCTGAGATGTGATAAGTGGGGAATAGTATAGGGTCACAAGAGTGTGGTGGCCAGGGCAATTCAGGAGGATTTGCCCGGGAGGATTGATCACCCTCCCAAGGGCCGGGGAAACAGGACTGGGGAGCGGGGCGTCTGCCAGGTGCGCTGTTGTCCGCCGGTACCTTTATTGAGTGCTTAGGTTAGTGCTAATCTTATTTTCTAGTTTTGCCATATTTTCCTTCAGTTGGCCTGTCTACACGGAGATTTTTAGGACCCCCATTGTGGGTTTGTAAATTTATTTTGTTGCTTGCTTCCCCATTCTGTTTCTTGTCTTCTTTATGTTTTATTTCTTGTAATTATGCCTCCAGTTCCAAATGATTCACACCAGGGTAATTTGATCCTTCCATTGCCCATCATTTCCGAGTTATCTTTGCCCTTGTCAAATTCTGAGGAGCCGTTTTCTCCTCTTTTGCTGGATGAACTGGATGAATTTTTAGCCCCAGTCCCTGTGCCCAGTTCTACTGAAGTGTCCGACGGCACTGACTCTCCCTCTCCTTTCTTTCCCCAGTGGGACGATTTTTCTGCCCTTGATGCAGAATTGTCTCTGATTGACGACTGGTTGTCGTGTCAAGAGTTTGACTTCGTTCCTTCAAGTCCCTGTTCGTCTTCGGACTTCGACGGACCTAGGTGGTTTGAATACCCGTTTGCCTCAGCCTTGCCATCCGCCTGGTCCCCTTCCCTTTCGGAGCACAGTGTTCCTGCCCCAGTGAGTTGTGACGCTCCGTCGATCTGGGCTGCTCGCAGAGGCTTCTCCCCATCTAACATTTTCCCTTCACATTGGTTTGAACCTCCTGAACTCCCTAGTTTGTCCCCAGGTTCGGATTCTCATTTGTCCGATCAGTGGTTTTCGCCTTTCCCGGTTTTACCTGATTCAGACCTCCTCACCATTTTAGAGGATCTTCCGTCCCTTTTTGACGATAACTGACATTTATTATGTCTGACCATTCTGTGTTTCGTGACTTCCTCGAAGCTGTTGAGAATCTCGATCAACAGATCGACGAAGCCGTGGATCGTTTGGATCAAGCTGTCCGTTCGCCTTCTCCTCCAGTTCTTGACTTGGAGGATCCCTCTGAGCCATTTTACACTGGCTCAGAATACCGTCCCCTTCCCGCTGTTCATGTTGAAAATGTAGAGGGGCCCTTGGATCTCTCTCCTCCTAGAGCTCCGGCACCTACCCCGGAGCCTGTGAATGAGGAGGGTCCTGTAGTCCCTCAAGTGGGTCACCGCAGACCCAGACCAGAGTCCCCTGGTCTATCTCTGGCCGCATTTCAGCCGAAGCGTCGGCCGCAGTCTGTGGATGTGTCCACTCAGACTGATAGTCATTTTGCTTCAGATTCCTATGTCTTGTGCACTCACAATCTCGTTCATTTCAGGATTCTGAGTCTCCTATATGCATTGCTGCAAGCCCTAGACCACTTCTCCTGAAGCAGATTCTACATCAGCTAAGTGTGGTCTATCTTTCTCTCGCTCATCTGAATTTTCTCTATCTTTCTAGTCCTTCTTTCCCTGACTATTTTCTTGAACTTGCCTCTGCTTGGTTTGTGCTGCTGCTGGAAGGCGCCCCAGCTGCTGCATTGATCTGGTTCGAGTCAAGTTTCTTTCTATCTCTTTAACATTTTCTTTATTTCTGCTCTTCGGGCTATCTACCTCTTTCCTGTGTTATCTTGTACAATGTATTTTGGGTGGGGCTCCTTCCTGTTTTTTCTTCTTTTCTCCTGGCCTTCCTCTTTTTTCGCTCGTGCCCCTACAGATTGGGTTACTTGCGGGCCCCTGGATGAGTATTATCTCCATGGGGATCAACAAGATACATTTTGCTGTGAAAAGTGCCCGCCTGGCTTCTATCTGTCACAATATTGTTCTGCTTGGGTGGACACTGTTTGTGCGCCCTGTGAGTCCCACACTTTTTCTAAGCATTTTAATACTCTACCTCAGTGTTTCTCTTGCTCTATTTGCCGAGAGTTAGATCAAGTTCAGGTTCTGCCTTGCACATCTACGAATGACACGTTTTGTCAATGTAAGCCCGGTACTTATTGCCCTCCTGACCAGGCTTGCGAATCATGCCGAAAATGCTGTGTCTTGCCCACCTTCTCATCACATTGCGCGTGCCTGTTCTCCTACCAGTGACCTTCTTTGTCTCCCTGATTCTTCTCCTTCTATTTCTCTGGCGTGGTATTTCGTTTGGGTTCCTTTTGGGGTGCCGTTAGGGTTCATCTTGGTATATAAATGCAAGCCGGGCTCTTGCAGCCGGCACCACATCTATCAGACGGTTTTCCGTCAGCGGAGAGCATCGGCTGATGGGAGACCTGATATTGTCATTTACCACAATGATTGCTCTATCCGCTAATGCTTACTGTGTCGCCTAAGTAGCTTGCCTTACTATTTTCTCTCTTGTATCTTTCTCTTGTCATTCTGTAACTCAGATTTGTTGCTCTGTTCTGCTTCTACTACTTGCTGTATGTCTCGTCCGCGCCCCTTTGGGACTGGACAGGCTCGGACTGTTGCTTCGGGAGCCCTTGCTGGCGATGGATTTTTGGGGTTCTCGTGGTGTCTGGACGGTGATCAAGTGCCTTCACTCCTGTATTCGCATGTGTTCACTGTCTGGACAGCTGGAGAGGCCCTTTTCAGACATCCTGCAGGATCATTTTGTTTAGTCCTTTGCTGAATGTGACCTTTTTGGCTGACTTGGAGTCTGAAGTGGCATGCTGACCCAGCATAGCGTTCCTGTGGGGTCGGTGTGCCATTTTAGATTAAAAGTTGGTATGGCAAGTATGGTTTCGAGGGGTTTCTGGACTGTGAGTATTATGGGAAGGGTTTTGGGAGGTTATCCTTCATGTTAAGGGGGATCATGGGCTTTTTGCCTTTGTTAAGCACCATAGTTTAAGAGGGTTTGGTATGTGCAGGAGGTTTGTGCTGGTGTACTTTTGCTCGGGACTTAGGTTCAGTTGCAAGGGCTTTGGCCGGCTCCGTGCTTGCGAAATGGATGCCTTGCGGTTACAGCCGCCATTTTGTCGGCACTGTGTCAGCCACGGCCATTTTGTCTTTTCACCTGCAGTCAGGGTTCTCCCTTGCCCCTGTCGGTTCCTGTTTTTGCAAAGTTATACAGCCGATTATTCTCTGGCTGTCGAGGGGGGGGGTTGGATTGGGAGCAGAGAGGGCCTGGACCTGGACTTTTATGACCTGTTCTGGGCTTTCTCTGTTTTCGGTTTGACCCATACACTGCGGATTGTATTTTCGTCCCTGCCTCTGTTCTGTCTGAGTTAGGCGGAATTAGTCTGTTCTCTGAAGCTTATTAACAGAAGGTCCTTCTTCTCTCTCCTGTGTGACAGCTCTCCAATCTAGAGGGTCCTACCAGTCTGTTTCAGTTAAGTACCTATCAGTATGGCTCGTTCTCGCCCATGGCTGACTGCTTTATTAACTGCTCCTGTGTCTACTGTTTCTATGAGTCGGTCATCTGTGCAAGCCTCTACTTCTATAATTTCTACGGCGGCTCCTCTGGCCGCTGACGGGTCCGCTAGGAGGGGGACATCTAGACGCAAAAATACTCCTAAGATTGACACTGCCTCGCGTCCTCCTAGACGAAAACGTGCCCCTAGAAGTAACCCTTTGCCGGGAGCAGACACTGTCACAGGCCCTTCTAGTGGGGGATGCTCTTCAAAAGCATTCTCTGCCTCTACCTCTCTGATTTCTGATTCTTCCCCTGTTCTTTCTGATGTTCCCAAAGGTGGATTTCTAAAAAAATTACATGCTTGCAAACGTTCATATGTGCCTTCTTCTGAGGCTGTTTTTGCACAGCCTGTGCCTTCCACTTCTACCTCTTGTCCTGAATCTGACATGTTGCATTCACAGGCTTCGTCCTCTCTTTCCTGCCATTTCAAAACAGTAGCAGCTTCTCTGCTCCTTTACAGTCCTGCCATTGTGGCTTATTCTCCTCATGCTGACGAGGTGAAGATTCGTTTCACAGCCCCAGTTGATTTCCATATGTATTCAGGCACGTCATCGCCTTTTCTGTGTGGGTCCTGTCCTCACATCTCAGTTCTTGTTTTGGAAAAATAAAATATGAATTTATGATTGTGTCTGTGTTTTCTCTTTTCTCTTTTCAGAACGTGTCTTTGGCTTTCAATGGGTAACTCTCCGTCGGCTCACTCTAATTTGCCTGAAAAGGGAACCTCGGCTTGGTCCGTTTGTGTTCGGTATGGCCCTCAAAGTTGTAAGTTTTTATCTGATTGGCACCAATTTACAGCTGACAACCCTAAATTACGATTTCCACTTACGGGGTCTTTTGATAAAGATAAAATTCAATATTTGCAGGAATGTCTGACCAAACGAGACTCATATTTGCCGTCTGGTCACTGGTCAGCGTTCCTGTCTTGGCGATCCGAAATGGAAAAGCGGCGTAGGGAGTCCCACATTCGGTCTCTAAAAGACTCCAAGGAAAAGGCTGAGAAATCTCTGGCTGATTTGAAATCAAAGCTGTCCAAAATTCCCACTGAATTGTATCCCCAGGTAACATTGCCACCTGCAGAAGAGGAACCAGATTTGCTTCTGGAATTTCCTTCCCATTCTAACAGTCGTCCTTTGGTAGACTTGCCTCGACCCCCTTCTAATCGTCCCCCACCATATGCTCCTCCCGGTCCACAACCCGGTGCTCCTGTTGCACCTGGTCTTATGGATGATGGGGCCCTTCCTTTTGCCCTTCCCGCTCCATTGCCTCCTCGCCCTTCTTCCCAGCCCGTCTCCCCTTCTTCATCCTCTCCTTCTGTATCTCCTGCTCCTGCTCCTTCCCAACCCCAACCTTCCCTTCCCTCTCCTCCTACCGTTCCTGCTGTTACCGTGTCCCCTTCTTCTCCTCCGTCCCACCTTCCCCAAACTCCGTCTTTGCTTACCCCTTCCCCCTCTCAAGCTTTTGCTTCTGGGGGAATGCCTACCTTATCTCTTCCTGGCCCCATTCCTTCTTCTTCCTCCCATCTTGAGCCCCCATCCCTTTCCCCTAATTCGGAATTTTCCCCAAATACGGCTCGTATTTTCTCAGATGCCTCTACTGCCCTGCTCCAATGTGACTCCCTATTGTTGCAGGGCAATCCAGAGGAATGCATCCGTCGCCTGATTTCGGAGACGATAGTACATGCTACCCCGGGACCTTCTGCAGTGCCTCCCAATGATGCCTCTGGTACTCCCCGGCATCTGGGACCGCTCCAGCAGAAGGCCCTCGAATTATTAACCTCCCCTACCAATGTCGCTGCTGTTTCTCAATCGGTTTTGGCCAGTGCCCTTATTTCAGAATTGGACCATAAACTGTTAAACCATCGCTTACGTCACCGTCCTCCACTTTCCTCCACTCCGGTGGGAATGGAGGTTGGTGGTCCTTCTAAACGTCGTATCGCTTTCGATGATACCGACGTCCCAGTGTCCAATTTTCCTCTTCGGGCTATGCCCGGGTCCACTGAAGAGCTGGAAAATGGCACTCGTCGCCCTAAAATTATCACTGTTCATGTCCCATGGTCCCAAACTGAGATTCGTACTATGGCCCAGAGTTTCCCTAACATCCGGACTGATCCCATTAAATTCAGGGAAGATTTGGCTACTGTTATGGAAGCATATCAGCCTTCTTATGCTGACCTTAACCAGCTGCTGCGTGCTATCACTCCTAAAGAGGTGTGGGAGCGCCTCAAGCAGACGGCAAATTGGCCTGCCACCGCTCCCTCTGAGGATGAGCTCCCCAATTTGCGTCGACAATTGCTCGATGCCATTCCGACCGTCTGTCCTAAGAAGGCTGATTGGGTCAAAATCCGTGGGTGCAAACAGAGACCGGCCGAGTCTCCGGCTGAATATATGGATCGGCTGCGTCTGGTTTTCGAACAGCATAGTGGTATCCAAAACCCTTTTGAATCTGCTGTTGATGCTGTGGTTGCCTTCTTTGTTGAAGGCCTGCAGCCCAAGCTCTCCACTGCCATCCAGAATAACGTGGTGGGTTGGAAGGCGAAATCTATTTCTGAAATCATTGAGGTCGCCGACCATTTTGCCTCTTCCTTTGCTAAAAACAAGGAAGAGAAGGAGACCAAATTGATGGCTCTCCAGTTGCGAGCCTTGTCCTCTCCTCCGCAAAATGGGTATGCTCCGGGGCCTCCTCCATTCCCCAACCCTGCCCCTGGTTGTATGCCGGTGCCTCGTCCTCGAGGTCCACCGCGCCCCAGAGGGTGTTTTATTTGCAACGACCCTTCTCATTTTCAGTCTCAGTGTCCTTACAATGACCAGATGCCGGCCCCGGTCCCAATGCCACACACTCGTTTTCCACCTCCCCAGCGGCCTTATGGGCCCCGGGGTGCTGGTCAATATCCATCTGCCCCTGTGGCTGATGACGTGGCTGATGATCCCCAATCTAATTTGGTGTTTTGACTATCCGCCGACCACCGGAGTCCCTGTTCAAAGCCAAATACTACGTATACTCTTTCTCCTACGGAGCCTGTTCTTACCTGTCGTGTTAATGGAATTGATGTTCCTTTTTTGGTGGATACTGGCGCTGCTAAGTCTACTATCAAATTGGAAGATTTTCCTCATTTCCCTTCTTCTGGGAAAGTAGTGAATGCTATTGGAATTTCTAACCAGGTTGTTCCTCATCCTGTTTCGGATCCTCTTAGGATACGGCTTGGGCCGCTGACGGCAGATCACGCCTTCCTCTTGAGTCCCTGTTCACCGGTAAATTTACTTGGTCGTGATTTATTATGTAAATTAAACTGTACTATTTACTGTCAGCCTGATGGCATTTTTCTAGACTTTCCAGCTTTCCATGAAGATGAGGTTCATGGTCTTTTGCAACTTGCTCTGGTTGAAGATGGGCTTACTCAACTCTGTGTCAGTTCTTCAGCTCCTGGTGATGATTTAGAGGTTAGACGCCAGCAGTTGATCTCTCAGACACCTGCTGTCTTGTGGGCAGCTCATGCTAATGATGTCGGATTGATTAAATCAGCCTCTCCAGTTAAAGTTCAGCTGGATCCAACGAAACCTCTCCCAAGGATTGGTCAGTATCCTCTTTCTAAGGATGCCATAGAGGGCATTAGACCTGTCATTGCTGCTCTCTTGGACCAGGGAGTTCTAGTTCGTACACGGTCTCCTTGCAATACTCCCATCCTCCCGGTCCTGAAGCGCACTGCTGATGGATCCACTAAATACAGGTTTGTGCAGGATTTACGACATTTAAATAAAGCAGTGATTCCTTCCTATCCCACAGTTCCAAATCCAGCCACCATTCTATCTGACATTCCGGCTTGTGCTGTTTGTTTCACAGTGGTGGATCTTTCTAACGCCTATTTTTCTATTCCATTGCACCCTGAAAGTCAATTTTTGTTTGCCTTTGAATTTGATGGCGCTCAGCTCACGTGGGCAAGATTGGTCCAAGGATTCTCTGATTCGCCGAGTATATTCTCCCAAACTATCCGTCAGGACTTGGCTGACATCGCATTCCCAGGTAATTCCACCTTAATTTTATATGTGGATGATGTGCTTCTGTGTTCTCCGTCTGTGGAGGCATGCTTTCAGGACTCCTTAGTCTTGTTGTGTGCATTGGCAGACAAGGGTCACAAAGCAAACAAAACAAAATTGCAGCTTTGCCAGTCACAGGTGACTTATTTGGGAACTGCTATCTCACCAGGCTGCCGTTCTTTGCTGCCTTCACGAGTGGAGGCTATTTTGAAGTGCCCACGGCCGACCACTCAAAGACAGCTACGTGCCTTTCTTGGCATGACAAATTTCTGTAGGCAATGGATTCCAAATTTTTCAGCTCTCACTCGTCCACTTCATGCCCTCACTCACAAAGAGGTATCAGACCCTTTGCCATGGCCTGATGATGCTGAACATGCTTTTTCCTCACTCAAGAAAGCTTTGAGCACCACTCCAGCTTTGGGACTGCCAGATTATACTAAATCTTTTACTTTATTTTGTCATGAGCGAGACAATTTTGCTCAAGGAGTGTTGACACAGCTCCATGGGTCAACACCACGACCAGTGGCTTATTTTTCAGCTCCTTTAGACCCTGTAGCTGAAGGTTTTCCACCATGTCTGAAGTCTGTGGCTGCGGCAGCGAGGCTGGTTGAGGCCTCCTCCTCCATTGTTTTGGGCCACAATTTGGTGGTGGCTGTCCCACACGCCATTGCTACTCTGTTAGGCAAGACTTCATCGTCCTACCTATCTGGAGCGCGTCTTACCAAGTATGAAGCCCTGTTGTTGTCCTCTCCTAATGTCTCTCTCATCCGTTGCCCTATCCTAAATCCCGCTTCTCTTCTTCCCCTCCCTGTGGATGGTGAACCCCATGATTGTGATCTTGTCTGTGCGTCTATGTCCAAACCTCGTGTCGATTTGTCTGACTGTCCCTTGGCTAATGCTGACCTTGTCCTGTTTTGTGACGGGTCCTGTTATAGAACCAACACTGGCTCCTTGGCTTGTGGGTATGCTGTTTGTAGTGCCCATGAAACCTTGGAATCAGGGTCACTTCCAGGTATCCGTTCGGCACAAGTGGCTGAGCTGATAGCCCTGGCAGCGGCATGCCACATCGCAGCCGACAGGTCAGCTACAATTTACACCGATTCACGTTATGCCTTCGGTGTTGCCCATGATTTTGGCCAGTTGTGGAAACAGAGGGGTTTCTTGACCTCTCATGGTACCCCTATTAAAAATGCTAAACATGTAAAGACCTTACTTGATGCTATCACTCTTCCGTCTCAATTGGCTATTGTCAAATGCCCAGCACACCAAAGCACACTGAATAATGAGGTTTCCCTGGGAAACAACCGTGCCGATCAAGCAGCAAAAATGGCAGCTGTGGCACCCCCGGGCAAAGCTACCCAACTTCTTCTCATGAAACCCAAAGTTTCTCCTGTGGGTATTCAAGACTTACTTGAACATCATAAAACTGCTCCATCTTCTGAAATTCGCCTCTGGATGCAAGCAGGTTGCACCCCAGATGCTGAGGGAATTTGGCGATGCCCGGCTGGACGCCCGGTTGCTCCACGATCCCTGCTGCCTACCCTTGTTCGCCTCCTACATGGACCAAGCCATGTCGGATGCGATGGTATGGTTGCTACTTTATGTAAGGAATGGTTCGCTCCTGGGATTTATCCGCTGGCGAGACAAGTTGTGTCCACCTGTCCCGTGTGTCTCCAACATAATGTTGCTCAGTCAACTAAGACCAAACAAGCCGCCCACCCTCAGCCTTGGGGTCCTTTTGTCCATCTTCAGATGGACTTCATTCAAATGCCCAAATGTGCTTCATATGAATACGTGTTGGTCATTGTTTGTATGTTCTCAGGTTGGATTGAAGCATACCCATGTGCTAAAGCAGATGCCATCACAGTGGCCAAAAGGCTCCTTAAGGACTATATCAGTCGCTTTGGGGTCCCCCTTAAATTATCGTCAGACAGGGGGGCACATTTTTGTAACCAGGTAATTGCGGCCATCTGTAAAGCCCTATCGATTACCCAAACTCTTCATTGTGCGTACCATCCCCAGAGTGCAGGAAAATGTGAAAGATATAATGCTACCCTTAAGAACAAGATCAGCAAAATCTGTGAAGAAACTGGTCTCAAATGGCCTGATGCTTTGAATATTGCCCTCATGTCTATGAGATCTACTCCCCACAAAAAGTATGGTCTCTCTGCCCATGAAATCTTAATGGGCCGTCCTATGCGGCTCCCAGCATCTGCTCCTGTGCCAATTCACTCCTCTGACTTAGCTATGCTAGATGATACAATGATTGATTATTGTCATGCCCTTATCTCTTGTATTCAGGACTTTCATTCCCAGGTCAAAGCTGCCTTGCCCCGGGAAGCTGACAAGCCGTGCCATTCCTTGGCGATCGGTGACTGGTTGTGTGTGAAGGTCTTCAAGCGAAAGCACTGTTTGGAGCCTCGCTGGTCTGGCCCTTTCCAGGTTCTGCTGACGACCAATACGGCTGTGAAGTGTGCAGGTCGGCCCACTTGGATCCACGCATCCCACTGCAAAAAGGTTCCAGCTCCTGCATCTACCCCTGTGATGCCTGATGCTGACCCAGGTCCAAGTGCCAAAGTGACCGACAGGGCCACCGATGCCACCGATTCCAGTGGAAACCTTCCTCTGAATTCCACTGCATGTGATTCACCAGGTACCCCGCCAATTCCTCATAAGCCGCCTGAGCAACAATCGGCCCAACCGGATCCTGACGAGTCTCCGAAAGCCAAACAGCGATACAATCTGCGCCCTCGAAACAAGGAGAAGCTGACAAGACGTCCATAGCTGCTTTCTTCGTGGGTTCCTGCTCGCGTGGATAGCAACAACGTGCCGTCTCCAGTGTTCTTCTAAAGAGTGGTGCTGTTCCACTCCACCTCCACATCATCTGGGAGTGGAAATTTTGTGGGCTTCGGAAAGTGGGGTGTTCATCCATCTTCAAGGTGAACATGCCTCTTGAACCTAACCGGCGTCTCAGAGAGACAGCTCGGATCCGCAGGTATTTGGTGCCTGTCATGTTCTTCATTGCCATCATTCTGTTCCTGGGGTTCCTGATGAATGC
>JAHTLZ010001127.1:831-16213 GCA_023846285.1 Phrynocephalus versicolor | reverse complement strand
AAGTGGAGATTTTCCATTATCCAAGGACATGATCCACATGGGTCACGGCCATGTTTTTTATTGTTTGCTTCATGTGGACCCTCCACAGAGAGCAGACACAGTGAGAATGGAAGATGTAAGGCTTAAGGCTTTCAGGGGGTCAGCAATGCCTGAAAAAAAGCTTGAGGGACAGAGATGTCCTAGATGGCCTGGCTGGGATGGATATAAACGTCACGTTTGGATGAGAATTTGCTGAAGATGTATCTTAAAGAGGTGCCATTAGCAGGAAGCAAGACTCCTCTCCAGCAAGTGCAGCCTTAAACTGTCGGCCATCATCTCCAATATGGCAAGTGACAGGCGCAAGCTGTTCTACTGCGACAGATTAGTTCTGCCTCTTAGTGCAGAAAAATGAGAGAATGTGCAACAACCTGCTGGGAGGAGAATGACTGCAGGAGTCTTTTCCTGGGCGTTGTTACCCGGTATCACTCGATATGCAAATTTGTACCAACACAGCAGCAAAGAAGCTGAACACTGGTTTTAAGTGTTGCCTGACAAGACTAAGGTGTTCTGCCACGTCTTCTCTTCTTCTCTTATCTTGTGAATGTTTTATCTCTGGGAGCAGGGAAGAGCAGATATTCTTCCTGTCTTTCAATGTCTGGCTTTATATGTGGAGGCACACAGGAGGACTGATGGATGGGGAGGCACACTGGCAACGGAGGGGGTAGACTTCCAGAGGGAGAAATGGAAAAGGCTCTCCCAAGGGCCAAAATCAGTGAGACATAAAAAGAAGAATTCTCAGGTGAAGATTGGAGTCAAGATATCAGCACTGAGGGAGGCAAAATTCCATTGGTTCTCCTGTGCACACCAAACCTGTCCTCTAGACAGAGTACGGATAGAGCCCTTTTAACGCATCATTCTAATGGCCAGGGACAAAAAATTCTGATGTCACAGTGTGGGCTTTTTTGATGGCATATGGGTGGGTTCTTAAATGAAACACAAACGAGACACAAATTAGAAAGAGGGCAGAACTGCTTCGAAGTAAGTTAACTATGGCAAATTGCAATTATTTCAGTCTGAGGAAATAAACCCAGAACTGGTAAAACCCAGCTGACCAGGTAATTTGACAAACAGGCAACTGTGGTTTATGAGGGGACCCTGTGTTCTGGTCCGCTCATAGCACCAGCTCCTGCCAACCTAGCAGTTCGAAAGCCTGTCAATGCATGTAGATAAATAGGTACCGCTGTAAAAAGCAGGAAGGTAAAACAGTATTTCCTTGCAGCCATGCCAGCCATGTGGCCATGGACTTGCACAAGACTGGCTCTTCAGCTTGAATACGGAGATAAGCACGACCACTAGCACACATGTGTGTGGGGAACCTTTACCTTTACCTGTGTTCTGGTAGCCATAAAAATAGTAAAAAGTGCCCAGCAGTTGCAACAATTACTAGCATTTGGACAAGTTGGAGATCGGGATGGGGGGCTCTAAATGTCCATGGATTTGGTACAACCCTATTCTTCGGGGGACTGATGTTTTGGGATAGAGATGGGCACAGAATGCCAAAATGGTGTTTTGTTTTGCTATTCATTTTTCCCCGTTTCATTTTGTTAATTACAAAACGATTTTTTTAAAAAAAATGTTTCATAATTCGTTTTATTTTGTTCTGATGGCCCACGGGCCAGGTCGGGTTTATATTTGAATCACGTGGACTACGTGCCTTGTGGGGTCGGCAGCCTGCGGGCCAGGTCAGGTTTCTAAAAAATATTAATTTTATATATACATAAAATTAAAATATATAAAATAAATTAAAATATAAATATAAATATATAAATATAAATATAAAATATAAAATAAATAAAAATATATATGTCTTTGTTTTGTAGAGATGGGCATGACCAGAAAAAATGACGTTTCGAGTTATCGTTTGTCGGAATGGGTCAGTTTCGGGTCGTTTCCATTTGTCGTGAAATTTTTCAAAAATTTGTCATTTCGTTTGTCATTTGTCATTTGTTGTTTCCACCACGATTTAGCACGATTTGACTTCCCAGAGCATAGGGCTGGCGCTAGGTGTTTTTGCACCTTAGGCGGCGGGCGGGGCAGGGGGCAGGCAGTGGGGGGAGGTGCGGGCGGGCAGTGACAGTGGCAGGGGGAGGCGCGGGCGGGCGAGCAGGCGGGCGGCGGCACGGGCCACAGGCGGGTGGCGGCGCGGGCGGTTAGGCGAGTGGGCAGTTAGGATATCACTTAGGATAGAGGTTCTGTTCTTGGCTTGCACCCCAAATGTGTGTGCATGCAAGCAAATTGAAGTTGGGAAAATAGAAAATAAATGGTAGTATATAAATATATATATTTAAAATAAATCCACACCTCCCACTCCCAGTCGAACCTCTCCCTTTATCCAATATCAGGAAAAAAAAATCCTCACAAACTGCCAGAGGAAAAAAAAAGAATAAATTGCTGTCTAAGTAATAGTAGAAAACTAAATAAATAATATTGTAATTGTAAAATGTAAAATATTCTCCACTAGATAGAGGTGCCCTTGGCTTGCACCCAAATGTGTGTGTGTGCACTGCAAGCAAGCAAATTGAAGTTGAAAATAGAAAATAAATGGTAGTATATAAATATATATATTTAAAATAAATCCACACCTCCCCTCCCAGTCGAACCTCCCCCTTTACCCAATAAGAAAAAAAAATCCTCACAAACTGCAAGAGAAAAAAAAAAAGAATAATCTGCTATTCCCTTCAAAAGACAAAGCTGCAGGGAATGAAAGGAATTATTTTCTAAATTCAATTGAATCAATTCCCTCCCTGCCTGCCTAACTTAAATCTAAAGCCTCCAGCCTCCCTCCAAATTCAAATAGCAAGCAAGCAATAGCCAGCAGTAGCCAGCCACACAGCCCTCCACCCTCCACATCCAAGCCCCGACTGCGACTTCTGGAAGGTGCCTTGGCTTTTTATGCCCTCTGGCACATCCACAAGTGTCAGTCAAAACCTGGCCATGCCATTGGTGGAATGGTTCAAAAAAATGCATGGTCCCATCCCATGGCCAGCCCATCATTGCGCAGGTGTAAAAAATAAAAATAAATAAAATAAAATAAAATCAATGGAGACGTTTTATTGCAAGAAAAACCCACTGCTGCTACTATTAAAAATCAGGCATTTAAAATAAATAAATTCCACATGTTTCTGTGGTGATTTGGTGTGTTTTTTTTACCACGATTTCTAAAGAAAAACTGTGGTTGCGAGACAGACGATGAGGATGCCCCCCCCAGTCTGGTACCAGCAGCCCAGGACAGGAGAGGGGGCGAGGCCAGGGACCCCCCCCCCAGAACCACCCCTCTGGTAGGTGTCCTCAGGCAGACATATTTTCTCCTGCTTTTTTGGACGGGAATAAGGGTTTTTTTTTTAACTTTTAAAAACTTTTTTTCTGTACTGTTTGCTTGCCAATGGCATCGCGCGATCGACAATGAAGAACCAGACCCAATTTTTCTTTTTTCGAGTTGGGTTCAAGCTGAAGCGGAGTAATTATCGCTACCATTTCCGTTACCAAAAACGAAAACGAGAATTTCGCCGCTCCGTGCCCATGTCTATTGTTTTGCTTTGTTTACAGCTAGAAGCCCGCTTCCGGGGGCAGCGTCGGATGGAGGACATTCCACAGGTACGAGACGACACCGGGTACAAAAAACAAATTAGAATGAAATGAAAATTTCTGTTTTGTTTTGTTTCGTTTTTCTTTGAGGGTTCGGTTTGTTATTCGTTTCATTGCCTAACAAAATGAATAATGAATAACAAAACAATTTTTTATTTGTTTCGTGCCTATCTCTAGTTTGGGACTTCATTACTTGACAGAACAAACTTCTTCCATCAAGTCCTGCACTTTCGTCTCAAAATGGGCATTTAAGTTTGGACATTGGAAGAGTTGGTGATCACTCTGACTCTTTGGAATGAAATTTCATCTGAGATCAGACTTGCTCCCTCTCTGGAATCCTTGTAAAGATCATTAAAAACAGTGGTCTTCCAGCAGGCCTTTCCTCAGCCACTACCATTGTAAGCTATTTAACAGCTGAAACTATCCCACAGTATCAATTTTTATTTTCATTATGATTTTGATGTGGTTTTATGATCTCTTTGTATTATTTTTATGTTTATCTGTTATGTTTTGATTTATGATTTATTCATTGATAATTATGATGTATCAACATGTTGCGTATTTTGGGCATTTTATTGTTGGTGTTGAATGTTGTAAGCTTCCCAAAGTGACAAGTTAGCCAGATGAGTGGGATATAAATAAATTAAATGAATAAATAAAGTAAATAATACAATTCCTGCTAAGGCTCCTATCATGTGCAGCTTTGTATTATGTGCTGTCAGTTCAGAATTGAGTCACAGGACCCATAATAGGGCCTGAATATTTATTTATTTATTTATTTTTACAAGTTATATGCCGCCCACTACCCAAAGGTCTCCGGGTAGCTTACAATCAAAAGAATTAAAGAGTTAAAACATAAAATATCAATAAATAATTAAAACAATAATAAAAAAACTTAGACTAAAATCATTACATTGATATTGCCATCAGAGGACCCACAATCTATATTGTATCAATTAAAAAACTTCTGGAACTGGAAGGTTTTTACCTGGGACTGAAATGTCATCAATGCTGGTGCCAGGCAGATCTCACTCAGGAGGGCATTCCATAGCTTGGGGGCAGATGCCAAAAAGGCCCTGAGTCTACAAGTCATCCCTCTCACCTCCTTGAGGGAAGGCTCTTTCAAGAGGGCCCCTTGGCTTGATCTTAATTGCTGAGTAGGTTCATACGGAAGGAAGCGGTCCTTCAGGTATCTAGGTCCTAAGTCATTTAGGGCTTTATATGTCAAAACAAGCAGTTTGAATTGGGCTCAGGCAACAACTGGTAACCAATGCAGGTTACTCAATATTGGTGTGATATGATCCCTGGTGGCCCCACCACTTACCAGCTGTGCCACATGATTTCAGAACCAGTTGCAATCGCAGAACCATCTTCATTGCAGTAATCAATATGGGATGTTACCAGTGCATACATAACTGTCATGAGGCTCTGCTCGTCTAGGTAGGGGCGGAGCTGGTATATTTTCCGCAGCTGAAGGAAGGCACCCCTGGCCATTGAGTTCACCTGGGCTTCCAGAGTTAGACTGGGGTCCAGGAATTCCCCCATTCTGTGGACCCTGTCACTTAGGGGGGAGTGCAACCCCATCCAAGACAGGAATATGGCCTTCTAACCTGACCAGCAAAGCACCCTTTAACAGCACTTCCATCTTGTCTGGATTGAGTTTCAATTTATCAACCCTCATCCAGTCCATGATCTGGATATTTAAGAAGTAGCTATCCTCTGCACCAAATTTCCATTGTCAAGCAGGCACATGAACCCAGATCTCCTAAGGGCCATCTGGTCATACACTCTGCTATGCCATAATGCATTACAGCAAATATATCTTGCACCAAAGACTCGTGAATAAGGGGAATGGCTGAGCAAGTTGTCCAAACAGGATGGGGTATTTGCTGCCCTGTGGCATCTTTAAATCATGTCCTTTTTCTGCAAAAATGAAAAGATTATGTAATCGGGGGAAAATTCCCACCCACCCCCATTACTTGCAAAGTGAGAGGAGTTTCAGACAAACATGCAGACAAAAAAGGAGGCATATGCACAGTTTTCAGACAAATGTGCAAGCCAAACTGAATCAGAAATATTTGTATAAGACAATCATGGGGTGCTTTTTTCAATCCTGTGGGAAAGCAGAGCATAATGGATCCATCAATCTCATTCAGCATTCATGGGAGGGGGGAAGTGATCTGAACTGAGAGGAAGGAAAAGTGAAAGTTAACAGAGTAGGCTGGCTTGCTGGCACCTAAGAAGAGGCAACTCAACATTCCATTAAACCCAAATATTGCCCTTGGATGCTCAAACCATTGAGGTGCAAGGCAAGGCTTAGACTATCTCCCTGAGGTATCCATATCCCCCATGGCTAATCTAGGAGCCATTTTTCAGAGCTGTATGAAAGAGACAAAGGTTTCCAGCCTGGGATCAATGATCTTTGCATTCTGGAGCAGATTTCTTATTCTTTCTTCTCAAAATCAACTTAGTTTACTAAACTCTACTGAAATATTATTACATGATTATAGAGATGGGCACGACTTAGCGGTATTCCTGTTTCCGTTTCCGTTACTCGGTTCCGTTACTCTACGGAAATGGTAACGGGAATTACTCCACCAGACTTCGAGCTCGAACCGACGAACGAACAATTTTGGCCTGATTTGTCGTGCTCATTACTTGCATCGCGCGATTGCGCGATGCCACGCGGCACAGAAAAAAAGTTTTTAAAAGTTAAAAAACCCGGTTCCCGGCCAAAAAGCAGGCGGAAAAATGCCTGCCGTGCCTCAGGGCACCTACCAGAGGGGTTGTTTCTGGAGGTCCCCGGCCTCCCCCCCATCCCCCATCCTGGGCCGCTCTGGTGGGACTCGCCGCAGGCTCGCAGCCAGCAAAAAGCCCAGTCTCGCCGCCAGACGCCGCAATTAAAGCGCAAGCAAGCGGCACGGACGGCGCAGGAAAAAACTTTTAAACTCTCCCCCCACCCATTCCCGGCCCAAAAAGCAGATGGAAAAATGCCTGCTTGACTAAGGGCGCAGGGCACCTACCGGAGGGGTGGTTTCTGGTCTGGAGGGGGGGGTCCCGGCCTCCCCCCCTCCGTCCTGGGCTGCTCTGGTGGGACTCGCCGCAGGCTCGCAGCAGCAACAAGCCGCATGGCACGAGTCTCGCCGCCGGCTCAAGCGGCACGGACAGCGCAGGAAAAAACTTTTAAACTCTCCCCTCACCCATTCCCGGGCCAAAAAGCAGGTGGAAAAATGCCTGCTTGACTAAGGGCACAGGGCACCTACCGGAGGGGGGGTTTCTGGTCTGGAGGGGGGGCGGCCTCCCCCCCTGTCCTGGGCTGCGCTGGTGGGACTCGCCGCAGGCACGCAGCAGCAACAAGCCGCACGGCACGAGTCTTGCCGCCGGCTCAAGCGGCACGGACGGCACAGGAAAAAACTTTTAAACTCTCCCCCCACCCATTCCCGGGCCAAAAAGCAGGTGGAAAAATGCCTGCTTGACTAAGGGCGCAGGGCACCTACCGGAGGGGGGGTTTCTGGTCTGGAGGGGGGGTCCCGGCCTCCCCCCCTCCGTCCTGGGCTGCTCTGGTGGGACTCGCCGCAGGCTCGCAGCAGCAACAAGCCGCACGGCACGAGTCTCGCCGCCGGCTCAAGCGGCACGGACGGCGCAGGAAAAAACTTTTAAATTCTCCCCCCACCCATTCCCGGGCCAAAAAGCAGGTGGAAAAATGCCTGCTTGACTAAGGGCGCAGGGCACCTACCGAAGGGGTGGTTTCTGGAGGGGGGTCCCGCCTCCCCCCTGTCCTGGGCAGCCGGACTCGCCATGCCATGCGGTGCGGGCGGGGGATCCAAAATGGGGCAGCGAACGCAATATTGTTTTTGAAATCGTGGTCCAAAAACACAGAAGCACAACAGAAACACGCGGAAATTTATAAACTGCCAGATTTTTCACAGTAGCAGTGGGTTTTTTCTTGCAACAAAATGTCTCTCCTCTCCTCCTCTGTCCTCCATTGATTTTATTTTATTTTATTTTATTTACACCTGTGCAGTGCGCAATGATGGGCTGGCCCAGTGGCCTGGCCAGCCATGTGGGAGTGGACGACCATGCAAATTTTTGGAGCCATCCCACCAATCGCATGGCCACTTGGCCACTGAGACTTCTGGGATGTGCCAAAAAGCCCCCGAAAACCTGCCCTAGCCCCCTAGCCCCCTAACCCTAATCCTTGACTCCTTACCCATACGTCACAGACTGTCTTCTTAGTGGGTCAGAGAGGCACCCAGAGGTGCAACCCAATAGCCCACCGTAACCTTACCCGTCATTAGCCTAATCCTAGCCCTTGCACTAACCCACCCTAACCCTAAGCCAGATCTACTTGCATTGCACTACACGCAAGTACGATTCCCTTCTTTGTGGGACATGGCAGGTGTGACCCAGTCCTGACGGAGGGTCATACCAGTGGACCAGGTCTCACTGTCTGGCTGGTATGCATATCCATATATGGTTATGCATGCCATTTTGCAGCAGCAGGTGAGGAGGGGAGACCCCCATGTTGAGGGGTCTCTTGGAGCCTGCTGCTGCCCCTTCCTAGTGGGTGAGGATAGGAGGCACCCACGGGTGCCTCCAGGAGCCTGCTTTCCCTTTATAGCGGGCCAGAGGTGGCACCCACCCCACAGAGGTACCTCCAGGAGCCCGCTACCCCTCCCCCCAAAACCAGTACTAACGACAACGAAAAAACAAAAAAACGAACCGACTAATTTTTGCAATTTTTCGCGAAAAACGGAAACGAGCCGAAACGGGCTGCCTCCAACACACGACAACTCGAAAACGTCATTTTCCCTAGTCGTGCCCATCTCTACATGATTATAATGGAGAGTGTGTCTCATTTTAGGAGAATGATTGTGGTATGGTCTTTGAGTGGAGAGGTCACCCAGTTAGGGCGCTAAATAGCCAGGTCATAACACTTGATATTTCACCAGGAGCACAGTTGTAATTACTTTGAATGAAGATCTGGAAACTCACAGATAGCATTATCGTTGCAGAGAAAGAGTGGTTTCAGAAAATATCTTAATGGGTACAGGGCAGGTTGATCCTTTGATCTGGTAGAAAGGAGGTTGGAGGACTTAGTACACCCTTACAAAATGTCAACAGCTTGCATTTTATGCTTTACATCAGGGAGAGTGAATGCATGGCCTTATAGATGCTGTTTTATCAACATGGTAGATAGATGCTATTATCAACATTCTTTGTAATCAGTTGTGCTGCACAGGTGTTCTTGAACTTGGAGTTCGACACAATATCGAAATGCCAATCAATGTACCTGCCCCCTCCTTTATTGTGTTGTTGGTTGGATGGGTCATTCACAATCAAAGAAATATTTCAGTATTGAGTAGAAAGACACACACTTGTCTCTTTTGAAAAAGAGAAATAAAAATGTTGGCAGCTGTTTTCTTCAGCCACCTCCTGCCAAGGCCTGGTCTCAACATAGGGGGAGCTTGTGACATGTGACTTTCTGCTTGCCGCCAGTGGTTTTTTTAAAAAAATAATAACATAATTAACAGGTGGAGTGTGAATTGACTGCAAACTGCTAGACTTCTCAGGGTGAAAACAAAATTAAAGTTCTCTTGAGTTGTGCAGAATGTAGCAAAACAGCCTTCAGAATTTGTCTCCATGTGTCTGCTCATCATAGGGGGAAATAGGTTCAAGCAGAAGGCAACATATCGCCTAGAGGTGAATTCAGTATCGTATGCTAGGAAATTA
Organism: Phrynocephalus versicolor; assembly: GCA_023846285.1. Lineage (NCBI taxonomy): Eukaryota > Metazoa > Chordata > Lepidosauria > Squamata > Agamidae > Phrynocephalus > Phrynocephalus versicolor. The sequence continues at coordinate 6,856 of JAHTLZ010001127.1, read as the reverse complement.
TTTTTGCATGTAAAGTTCTTGGCAAGATGCTTTTCACCAGGCACCTCTGTCTTCGACAAGGCAGGAAGCAGCAGGTCAGTTGTTAAAGCTGCATCTGAAGTCAAAGATTGGGTTTCCACACCCCAGCTCTTCAAGCAAAGGGACATACCATATTTTTCCATCTGTAAGTTGCCCCCATCTATAAGATGCATTCCCGTTTTCCAACCCAAAATTAGTTTCACAACAGCATGGTTCTCACCCCAAATTACCCCCATGTATAAGACAACCCACAATTTTTAATATAACAATTTTAGACAAAAATATAGTCTTATACATGGGAAAATACTGTAGGTCATGCACACCCACCAACATCTCCTCTCCATTTGGCTCTTTGAGACCGGTAAGTCCCAATAAATAGTCAGTAGAATAGTACCTTTTGGTTGCACATTTGCCCTTGCCCAATCACATAATCAACAGCATTCTGACCAACAGCAACAGCAATTTAAAGTCATATATCTTTTTTTAAAAATAAAAAGTATAGCACCCACTTCATAAAAGCTCTTACTTCAGCAATCAATCAAGTGCTCCAATTTCTTTTTCAATAATAATGCATTTGCCTGGCAATGGAAGGACAAGAAGCAAGGAGCTGGCCAAGATGGAAGTCTCATAGCCAAGGAGCATCCATGAAGAAGGTCCTCTAGAGTCTCCAAGTGTACCTCTAAGGTTGGCAGTGTGAGAAATGAAAATATATAATCATGCCTACTAATAAGCTTATAGATACAATATGTAATCAATAGCAAGCATAAAAGCAATTATCAGCTGTGATTAGTAAGGAAAACAGCAAAATAAAGTGAGCCGTGCTGAGGAAGCTAGTGTGGTTTTCCTGTTTGATGAGTCCGGCAGAAGAAGAACGGAAACGTATGTGGTAAAAGGCGAGCAGCTGTATGTGAAGAAAGTACAGAGCGAAATGATAGAAAAGAGGAAGTAAGTTCAGGCTAAGAGTCTGCGGGTGTACAAGCGGTCTCAGTAAATGATGGACAGTTCGTGGGTGGTCCTGAGGGTGTGGTTGTCCGATAGTGACCAAGGAAGGGTCTGAAAATGTATAAAAACCCTTGAAAAGTGGTGTTCGGGGTCCTTACTCCATTTAGAGGGGGACCCCATTCGCGAATGGTTTTCTGTTTTTGTGTTTTTGCATTTTGCTTTTGCTTAATAAAATCAGCACTGAAGAACTTCTCCTTTTGTCTCACTTCTCATTTTTGAGAGACTAAAACCACAAGATCACAGCAGGAGTGGAAGAAAATTTGTTTTCCTAGGATCTCCGAGGCCAGGCAACTTTCATGGGTACAACACAGTCTTTCAAACAGCTTGGGACCAAGTTGAATAGCATTATAGATCATGCTCATAACTTTTATTTCTCAGAAGGGAGTTTAAATATCAGTTTGGGAAAAAAAGGAAAGGGTCGCATGGTCTCCAAAACAAAATAAAGGAGAAGGTGATTTATATCTGTTTGCTCATATTATTCGTACCTTAATTATTGTAGAAAGCTAGCTGTTTGTTCTTTCTTTGATTTTGTAGTGGTCCAGTAATGCTATCATCTGCTCTTGTAAATATTTGTAAACATTTTTCCCAGCTGGTAGAAAGCTTTAATTAGTATTTTGGTCATTTCTTCCTTTACAAATGAGACTACTGCATTGCACCTTCACTAGGAGTGGTTGGAACACCTAGAATGGTTCTAGAGGAGCACCTGCATAAGTAAGTTCTCCAGGCTGCCTCCTACAGACGGTTTGTTCCGCTGAGGAAGTTCATGTGCACAATGGCCATTAGGGGATGGAAGAACACACCCAGGAGGTCATGCTTCTGCCATCAACATGCCTTCCTCGATCTAACAGGTAGCGAGATCGCCAGGTTTGAGGTGATCCCACTGCTCTGAAAATTCTGGGCATGCTATACTCTAATACAGTGAAACCTTGACTTACATGCTGCTTGACTTGCATCATATTTGACTTGCAGCAAGAAGGGGCCTGTTTGACTTGAGGCGCAAGCTTTGACTTACAGCTCGGAGCCCCGGCACAAGGCAACGGAATCGGGCAGCAGCCACGACCCAGCATCATGGATGCCGCCTCCCAACTGCTCCTGCCTTCTTCCTCTCCTCCGGCAGCGGCGGCTTCAGCGAGGCCAGCTCCAAGCACCTGAAGCTGGTCCTCTGCCTCGCTGAAGCCGCCACTGCTGCTGGAGGAGAAGAAGGGCTGGGAGCTCGGGGCTGGCCTCGCTGGTTAGACAGTCGGCTCAGTCTTGTAAAAAATCTGGCTGCAGAAGTCTGGTCCACAATGGAAGCATTTTAGTTGGGGAGCTATACAGTTGTGGGACTCTAATGGTAAGCATAGGGTTGTTCAGAACTTGGAACGTCAGGTTAAAAATCAGTAAAACTTAAATGTTAGACATTGTTGCTATGAACATTAAAAAGTGGAGGTGTATAACTTGTGGACTATAATTCCACTGCCTCCCCCCTCTCTTTGAAGAGACATTTCATTTACATCCCCAGAAGGAATCTCCTATCCCAGTCAAATTTGTGTTAAATTGCTGTTTTCGAGGGTCTTTTTCATCACCTGGAACAGATTAATCCACTTTCCCATTACTTTCTATGGGAAAAGTTCGTTTGACTTAAGTCATGTTTGACTTATGTCTAGACCTCTGGAACGGATTAATGACGCAAGTCAAGGTTCCACTGTATTATCATTATGCACAGTAGTAGTAATGTTGTTGGTAGTAATACTGCCACGGCCCACAATTCTGAGACTTTTTAAAAAGTATTGTTTCAATATATATTTCCTTCTAGCCAGCAAAACTTTCTCCTTCCCATCATGCTTTCTGCACCAAGATTAATGAGTGAAAGTAGGTTGCTACAGACAATGCAGCCTTTTCTTACAACAGCTGCTGAAGAGCCCTGCAGAGCTCCTGCAATCTGAACTTTTCCGGGAAAAGAATGTAATTTATAATAAATGATGCCCATCAACCGAACAAATTTGCAGCTTCAGATGCTCCCACTGATTTACATCTGGAGCCTTAGTGGCGGCTGGAGAGGCTAGCAAATGAACAAGCTAGCAAATTTCACCAGGAATTGTCATCTTACTCCCAAGGGGAATGTCACAATAGAATTAGAAGAAAAGGAGGACTCCACTGCTTATAATCATTAAATCATTCTGGTATCTGAAGGCTAAAAGGATATGCAGAAGGAGATACCAAGCCTCCTTCTTCTGTTCTCATTTTGTTAAGAGGTTCTTTTTTAAAAAAAAATCAAAAAGCTGGACAATCAAGGCCAAATCCCCCCACACACACACACACACACCTGAAAAAAAGCACAGGGAAATTAGTCGGCAGTGTGCTCATTATGTCTAAGTCCTTTCTGGAAGAAATTGCTTGCTGTGGATGGATTATGACCCAAGACAAAAAATAAAGGTTCAAAGGCAGTCCTAGTATGAGATTTTATACATTCCCCCTGTTCGGTGAGGATAATGAATGTTCTGAAAATGCACTTTGGACCAGTGACATACAGAATGGCTCCTGTCTCATATCCAGATGTTCCAGTCACATAAATCTTTTGTCCTGCCCACGTCTCCTTGCAAACCTAACACAACTAATTGTAGCCTATATCCAATAAGGATCACTCTTCTTATAGAATTTAACAAAGGGTTTTTCCCAGAGCTTTTCAAATTATACACTGACAGGAACTGCTAAAGAAGAAAGTAGAGAATGGAGGAAAATTCAACCATTCCCCCCACATAGGAGTACAGTAGCACCCACATAGCTACTGATTCACCATCCGCAGATTCAGTTATCCATGCTTGGTGATCAGTGGGGTGGGGTTGGGAAGCTGGTGGCCACTCAAGCTTCCCGACTGTGGACCAGGTAGTGCAGCAACATGCCTTGGCAGAGAGGTGTGGAGTTTCCCCCTTGGCAGCAGCAGCAGCAGAAACAGCAGCTGCCACGGCTGGCGACAAAACCCACCTGCTATCCCTCCATCCCCCTGGCTTCTTGCTTACCTACATGTTTGCCTGCCTTGCTAGCTAGCAGCCCTTCAGGCCCCCAATGCCTGCCTGGCTCTTTCTCACTCGCTCTCAGCTACCTGCTGTCTCCTGCCCAGGAACAAACCACACCCTCCCTCTCGTCTTTTGGTCGCTGCACCGCCAGGTCTGCTGTTTGAATGGCTAGGGACACCAGGTGGTGCAGCAACCAAAAGACAAGAGGGAGGGTGGGGTTTGTGCCTGGGTCAGATTGAGCAGGCAGCCAAGAGCGGGAGCCAGACAGGCACTGGGGGTTGAAGGGAGTCGGCAGCTTTAGGTGGGAAGGGTGCCAAGGCTCCCGGTTATCACAAGAGGTGCCACTGGGAGGGGAAGAGAGGGGAAAGAAAGTTGAGAGGTAGGGCTGGTAGCTAGCAAGGCAGGCCAGCAGGCAAGCAAGAAGGCATGGGGATCAAGGGAGAGCAGGCAGGTTTTGGTGCCTGCCACTGTGGCTGCTGTTTCTGCTGCTACTGCTGCCACCAAGGGGGATCTCCACTCCTCTCTGTGAAGGCACGCTGCTGCACTCCCTGGTCTGCCGCCTGGGAAGCTCAAATAGCCAGGGACATCCCCAGCCACTTGAGCTTACTGGGCAGTGTAGCACTGCATATTTGCACCTCCTGGTCCACCGAGCTGCCCAGCAGTGGTGGTGGTGTGTTCAAGGCGAATTGCCTACCCAACTGTTTTCTGAGGGCTCCTGCCACCCTGTCGATGGCTGGAGCCCTTTAAACCTGGCTCAGTTGGCACCAGGGGGTCCCCCTGGTACTGACTAGGCCAGGTTTAAAGGGCTCCAGCCATTGAAAGATTGGTCTCTTTGGTACTGACTGGGCCAGGTTTAAAGGGCTCCAGCCATTGACAGACCAGCAGGAGCCCTCAGAAAATGGTGGGGGGGGGGCAGCACAAACTGCCTACCTGGTAACCCAACCCTTTTCTGAGGCACCTGCAGAGCTGTCAATGGCTGAGCCTTTTAAACCTAGCCCAGTCAGCACCAGGGGGTCCCCCTTGTACCAATTGGACCAGGTTTAAAGGGCTCTGTCACAACCCACAGACCCCCACACAGATAAGTTCAGAGTTTTTACTGCAAGCTCAGAGTCAAGACAACAAAATAGCAAGGCAGGAGTTAAGCAGAGTCCAGAAATACACACAGCTAGAGTCATGTTGAACCAGAATAAAAAACAGAGTCCAAGATAAATGGTCCAGAGGTCAAAAGCCAAAATGCAAACCAGGTTCACAGAGTGATGAAGTCCAGGGTCAAGAAACGTAGTCCAGGGTTGCCAGTCAGGAACAAGGATCCAAAAGAGGTTAGGAGTCACAGCTGGAAGGCAGAAGCAGGCCGAGTTGACCTGTTGCTCCCACAAATTGCCCTAACTCTGGGTGCTCGTTTTATGTCTCCAGAGAGCAACTCCCACTTCCCTGAAGACCCATTCTTTCAATACTCAGGACTTTGTGTGCGTAAATGCCTTCTACTGAAATACAGCTTATCCCTATTCCTCTTGGTAATAAATCTTTGCTGTCTGCAGGCAGCAGCTCTCTGAGAGGGTGTAGAATCCCCTGAAGAGGCTGAATCACTTTTCTGCACAGCTGCTGGAGGAACTGTCAGCCCTGATGGTTCATTTGGGAGTTCCTCAGCCATTAACTCCTCAGTGTCCGGAATAGGTTCTGACAGGGGCCTGACAGATTCCAGCCATTAACAGCTCGTCAGGAGCCTGAAAACAATGGAACAAAATTGTTCATTTCAATGGAAAAATAACCATTTCATTTCATCTATAAGAAAATGCTGCTTCCTCATTTCATTTCATTTCATTTTGTTTTGTTACGTAATGAAACAATGAAACAGCATTTCGTTTTTCATTTCCTGCCCATCCCTACTAGTTTCAAATGGCTTCCTGATAATCAAAGTCCTCACATGGAAGTTTCAAAATCTTCAGGAGAGCCATCAGAAATTCTATCTATCTATCTATCTATCTATCTATCTATCTATCTATCTATCT
>JAHTLZ010001124.1:0-21390 GCA_023846285.1 Phrynocephalus versicolor | reverse complement strand
GCCAGAGCAGAGGGTGGATAACCTCTCAACTTAGGATTCATCTTGCCTAAGTTGCGCCTTTGGCTGTGGTTTTGGTGGGATTGAAAGATGGACATGGGGGGGTTAAAGGATAGTGCCCAATTCTATAATTCTATGCTTACTCATCATTTGCTAATTGCTTGTTGGACGGCAGCAGATAATTGGGGCTGCACCTCTCAGCAGTGTTTGTAAAAATGTGCACGTGTCTTCCTTTATCTGACTGTCTGAGACTTGTGGAATAAAGCTATGGTGATTTATCTTCTGGTGTCATGAACCATTATTCAACAGGGGCGCAATGCATCCTGCGGACACTTTTTTTTGCAATGCAGAAAAAAATGTAAGTGATTGTGAATGGAAGGTGAGTAAGCGCCCTGCAGTCAGCAAAATAAACAAAGATGAGGAAAAGCCTAAAGAGGAGTCCAAGGCATGGAAGACAACTTGGAGAGCATGGATGTGAAGAAAAATGGAATGGAAATAGAGGAGCAGGTGGGGAGCAAGGAGACTGAGAGAAAAGATGAGGGAAAGGAGAGAATAGTAGAAGGATTGTATGCTGGGTTTGTTGTATGGGTTGACAGGAAAATGAATGGCAGGGATGACAGAAAGGGGGAGGGATCAAGGATTGGGGGTAGAATACAAAAAGGTGACAGTTGAAAGGGGCTGTCAGGTGAGACCACCGGCAGTAAGGCACATCTCTATGCAGGTGTGGGGATGGAAAGACCTCCCCACAAGAGATGTATCTATACAAGTAAATGAACGCAAAGATAAAATAACCATCCGAGTGTGGGAAAAAGAAACACAAACCGACCCTCCTATGCTTCCCAATATATATGTGGGACTGAGATTACCTCTGACTACTCCAATGGGCAGACTCGACAATTGGTGTGCTGAACGGGCAGAATGGACAACCCATAACATATTTTAAAACCCCAGAAGGGAACTTGAGGGGATCCCTGACTGGGGTTGGGAGAATGCCCCAGAGTACATACGTCATCCATGCTGCAGGACTCGGTGTGCGGGTCCCCTAATAGCTCACTGTGCACTAACCCACCAATTAGAAGCAATAGCCCCTTTGTTTGTAACCTTCACTTATCTCAAGAGTTATTGTTGCCTTTCAGTTCTGACCCCATGGTTGTACCAGAAGTTAAAGATGCACCTTATACAAAAAAGACAGGAATCTGTTGTCAGATGTTAATAAAAATTTATTGTGTTTTGATAAACCGGTTGTCTCTGACAATAATTACTTCGAAGATCCGTTGATCCGACCCAACAAACTCTTAGATAAGTTTCTTAACCAGAGGAATCCTCATTTCCAATAATTTCTTTTTGTAACCCAGGGTACCACTGTAATCAGGTGAAACTGGCACATTGGTACTTTGCGAAAAATAAGTAGGTTTTTAATCGCAGTTTGACCACTCGGGTCTATAAAAGGTTCACCATCACTGTTCTAAAACTAAGTGTGGTACTGATCGCCTTTCCCCATGGATACAGTACATTTCTAGTGTGAAGGAGTCGTGCAATTTGATGCATTTGTTGATTTTTCTTATTATCGCTATAGGTTGTGAACTACCCATCGAGGCAGTTCTGGAAGGTATAAAAACCAAACCAAACCAATCAACCTATGTCTTTCCAAACAGATTGCTGTGAAACGGAAAGACATGAGATTTACAAATCAGACATTGACCCGTCCGCAAAAGAATGCCAAGAGCCAAGTCAAGTTAAAAAGGAGGAAATGAAAGGAAATGAAAGAGATGGATGAACAACCCGGCCGGGTGGTCCTTGAGGGAGAGACTAAATAAAGGACGAGGTGACAAGGAAGAGGATAAGCAGGCACAGGCTGGGAAATTGGTGGAGGGTTATTTGGCTATGATAAAAGAAGTAGAAATTTGGGAAATGACAAAAAGGGATCTAGAGGAGACAAATCTGGAAGTAAGAAATAAGGGAATACAAACGGAATATGGATGGAGTGACATAAAAGAAAGAAAAGGATATTGGGATTCAACCCGAGGAAAGGAAAAGAATGGGGAGGTCCGTTGATATACAAACGAACATCATTATTAAAAAGAATATCAAAACCCAAGCTGTACAAGTACGGCAAGTAAAGGACAAATATATTGTTGGCCAATTGTGGCATATCGGGGTACAGGTAAATTTAGATGACATGAAGAAGATGACAAGTATAGGAATTCAAGCGGAAGAAGGAATCAGAAAGGTTATAGTTAGGGAGATGGGGGTCCAAGCTGAAGGGAGAGAAGGGAAACATAGCGGGAGGGGCCAAGAGAGGACCAGAGGTGAGGGAGGAACCGTTGGGGGAATAACGGTTTTTAGAGAGAAGGGGAGTCAGACTGAGGAGTTCCCGCCGGAGAGGAGGGATGCAATCCTCCCTCTGCCTTATCCGAGAGGTCAATATATAGTGCATAGAAGGAGTAGTAATTGGGCATATGAAAACTCGAGAGTTCCCAGACGAAATAATCCACCAGGATGGATTCCTGGGTGGGGTTGGGAACACCATCTGCGAGCTCCTTCTCCCCAATTCGAGAAACCGTTTGGTGGTCTAGGGAGAAATCGCCTTCAGAAAATGTGAGAAGAAACAATAACCCTTTTACAAGAGAAGAAACAGTTCAATCTCAAACTAGTTCTCCTTATGTAAGTTTACCGTTGTTATGTTAACGCCTAATGTTCCTAAGTTCGATAACAAGAAAAATGGTAACCTGTTGTGTGAAGTATTTAATAAAAGTTTATTGGATTTATCTGCAAATAAACATCTCCACGGCCTTCCTTCATCTGATCCGTTAATAATTTTTGAAGAACCCTCACAAATTGCTAACACTATTATTGTGTGTTACCAACCAGCAAAAAAAATGTTCCTCATTCTTTGAAAGGCCACTCCACCGGAGCTGTTGCTACCTCTACAGATTTCATCAAGGGAATTTACTTCGCAGGGACTTTGCCAATGCTGCAACAACATGGTTCCCAGCCCTCATCCTTCATCAATCGTTTTAGACTAGGTGTCAGGGGCTAAGCATGAAGATGCCTTTCACAAGGGGGTAATATCATTTGGTCTGGTGCAACAATCCCACCAGCTTGCTATTCACCCATATGTGTAATTCACAAACACCATGAAGGAAGACAGGCTACTTACCTGTAAATGTAGTTCTTTGAATGGTCATCCATGAAATCATACAACCCACCTCCCCTTAGTTTATCATTCCCTTACAGTTTCTCATATGACAGTAGATTGGGATACTGAGGGGAAACTGCAGGATATAGGCAATAGTTTTTTCTTAGCTCTAGAAGCTTCTGTGCATGGCCAACCCCATACATGTGGCTCTGCCATGCAAAGAATTACAGTTACAGGTAAATAAGCTGTCCACCTGTGGGTCAGGCAGAGGTGTGCTGGCTCCATCTGAACTCTTCATGTGTGAATTGCCTTGCCATGGATGCCTCGACACTGATCACACACAACTCACATTATGAATTGAGATGGAGGCAATTCCGGTATGTGTAGGGGTGGCTTTGGGGTAGCAATGGTGGGGAGACTGATTAAAGAAAGCTTGGCAAGTGATGGCAAGGAGACATGACGCCAACCTAAGTGGTCTTACTTGACACCCTCAACATCTGGGGGACTAAGAGGCAAGACCCCGTGAAAGGTGAGTGGGTCCACCTACTGGTCACTCCAGCCGGGTAAATGAAAAAATCAGAGATACACCCAACACCAACAATGGTGCAACAAAGGCTAGGGTCAATGTGTGGAACCAGCAACACTGAGGGTCAGTGGTACCTCGGATAACAACTTTAATTCATTCTCCGAGGTTAGTCATTATCTGAAAAAATTGTTATCCTAAACGGGAAACCGTTTTAATCCGTTCCGGGGGTTCCCTCCTTTCCCCTCACCCCGGCCGCCACCTCTTTGTTGCCAGCGCCACCAAATACCTGGGTGGCGGGCGAGCAGGCGGAAGTCACTCGGTGCTCGCACGGCCTTTCACTCCCAACCCCGGCCCTCTTCTTTCGCCGGCACTGCCGGCTGCAAGCACCCTGGAGGCGGGCGAGCCGGGGGAAGACCCGTGCCACTCGCGCGGGCTTTCCCTCCGTCCCCCAACTTTTTTTCCTTGCCAGCACTGCTGCCGCTGAAGACCCGTGCCACTCGCACGGGCTTGCCCCCCCCACCCTCGCCCACCAGGTTTTTTTGCTCGCCGGCGCAAAAGTCCTGGGAGGCGGGGGAAGACCCGTGCCACTCGCGAGGCCTTCCCCCCACCCCCCACCTTTTTTTCGTTGCCGGCACTGAAGTTCTGGGAGGCGGGCGAGCTGGGGGAAGACCAGCAACACTCAGGTGGCCTTTGCCCCCCACCCCCAGCCCCCACCTTTTTTTCCTTGCTGGCGCTGCCGACGCTGAAGTCCCGGGAGGGGCCACTGTGGTGATAGTGTCAGGTTAGACTCACATTTGCTTTTGAGATTTGTGCCTCTGCCGCTCCTTGTGTGGCAACCATCCTTTTCTCTTTGGCTGGATTTTTGATTCTTTAAAGTTGAAACGGGAAATTCAATCGTCCCACCTTTACTTATCGTTTGATTAGGGAAGCTTTAGCAGATAAATTTCTGCGTGTCCCCACCCCACCCCTCCTGGCTGGATTTTTGATTCTTTAAAGTTGAAACAGGAAATTCAGTCATCCCACCTTTACTTATCGTTTGATTAGGGAAGCTTTAGCGGATAAATTTCTGCCTGTCCCCACACCTCCACTCAAAGCCTTGAAAGCAGCCACGGATCGAATAACTGCGTTTCCATCCCTTCCGAGGCGGAGGGGCTCCGTGAAAGAAAAGAAGGGCCCTGGTGGTCTCCAGAGGGAAGGCGGTTTGCGGCAGTGTGGCTGCTGGGAGGTGCTGTCCCTGCTCCATTTCCAGTTTGCCCGACACCCCGCCTCCGCCTTCCCGGGTGAACCGGAGGAGAGAGTCGCGCAATGAGAGGTTGGAAGCCGCAGGTGCAGGAGCCGTTGCGAGTGCTCCTTCGCCTCAGCTCCCCGGCAACCGCGGCGGCCACCAAGGCTCTCCCACCCCACCCCCCCGGCTCCCACATTTCTTTCCTTGCCGGCGCTGCCGGCACTGAAGTCCCTGGAGGCAGGCAAGCTGGGGAAGACCCGTGCTACTCCCGCGACCTTCCCCCCTCACCCCCCAGGCCCCTTGCTCGCTTCCTTCACCGACGCTGCTGACTCCAAGCACCTGGGCAGCAGACGAGCCGAGGAAAGCCACTCGGCACCTGCACAGCCTTCACCCCCAGCCCCCGGCTCTCTTCCTTCGTTGGCCAGAACTGCAAGTTGCCTCCTTCTCCTCCCCCATTTCCCATGTCCCCGACCCCCACCTTTGCCACCTCCACTCCCACTGCCTCCTCCGCCATCTTGCCCGGCCCCCACCTCTGCCACCACTGCTGCCGCCAGGAACGAGTAAGAGTAAATGAGGGGGGGCTGTGGCTGGGGGAGGGGGCTGAAAATAATGTGTCGTTATCCGAAAAATTCGTTATCCAGGGCAGTCATTATCCAAGGTATTGCTGTATCCTCCTCCTGGGACGAACTATATAGACCTGGTTATCTGACACCAAGGACGTTGCTGCCTTCTAAGTATATGGGACAGGGGGCATCCAGGTGGGCTACCAAGGTCTTGTGGAGCTACAGCTTAGGCTGCCTGCCTCCAGGGGCAAGTGTCTCCATCCAGAACTCATGCAGCTGCAGCACCACGTGCCTGTAACATTTACATGGGATGCTAGCAGTGGCTGAGAAGAAAGGTTACTTTGATCAGCCTTAAGACCTCTGTGACACTCGGGTCCTCAGTGTAATGGACGAGGTTGGGAGAGATTGGGCTCTGTCAACCCTACCGCCATACCCCTTTTTTGTTGGTGTGAAAGTGATGATGTGCCATCCGCGAAGTTGGAAGCTGGACCAAGGAAGAAAGAAACAAAAGGGACAGGACAGTGTAAGAGATAGGGGCTGGGTCAGCAGGGAATAAGGAAACAACAGAAAATGACTTAATATTGTGGGAGGGGAGCTAAAGTGAATGTGACAGATGGGGAGGTAAGAAAGAAACAGCTGGACCAATAGTTAATAATTTCTTTCTGACTGACATGCCTCTGGATGAATGGGAAAAGAGAATGGGAAATAACAATAGGTATAAAAGGAGCTGTCAAGATAAGATCCCTCAGACGGAGGGCAGAGGAAAAGAGAATGTCACACAGACAGTAGGGGGGTAGAACAAAAGTTCAGAAGGAAAAGGGAGTTCAGACAGATCAAGTATTTCCAACTGCCAGAGATGTGGGTCTGCCTTTGCCTACCCCAGTGGTGACAACATGGAATTCAGGCAAGAAAACGGATACTGTTACTGTCTCTCGTGGTGGTGGGACCGTATCAAAATGGATCCCTGGATAGGGTTGGGAGACGTTGACAGAGCAAGTGAGACACCACTGTTGTGGGACTGGATGCTCTGGTCCTCTACTCGTGAAAGTGGTCCAGCACCATCAGTAACTCCGAATAACACGTTTCTGAATGACGTTATTGTTGAACCGTTTATGTATGTTCCAAACGACCCACAAAATGTTTCTGTGGACAAAGCTGAATTTATGATTGAAAATGACAAGAATGCATTGCCTGCTACAAGCGTGAATAAAAGTTTAATATATTTTGATAAAAACAATGACTCTGGGATTTCTTCTCCATCGGAACCCGTTAATAGCAATAACCGAACCTTCAGAGTTGGCTGCAAATCGAGCTATTCGTTTCAACCAGCACACAGTGGTCCAGTCATGGGGGGGGGGCAGGAGGAGCTGGAGCTGCTCACACTGGCACCCAACATGGGGCCTCTCTGAATGGGACTAGAATCCTCAAACAACGGCTCCCAACTGGAAAGGCAGGAACATTTGATCCAACACATGGAGGATCAGCAACACATGCTGGCTGAGTAGGACAATAAAAAGTGTCAGGACACCTTCAGGTCAACTCCAGGGCTGCCTTTAAACTGCCACGACTACTAGGATGCCCTCCCACGTGGGTGGTGGAGATGCCCTCTGAGGATTTATTTATGAATGTTTTTACCCCGCCTTTTTCCTTGGAAAAAGACCCAAGCTGGCTTAAAATAGTGAAGGACAATATAGAAGGCAGAACATTTAAAATATAGTCAAGTTTAAGAACAATGAATCAGAAGAGGCATCGTACTATTTGTTTTAGGGGAAACCCATATGAATACATCCCCTACACTTGCGCACCTCTATAAAATGCTGGATGTACTAAAGCCCCCTTCAAGATTTCTGACCAGGGAAGATCCCAATGAATCCTGATTTCTGTTGGCCATTGAAATTGGAGAAGGTCTTTAGGTACAGCCTGGATGTCCCTGAAGTCTTCCTGAATACCTTTAAGCAGATAGCCACATGTGCCATATGGCCAAGGGACCAGTAGTCGGTAATTCTGACTCCCTTCCTCACAGGCTTGACACAGGAAGTCATCAATGAACTAGACCAGGGGTGTCCAAACCTTGGCCCTCCAGTTGTTTTGGACAACTCCCAGAATTCCAAGCCTATATTGCCAATGACAACGGGCTGTGGGAGTTGCAGTCTAAAACATCTGGAGGGCCGAAGCTTAGACATGTCTGAAACTAGACCCCACAGTTGCTGGTGATTACAAGGTGCACCAGGCAATGCTGAGCACACCCTCCTTCTCGGGATATCTCTATTGAACAAAGTGATTTATAGACTTCAGTTTACAAGGGATTCTGGATCTGTGAGTGGTAGTACAAAGGAAATGTGGGCATATACTTCACAGTGGCTGAAACCAGCAGCCAATTCCACTAAGAAAGTAGGAAAGGTTGTAGTCCTGCTGCTACAGATCTCCACCTTAACAATGGGACTCTGCAGCTAACCCGTTTGTAGCTAACAATTCTTGATGAGGCCACTGACATGCTAGATGCTTACTAGGTAGGGAATGGAGACCTAGATTTTAGCAGGGCCCAGGCTGCTGGAGCATGACTTCCCTCACAAAAATTCACAGCGGATATTGGGGACAGCAGTAGAACACAAGGGTAGTCACCACCACCACCATTCTGGTGAGCTAAGAATGGTGCACCACTTCCATCAATTCCCAGAGAGGTACCTGTGAGGAGAGAGATGACACATCTGAACATAAAGAAAGTGAGCCGTCTGGTAACACGTCGGGAGAAGAGACAAGAAGGATAAATGAAAGAGAATGAGGACACAGGTGTACAAATGATGCAGGTGATGAATATAACCCAGCAGCATGTGAGAGGCGTTTTGGGTTGCCGAGGAAACCAATGACGTATGTATGGGTAGAGAGTGAGGAGGGAAAGGAGCATTGGAGTAAGTCAGTTAGGGATGTTGGTACTCAGATGGAGGGAGTGGAGATGAGAGGACATGCATGAAAGTTCAGGCTGAAGGATCCTGAAGAATTCACCTGGTCTGTACAAGTAAAACCTTTAAAGTGGCCCAAGACATCAGAGAAATTCAATTCTGAATGGAGGAAAGGGCGACCGGGCAATCCTGTAGCCCAATGGGGCAAGCATCCTTGTTGCGGGACCCAGTGCTTGGGTCGGGGTTCGAGCACTCCCCAATATTATTAGAGAGCAAGAAATAAGTCAGATACCTGTTAATATTGTTTATTTATTTATTTATTTATTTATTTTTACAACTTATATGCCGCCCACTACCCAAAGGTCTCTTTATTTGAAGAGTTGAATGTTAGAGCTTACTCCGTTATCGTTAACGTATGAAGAAAGAGCCTACAGTCTGTCAGATGCTGTAAGAAATAAAAATCCTTTTGATGTTCCTTTAAAAGTTCACTCCTGACTCTTTTGTGGTTCGGAACCGGCAGGTCCCTGCTTGGCCAGACTATAAGCATAAGGAGATAAGTGTGTGGAAGACTCTGACAGTACTGTTTTTTTTTAAAGGGGGGGGGGACAAAAAAAAAGACAACTGCCGTGAGGGGCCCTCTCTTTACAAAAGGAAGTGGAAGCGTGTAGGCACAGCACAGGAAGCTCTGGTCCTCGGGAAGAAGAGGGCTTTGAAGAAAGTTCATTGTAAAGTTTTTACCAGGGGTGGCGAACACGCGGCTCGCGAGCCGCATGCGGCTCCCGGCCAAAATAAATGCGGCTCTTTGCGTTTCCCAACAAGCGGGGGGGAGGAGTAGATCAAGCCGTGGCTGAGACCACCCCCCACCCCCTGCACCTGAGGGTCCTGCGGCGGGGGGGCAGGGCGCTGGCCTTGCTGCGCTCTGGCCCGTCTCTTTTTGACAGGCCGCCTACCAGCTTGGGCAGGGGGAGCGGCTTCAGCGGGGGAGCGGCCTGGGAGATGGAGGAGGCGGTGGCGGTGGCTTCTTTCTGGAGGCCCCGACTTCCTCCCCAGCCGAGGATCAGGGCCTTGCACAGTGAGGCCAGCAGCGGCAGCGGCGGCGGCGGACCGCTTGTGACTGGCAGCAGCAGCGGCGAGGCTTGAGGCTTGCGCCTTGCCGCGCTCTGGCCGGTCTCTTTTTGACAGGCCGCCTACCAGCTGGCCTCTGTGATCAGAGCAAAGGAGGAGGAGGAGGGCTGAGGAGGAGCATAGGCGAAGTGTCTCTCTCTCTCTCTCTCTCTCTCTCTCTCTCTTTTAAAATCTCTCTCCCTTTTTATTTTTAAAAGCCCCTTTGGCTGCTTCCCTCCCTCCTAAGGACGGAAGGAGCCAAGGTTTGGCGTGCGCAGCGGGTTCAGGGTGGTGGTGGTGGTTGCAGCGGCGGGGGTGGGAAAGGTGGCTTCTTGGCGGGGGGGCGGATGGTGCCGGCTGCGCGTGTGGCGCGCAGAGTGATCCCGCCGCGAGTTTGTGCAAAGGAGGAGGAGGAGGGCTGAGGAGGAGCATAGGCGAGGTGTGTGTGTATCTCTCTCTCTCTCTCTCTCTCTCTGTGTCTCCCTCTCTCTCTCTCTGTCTCTCTCTCGAGTGGGAGGGGCAGGGTCCTTTTTAATTGGCATTAATGCTTCCCTTCCAAGACACCGGGGGTGTTGGCAACGGGTGGCTGCCTGGGACATCATGCTGGGGGATGGGTGGCCGGAGTGAGCAACCAGAGGAGGAGCGGGTTTGATCGAAAGCAGGAAGAGAGTAAGTCCGGTTGCAAGGCAATGGAGACTTGGGTGAGAGTGGGGGGGGGGCCCGGGGGGGGACACCCCCCCCCGCTCTTGCTTCTCCCCCCCCCCGCCAGCCAGCAGCTGTCAGGTTGCAAGGAGCTGGAAAAAAGGCGGGGGAGCGCGTGTTGCGCGTGTTTGTATGGGGTTTTTTTTTGGCATTTTAACATTTTCTAATGGTGGTGTGCCTCATGTTTTTTTCATGAAACAAGTGTGCCTTTGCCCAAAATAGGCTGAAAAACACTCGTGTGGAGGACGCAGCACACCCTCAACATCACTGCAGGATTTTTACCCTCACTCAAAATGGCAAAATGCAAAGCTAAACGAAAATATGAAGAAGAACACAGGACATTTTTGGAAGAATGGGAAGATGGTTTCTTCTTTATTGAACGGAATGGGAAAGCGCTGTGTTTAATATGCAATACTATGATATCACATTTCAAGGCTTCAAATCTTCAGCGTCATTTTAGAACTCTCCATGCTAATATTGACAAGGAATTACCCAAAGGTACTGATCTACGCAAGCAAAAATTGAGCAGCTTGAAAAGCCAGGTAAAAAGACAGTCTCAAATGTTTCAGCAATTAACCAAGCATGGAGAAACTGTGACCCTTGCATCCTATAAAGTGGTGTGGAACATTGCCCGTGCTAAAAAACCATACAATGAGGGGGAGTTTCTAAAACAGTGTTTTGCGGATGTAATTGAAATCTTGGCTCCAGACAATAAAAAAACTCAAAGATTCCATCAATGATCTCCAGCTGTCACGGCACACAGTTGAAACCAGAATAGCAGACATAAATAATGTGATTGAGTCAGATCTACATGCAGACTTGAACGCATGTGCTTATTTTAGTGTTGCATTAGACGAGTCATGCGACATACAAGACAAGCCACAGTTGGCAATATTTGCGCGAATGGTTTCTGAGGACTGCGTGATTAAAGAAGAGCTTCTCGACATTGTCGCATTAAAAGACAGAACTCGCGGTACTGACATAAAAGAGGCAATGACTGCCGTTTTTAAAAAAGCGAATATGTCTTTTGAAAAACTCACCGCACTAGTCACGGATGGAGCACCGTCAATGATTGGCTCAGTAAATGGACTTGTGGGTCTTTGTAAAGGTGATGACGCCTTTCCTGAATTTTGGAACTTCCACTGCATCATCCATCGTGAGCAACTTGTGTCCAAAACACTGAATTTAGACCACGTTATGAAGCCTGTGATGGAGATTGTGAACTACATCCGTACGCACGCCCTTAATCACCAGCAATTCAAGAACCTCATTGCAGAACTTGACGCAGACTTGCCCGGTGACCTGCCACTGCACAGCACAGTCAAGAGGCAAAGTAGTTTCGTGCTTTTTTGAGCTTTTGGAAACAGTAAAATTGTTTATGGCAGAGAAGAACAAAACGTATCCTCAGCTTTCAGACCCCGAGTGGCTTATGGATTTGGCATTTTTAGTGGACATGCTTTCACACTTGGATAAACTAAACGTGGACCTGCAGGGGAAATTAAAAACTCTTCCTGAGCTGACACAAAGTGTATTCTCCTTTGTAAACAAGTTGAAGCTTTTTAAAGCACACATTCAAAACAGCAATCTATCCCATTTTCCTTCTTTGCGCAGCACCCTGCAGAAGACTGATGTTAAAACAGATATAGCTGGATACGTGAAACAACTTACACAACTGCAAGAGAAGTTTACTTTGCGGTTTGAGGACTTCGAACAAAAAAGACCACAGATCACTTTTCTCATCGACCCGTTTAATGCTGACACCGACTGCCTGAAAACCCCACTTGTTACTGATGAGGCAGCGAGTGAACTAGAAATGATTGAGCTACGTGAGGACGATAGACTGAAATCTCTTTTGAAGGAAGGCCATGTTACGTTTTGGAGAGCTGTGCCAACTGAAAAATACCTGTGTGTAAAAAGAGCCGCTCTCAAGCTGCTGTCTATGTTCTCGTCAACATACGTCTGTGAGAAGCTGTTTTCTACTTTGAAACACGTGAAATCAAAGCACCGGTCCATTCTGACTGACACTCATGTAAAGGAACTGCTCCGAGTGGCTACAACTGAATACAAACCTGATTTGCAGAAGATTACTGAAAACAAAAGATGCCAGAAATCCCACTGAGATTATCATCCCATCACTCCAACAAGGTAACAAAAAACACCTGACTGAGCATGTTATATTATGTGTTTAATATATTATTGTTAAAATTATATGCTTTTGTGTGAGTGTTTGTCTGTTTTGGCAGGTCACTGCGTGGTGTGGCTCTCTGACTCTCACAGTTTAAAATTTTGGCTCTTTTGGTCGAACTTGTTCGCCACCCCTGGTTTTTACCCTTCAGGGCTGGTTGGCAAGATGAGAGATTTTAAAGGAGTAACACCCGTGTCAAACCCACCTGGATGGATCCCTGGGTGGGGTTGGAGCCCCCAGTCTATAGCACCCGGCAAGTAGAAGAAAAGTCGGTTGTGGGAATTACTTATATGAATAATGGTTCTGTTAGTCCAAGTTTTGATATCCCCGTGTTAACCCCCATTTTCTAAACACAAGAAAAGAAAACGCAAGAGAAAGTCTATTATATGTTTAATAGAAGTTTGTTGGATTCGCAAGGAACAAAAATGCATGCCTCTGATTCTTCCATCGAACCATTGATCAATATATTTGAACCCTCACAAATTGGTGCCCAACAGGTTGAAATGCAAATGCTTCATAACAAGGCGGAAGAAGAAAATGAATGGTTGAAACAAGTTTGAAACGTCAAGATAAGGTAATGGAAATGCTGACAGAGCAGAACAAGTTGTAAATGAGGCAAATGGAGAAGCGTGACAGAGATGACGAGCGGGCTATGAAGAAAGACGCAGAGATGCAAAAAGGATGTGCGAATCATCCTACCACTTCTTTTCCAGTGAAATTACAGAAAATGGGGGAAGGGGACGAGATTGAAGCTTTCAAA
This sequence comes from Phrynocephalus versicolor, assembly GCA_023846285.1. Taxonomy (NCBI): domain Eukaryota; kingdom Metazoa; phylum Chordata; class Lepidosauria; order Squamata; family Agamidae; genus Phrynocephalus; species Phrynocephalus versicolor. Next base: position 8,289 of record JAHTLZ010001124.1, on the reverse strand, counting down.
CGCCTAGCGATAGCTGCTAAGTGGCCTAAAGATCAATGGGTGTTTATCTTAACCCCTTGTTTAATGGGGGAATTACAGAGTATCATAGATTCTTTAGGACCAGAGGAGGCTTGTAAATCTGAGAAAGTAAAACAAACAATATTATTGACTTTTAATATATCTGAGGAGGTGTACAGGAAAAAATTCAGAGATTTAAAGTTGCAAGCTGGAATTCATCCTCACCCGCTGGTGCAACATATGAAGACTAATGTGATTAAATGGTTGCAACCAGGAGTCCGGACTTTCGAGGAAGCAATTGAGGAACTGTTTATTGAGCAACTACTCACTACAGCAAGTCCATCTGTAAATAATTGGGTTCGTCGAAATCGTCCTAAAGGTCTGGAACAGGTGATAGTTATTAGAAAATTATTGCCATAATAACGAGAAGTAGACATGGGCACGACTTAGCGGAATTCCCGTTTCCGTTTCCGTTACGGAACGGAAAAGAAAATGACAATTACTCCGCCAGAACTCGAACTCGAACCGACGAACGAATAATTGGGTCTGATTTGTCGTTGTCGTTCCTGGCATCGCGGCGATCGCGCGATGCCAAGCGGCACAGAAGAAAGTTTTAAAAAGTTTTTAAAAAACCGATTCCCGGCCAAAAAAGCAGGCAAAAACTGTCTGAGGGCACCTACCAGGCCAGAGGGGTGGTTTATTGGGGGGGTTTCCCCGGCCTCCCCCCCTCCTTGGCTACTGCTGTGCTGCTGGTACCAGGCTGGGGGGGGGCATCCTCCCGTCTGCCTCCATTTGCCATGTGGTGCGGGCGGGGGGATCCAAAATGGCGACCTCATTTTTTTTTTGAAATCGTGGTCCCAAAACCCACCAAAGCACCACAGAAACATGCGAAAATTAGCTATTTTAAATACTTGAAATTTTTCAGTAGCAGCAGTGGGTTTGTCTTGCAAAAATACGTCTCCGTTGATTTTATTTTTTTCTTAATTTATTTTTTTACACCTGCGCAATGATGGGCTGGCCATGGGATGGGACCATGCAATTTTTTGGACCCATTCTACCAATCGCATGGCCAGGTTTTGACTGACACTTCTGGATGTGCAAGAGGGCATAAAAAGGCGAGGCACTCCCAGTCATTCGCAGTCTGGGCTTGGATCTTGGTGGAGGGTGGTCAGGGCTGGATTGTTGCACTCAGTCTAGTTTCGATTTCGCGGTCGCGGTCGCGTTAGGAAGGCAGGGAGTGAATTGATTATTTGATTCAATTGAATTTTTAGGAAAAAATAATTTCTTTCATTCCCTGTGGGGAATAGCAACGCAGAGTTCATTCTTTTTTTATTCTCCTGCATTTTTGAGGAGGATTTCCTTTTTTTTATTTGCTTATATTTGCTTCAAGGGGTAGGGAAGGTTTGAGTGGGAGCGTGAGGGTAGGGTAGGTGTTGCGGATTTATTTTGAAAATATATATTATTTATATACTACCATTTGTTTTCTATCCCAATTCCCAACCAAGTTCATTTACTTGGCCAAGGTCCTTTTACCCTGCCTGCAGATCTGCTGCTGTGGGGATTGGGAAGGGAATAGCAAGCAAGCAACCCTACCCTCGTAGCAGTTTATAACTTTTATCTAAAAATATATAATACCATTTATTTTCTATTTTCTAAAGTTCATTTGCTTGGTGGCAAGTGGCAAGCAACAGCCAAGGTCCTTTCATACCCTGCCACTGGGGGAATAATTCCTTAATCCTTTTTATTCTCCTCCTGTTTCTGAGGATTTCTTGATAGTGCTTAAAAGGGGAGGTTGGAGGCTGTGGATTAAATTCTTTTAAAAATATACAGACAGAGTTTCCCATTGCCAACCAGTGCACTCAAACACATTTGTTGGCAACAAGCCAAGGGCACCCACCTCTACAGAATATTTTACAATTACATTTTAGAAATTACATTTTACTTACTTACTCTTTCACTTGTCCTTTACTGGTGTACTCTGTGCCAGTTTGGCACAATACTGCACTAGCTTAGTGGGTCAACCTCATTCATTTATTTGCAGTCAGGCACTCAAACAAACACATTTGTTGAAGGGCACCCACCTCTATAGAATATTTTACAATTACATCTTAGAAGAACTTACAGTTCACTTAGTTACTTGCCCTGTACTGTGTGAAAGTAGTGTGTGCCAGATTGGCACACCCTTCTACTAGCTTTGTTGTTGTGTGAGTCAATCTGATTCATTTAATTGCAGTCTATATATACAATTACATCTTAGAAGAACTTACAGTTCACTTAGTTACTTGCCCGGTTCCTTTGTGGTTTTGTTTACTATCACATTATACATTCCCTGGCCTGAGCAACGACCCAAAAACTGCTGCACTGTGCTGTGCTCTGTTGTACCAATTTGTGTGTGTGTGACAGTACCCTTGTGGGTGGAAAGGATAAATTGTTTCGAATAGTTTGTACTTACTTCATATAGAATCAGACAATCTATTTTTCTAATACTTTGAGAAATGAGAAAAATGAGGAGGGGTGGCACAGCAAGAGGGCAGGGGAGGGGGACCCCCACTAAGATAAATAGGGGCACGTTTCTGAGGGAAGGGACAGGAAGTAGTGCAGAAAGTGATACTGGTGCAACTCCCTCCCCGAGTAGCAGTGCCAGTGGCACAAGCAGCACCGTGCCATCTTCTGTCACTGAGGGAAGCATGGATGAGGTGATCCAAATCCCATCACCGTTACCTGACACCCCCACCCTTAATTAGGAAGAAGACGAGGGCTCTGAGTCTGAAATGGCATCAGAATCAGAATTGGGCTCTTTCTTTCTAAACATGCAAGATTCTGAGGACCTGTTGGAAGGGACAGACTTAAGGCAGGCTCCAGGCAGTGATGGAAGGAGCAGCCCTCTTTCCACCCAGAGTACCACCAGTGACAGCAGTAGTACTCTACTTTCCAGGCAGGGCACAGGCCACGACACCACCACAGCAGCGGCAGGCAATACCAGAGGGGCCGGTACTTTCTGTAAGCCACACGGGTGTCTCTGGGAGCATTTTGAGAACAGCCCAGAAGATGCAAGGATGGCGGTGTGCAAGAAATGCGGGGTGGTCTTGCGCAGGGGGAATGACCCCAAACACCTCTCCTCAAGTGGGTTGCGCAGCCACCTGATGAGGAAGCACCCTGGGACTCTGCCTGGAACCCTGTCAGGCCCTTGTTCCTCAGGGAGAAAGAGAAGGGAAGAAGGCATGGGCAAAGAAAAAGACAAATCCGCTGCTGAGAGTGGGAAGAGGCAGGCCACTCTGCAGGAAGTGACGCCGCTGTGTGGAACTTTTGTCAGCCCGCGAAATAGGGCCAAAGCACAGGAGACCACCACTCGAGTGGTGGGTGAAATGGTGGCCATGAACGGGTTGCCCCTCTCCTTTGTGAAGTCATCAGGTTTCAGGCACCTGATGAAGCACGTGGCTCCATGGTACGAGCCTCCATCCCGGCGTACCTTCAGCAGGCGGGTGATTCCCTCCCTTTATGAGTCTGTCAGGGACAGGATCCGGGCCCTGCTGCAGGCAGCCAGAGGGAGGAAGATCCACTTCACTTCCGACCTCTGGACCGGTGGGCACCACGGATACCTCTCTCTGACGGCTCATTGGTGGCAACCCCAGGAGGTCCTGGAGCCCAGGACATCCCAAGAACAGCTGCAGGGGGAGCCACAAGGCAGCACCCCAAGAGGGTATAGGGTGGTGCTTCTCCAGGCACAAAGCATGGAGGACAATGCCAGAGGGGCATACATTGCAGAGGTCCTCAAGGCAGCTATGCGAGAGTGGGGATTCGCGACCGAGGGGCAGGTCAATCGCGGATTCATGGTTACTGACGCGGGCCGTAACATGACCAACGCGGTTGTTGGGGCAGGGTTCCAGGGCATCTTGTGCGCAGCACACAAACTGCATCTAGTGGTGGGCGATGCCATTGGGCTGAGTACAGCAAAGGACTCCTGGAGTGAGGGGACCCTGGAGACCAAGGCCTTGCTGGACAAGTGCCAGGAAATCGTGGGGCACTTCTCACACAGCGTCAAGGCATCCAGGATGATGCGTGAGAGGCAGGCGGAGACGGGCCGACCAGAGCATGTCCTGATCCAGGACGTGACCACCCAGTGGAACTCCACCTACGAAATGGTCAAGCGCCTGGTGGAGCAGAGGGAAGTGGTGGAATACGTCATGTCAACCACCCCAGTCCTGCATGAGGGGAGGGAGATGGACATTGGTGCCACCGAGTGGCTCGCCCTCTCCCAGACGGTGGATATCCTGCAGCCGTTTGAGGAGACCACCCACGTCCTCAGCAGCTACAACGCCAGCCTGGGCCACGTACTACCCCTGGTCAATGCCCTTCGCCAACGCCTAGAGGCCACTCTCCAGCAAGAAGACAATCTTCTCCCAAAGAGCAGGGCCTTGGCAGACAGGTTGCTGACCGGCGTGGATACCCGCCTTGGACCACTGAGGGAAAAGGTGTACCAGATGGCATACCTGTGTGACCCTCGCGTCAAAGGTTCCCTGGCGAGCAGTTGCGCCGAACTCAACTCCTGGAAGACAGAGCTATGCCGTCAAATCAGGGCTCTCTCCAGTCAGGACCAGGCATTCCCGAGGGCGCACGGAAGCCAAAGCGATGCAGAGGAGGAATCCTCGCAAGGATCCTCTTCCTTCTGTACTCCAGGAGTGCACACCCAGGGACCAGGTTCCGTACCAGCAGCCAACTACCTGGCCTCTGCCCTAGCCATGGCAGTCTCCTCCTCAGTGGAGGCAAGGGAGGAAGAAGAACTGGACCCCGCTCTGACCATGGTGAAGGAGTACATGGCCGAGCCCCTCCAACCCCTCACCTCGGACCCACTGCACTACTGGGCCAGAAAGGCAGACCTCTGGCCCACTCTATCGACTCTGGCGTTGGACCTCTTGTCCATCCCACCCACCAGTGTCCAGAGTGAGCGTGTCTTCTCCCACATGGGAGATGTCCTGAGGCCGCGTCGCTCTTGCCTGGATCCGGAGACGGTGGAAAGGTTGACTTTCATCCGCTTCGACCTTTCCACCTTGGGATTACCCCAACACTCCAAGAACTAAGTTCCTGCCTGTAAAACCTAACTTCCTGCCTGCAATCCTCCCTGCCCGCCTGCAAGCCTGCCTGGCCCTGTGACTACCTGCCGAGTGCCTAAATGCCTGCCAAACTGCCTGCTTGACTGCCTGCCTGCCTGTATTCTCACACACACACAATTGAAGGGTACTATTAGTGGCCCAATTTTTGCAGCACTTGCCTGGCTCCAAACCAGGCAGGAACACTCAAAGTGTCATTTGAAAGGGTCTGTGTAGTGGCCCAATTTTCCCCGTTGTCCATGTCTGGTCTGAGTGAGACCCCAAAACCTGCCTTCCTTGGTGCTTCCCTCCCTTCCCTGGGGTTTGGGGGCCAATCTGCTTACAAAGTGGTCAGGAAGCACTTTACAACAACCTACCTCAAAGACTGAGTAGCAGGGGGCTAGTTCTCCTCCTTACAGCCTTAAAGAAATAGCCCAGTTCTCCTGCTTTCACTGTCTCCTTGGTTGCCAAAAATTGGTCTCCTGGTTTGGCAAGAGAAACTCTGCCTCCCGAGCCAGAAGGAATCACTTTGACTCACTTAGAAGGACAGTTTACTGGTGTTCCCAGGCCATTCCGCTCCTTGGGGTACTGGAGCTCGCTCGCAATGATCCTCCCCTGCTCGGGCCCTGTGGACTCAGAGCCTTCGCCACTTTGTAGAAATACTGACTTAATCTGGCTTGACAACTAACCTGAACACAGTACATGTACCTGATGTTCAAGCTAGGCACTCCTTAACACTGCTTAAACATTTTATATAATCATTTCTGCCAAAACCCCAGAACAAAGACTGCCAGACAAGAAAACTTACTGGCTGCAATTGTAGGTTGTGGTTGATGATGATGAGTTATGTGAGAAGTTGTGGGAACACTCATCAGGAACAGCTGGTGGTGGGGTTAGGGTTAGGGTTAGGGGGGATGTTTAGGCCTCCTGTACTCTGTCCTCTGGGCTGCAGAACACTGTGGCTCACTAAGAAGGGCTGGAGTGGAATGTACTTGCGCGTACTACAGTTCTGCACAATAATCGTTTGTTTCTTAGAAATAGAAGAGCCTGTCAGGAAGAAGTTCCAGGCTTGGCTCTTGGAGTTGTGGAACCTGTGATTCACTATGAAGGGCATGGTAGTAGATGGAATGCCGGCAGTTAGGAGCAAGTCTACCAGCACACAGCTGGGAAAGAAAGTCAGAATCAGATTCTGGCTTGCTGTCCTTTTGGAAGCCTGTGTGGTCTAAGACTCAGACAGACTCACTCAAGCTCTGTGTCTTCTCCCTGCCTGCCTGTCAGGCTCCCTGCACTCCCGGCATAGAGGAGGCCTTCCAGCCGCTTCTCCTTCACCCTAACAGCATGGTCCAGTTAGTGCTTCAAGTTCAGCCCTGTTGCCACTCCCCTCAACTTGCCCATGCAGCAACCCCGGTTGCCCCCGCCTCTAGGTGGAAAATCACTTGAGGAGAACAAGACCAACTGTAACAGGTGCAGTCATCAACTATTTTGTTTAGAACTGGGGGACTTTGTCATCCAACATGGGGGGGGGGTCACGCAATCTAGGTTGGGAAATCCCTTGGCAGAAGGAGGGGAGATTCGGTGCTTCTCCTTCAACCCCCTCTAGTCTGGCTTTATGGCCTCCGCTACTCTTCACTCTGGGCTGCAGTGCACACACTGTGACTCACTGAGAGGGGCTTTCTGCTTGTGTGCTAGAAAACAGCCGTGGGCCCGTAATTGATTAGGCAAAACTCTGCCTTGAAGTAGCTTGCACAGCCACCTCATGCGAAAGCACCCTTGGACTCTGCCTGGGACAGTGACAGGCCTCTGCAGGAAGTAGTGCCGCTGTTTGGGAGTGTTGTCAGCCTCCGGACCGCTACTCTTCAGTGGGCTGCCATACACTGTGGCTCACTAAGAAGGACAACTTACTGCCGTGCTGGTGGCACTCTGTCACCACACCATTTACCAATAGAAGAGTTTGCCTGGCTGATAGTTCCAGGCTTGGCTCTTAGAGTTGTGGGAACTGTGATTCACTACGAAGGGCATGCCACTGGGCTGCAATGCACTGTGGCTCTCTGTGAAGGGAGGGAGCAAGGAAGCCTCCAGGCTTGGTTCTGTGGATACTCTGACTCACACAGACTGTGAGTCTGTGATTCTCAGGCCTACTGTCTTCCGTGGGCTGCAAAGCTATGTCACTCACTGAGAAGGGAACATGGCTGGGCTGGGCGTTTACCGGGAAACCAGCACACAGCTGTGGAGGAAGACCCTCTGGCTTGCAGTCCTTTTTTCAGACTGCACTCAGGCCTCAGAGTCAGACACCATGTGGCCTCTGCTTTTCCACTGGGCTGCCAACTGTGGCTCACGAAGAAGGGAAGCATACCTGCACATGTGTATGTAACAGATTGTCGGAAAGGTCCAGCCTTGGTCCTTGTTGGTGGATACTCGGAGTCACTGTGAGTCTGTCGAGGAAGGGCTACTGTGTTCCACTGGCTGCAATACCACTGTGGCTCACGAAGGGCATTTTCCTGGCATCCTCAGGCCATTCAGCCACGTTGGGAACTGGAGCTGGCTGAGTGGCTGGCAATGATCCTCCCCTACTCAGGCCCTGTGGCCTCAGACTCAGGCCTTTGGGTCTCTGCCACTCTTTCCTCTGGGCTGCAATACATGACTGTGGCTAACTAAGAAGGGAAGAGTAATTGTGTGCCAGCACTCCATTAGAACAGTTTATCACAAAGTTCCAGGCTTGGTTCCTGGTGGATACTCTGAGTCTGTGACTCATTAAGAAGGGCATTGCCATAGTCTATTGGCAGTTTGCCAGCGTATTCTATCAGCACATGGGAAGGAAGAGTCAGACAGAACTCTCCCAGTCCCTTCCTGTCCTTTTGGCAGCCTCAGACTCAGGCTATGTGGCCTCTGCAACTCTGTCCTCTGGGCTGCAATACACTGTGGCTCACTGAGAAGGGCTGGCTGACTGTGGGCTCACGTTCGCAGGCAGTGTGGTGCCAGACCAGACTCAAGGTGATTGGCCTCCGCCACTCTGTCCTCTGGGCTGCCAAACACTGTGACCCACTGAGAAGGACATTGTACTTGTGTGCTGGAAAACACACAAGTCTACCCATTTTACTTGTGTACTCAGGCCATTCTGCAATCTTTGGATAATCGAGCTGGCCTCCCGTGTGCAGGCCCTGTGGTCTCAGACTCAGCCCTTTTGGGCTCCCCTACTCTGTCCTCT
>JAHTLZ010001123.1:0-12732 GCA_023846285.1 Phrynocephalus versicolor | reverse complement strand
CCCGTCTGCCTTTTTATATGTGTTCTGTAAACAGGTTGAACCTAACCTGATCCCTGAGGCAATAAAATATACATTTATCTGACACATTTGCCTATAGGAAATACAGTATATGCCAATACACATACTGTACATAACTTGTACTACACACACACCTAATGCTCTTTTTAAAAGGATGTCCTATGTATTTGCTGCTATAAATCACAATTTAAATTCCTCCCCCTCTTTCTTGGCCCTTTTGCCGAGCTGACAGATTGTTCAATCTGTCAATATTGGACAATGACTCTCTTCACAATACTGGAAAATTAAGAGAAAGGCTCGCTTTGGTTCATTTTCAGTGGTCCAAGATCCTGGAAACAGACCAAAACAGAGCCATCTTACCGGCACCCAAAAATCGAAGCACTTGAGAAGAGACCAGAGCAGTGCAGGTGGGACCTCTCTGGGGACAGGCTGGTTCGCTCCAGCAAAATCATTATTGATTTATATATTACTTATTTCGAATATTTCCCCCCCCACCTTGACCAGCCTGTCCTTGCAGTGGACCAAAAGGTGGGCTAAACCACATGTGGTGAAGCTCACAGTCCTGACACTGCACTTTCTGCTTTGCTCTAAATGTCCCCAGAGACTCAAGTACTGTGCATGTATCAACTGACTCCCAAACCCGCATTCTCCTTACCTGAACGTTTGGTGCGATAACACTGGACAAATGCAACTCAATGTGCAAATACTTTTGTGGTGAGCCCTGGCATCCACTGCACCTGGGAATGAAGAATGCCCAGTTTTTAAAGCCATCCCATACACAAAACTAAAACTTCCTCCTCTTGCAGTGCTTCTCAACCTGAGATTTATAACCCAATCCACAAACCTGGGGCAGCATCGGAACTTCAGCTGACACCCAGAAACCTGCCAACCCTACTTGTCCTCAAGTGTTTGTAGTACAGCAGCAAATTTGGGCATAGGAACAGGAGCCAAGCCAGGACCATCAGCAATGGGCAAAAGGCTGGCATGCGGCCTAGGAGCTGTGTTTTGACTGAGTTTGGATTGGGCCTTATCTAAAGGCCTAGAATGATAGCAATCCCTCTTTCTGCTCATCTCATCCCAAAAATGACACTTCTGTAGGCTTTGAAGATGAGAGAGAACAAGGAGCGACATTGGCTGGAGGACAACAAGGCCTGTATGGTAAGTAGCAGTCCTTTTTTAAAGCCAAGAGAGCGAGAGCTGGTGGGTAGGAAGTGAAATGCTGCCTCCCCTCTGGCTTGGTTTCACCGGGTGAAGAGAAGAGCGATGGCCCTCTGCTCCTTCATTCTCAACCGCAGGCACCTTGTAACCTGCGTGAAGGCACCCACCTGAATTTTGGCATAAAGGGTGGCCCCTTTGCTCATTTTATGAACCACCCCATTTCTTAATCTTTTAAAGCACTATGTTGCAGAATATGGGAAACGCTCATCTGGGAGGCCGGGGTCATGCAGGCTGGGGGATATTGGCCATCTGAGAATGAATGAATGAATGAATGAATAAATAAATAAATAAATAAAACATACATACATACATACATACATACATACATACATACATACATACATACATACATACATACATACATACATACATACATACATACATAAGAGCAAAGACAAAAGCAAAAGCAAAAATCAATATTTGGGCCTGTCCACATTGTTAAATTTGGTGCGATACCGCCAGTGCTTAAAACAGCCTTATTTTCACAGTAATCTGCTTTAACTCTTGATACCCAACTGCAAAGGAAGAACAAAGAGCTATTTAGCACCTCAGGGAATCATCCCTCCCCCCCAAAAAAAAGATTGCATGACCTGGCCCTGTGCAAGCTCTTAAATGGGGAGGGTGAATGGTTTTTCCTAGAAACATAAGCAGATCAGGTCCTCCCCAACCAGTGCTATCAGAGAACCATACACCATAACTATATGCCACATCTTTCATCTTTTTCTTTCTTTCTCCCAAAGGTAAAACCTTCACATTTCTGTATGTCTCCTTAAGTCGTGAGGGATGTTTCAGGTTTTAGGCTCAGTTTCAACTGAAGTTTGTCCTCAAAGAGGTTCAGCTTAAAGTTCAGACTAAAACTTAGACTGGACTGATCACCTCACTGTTACTGGAGCCACCAACCTTCACTTTTGCTTCTTCCTTCCATCTTAAACTCATTGAATCCCTCAAATAACTCTTCTGCGTTTATTTCTAGCTTATCCATGGGATAAATCCAACCTGAAATCAATACCACTAGACTTGAACCAGTTTAAGAATCTGGATGCCTATGCATCAAAGGTAAACAATATCTTATTGTGGCATGTGTTCCTGTATAGCATCTCCAAGGTCAGGGGTAGTCATTCTTTTAGCTTGGAGGCATGCATATTGGTGGTTTTAGGTGACAAACCCTAGAATCAGTAATTCTGGGCATTGTGTTCAAAAAACACAAATCTGCACACTTCTATCCCTGGTATTGCTAGAGCGGCACTCTCATTCCTACCCATCATAGGCACATGCAACCTCTGGAGGTCCACACGTTCCCCGCCCATGTGCCAGAATGCCAGTGTTGCTGAGATTTTTTTTCCACATAGTTTTTGAATGTGATAAAACTATCAAAATGCAAAGCTTGGGAAAGTTACTTCTTGCCCTATATAACTCTTAGAATCTCTGAGACAGCAAGACTAAATAGCTTTCCCAAATTTCTGTGACGTCAGCAAACTTCAATTCCCAGAAATCGCTGGGAGTTAAGAGGAGATTTTAGGTCCGAAGCATATATGGCAAAAGGAGACCTAAAATCAAAGTTTCCAGTTACAGTGGACCCTCGTATAACATACAGTTTGTATAACATAAAATCTGTACAACATAAAACATTCCGGAGATAGGGGAAATTTGCTTAACAGAATCTTCTATGGGGCGAATCCGTACAACATAAAAATGGGATTACTCCATTTTCAATGCATTCCTATGGGAAATGTGTATAAAGGAAAATTTGCTTAACAGAATTTCATTTGGAACGAATTACAGTGGTACCTTGTATAAAGGAATTAATTCGTTCCAAATGAAATTATGTTTTTTTAATATATTTTATTACAAATTTATATAAGAAAACAGATAAACAGCAAAATAACATAAGGAAGAGAAAATAACACACAACAATATAACAGAAGTATAACAGATATAAGACAGAAAACATAGTGCTACCCCCCCCTCGGGACTTAAACAAAATTACAACTTTCATATTATTGACCGACCCATTTCTCTCCAGAAATACATTTAGTCTTCTCCAGGTGTATACCGTTTACCTTTTTGAAATACACATACCAGCAATTTATCCCATATTCCATTAAAGTCATTAGACTTACTCAGCCCTTTCCTAATTTTAATTTCACAAGTCAATTTATCATTAATAGCTAGATTCCATAACTCTTTCTTCCATTACTAATTGATTATTAGATTTCCAATATTTGGCAAAAATCAGTCTTGCGGCCGTAACCATTATAATTACCAATTCCCCCTCCTCTTTCTTCAGTTGTGTATCTGCAACTCTGTTTAACAATACCAGCTGGGGGGACATTGGAATCTTTTTCCCAATATTTCTTGCATTTCATTAAAAACCAAATTCCATTCAAATTTCCTTTTCTCACATGTCCACCACATATGTAAATTTGTCCCTTTATATTTTTTACATTTCCAACATATTGGAGATATTTCTTTATTTATTATATTTAGCTTCACGGGTGTTATATACCATCTCCAATATACTTTATAACCAGGGCCGGTGCTAGGGTTTCCTGCGCCCTAGGAGGGGGGCAGGGCGGCGGCGGGGGGCAGCAAGCTAGCTAGCGGTGGCGGTGGGTGGGTGGTGCCCCCTCTCAATTTTGGCGCCCTAGGCAACTGCCTCGTTCGCCTTAATGGACGCACCAGCCCTGTTTATAACAGTTTTCTTTAACTCTCACTGACATATTCTTCACCATTCTTTTATTCCACATTTCCCCCCATTCTTCCTTTTTTATCTCTTTATTAATATCTTCTTGCCAAATCTCTGTTAACTTATTACTTTTTTATTATCCTCCTGAATTAATATTTTATATATTTCACTTACAATTCCTTTCCTCTGCTCTTTATACTCAGTCTCATTTCCTCTATCTATAATTTCTTCAAATCTGGTCAGTTTTCTACATTCCCCTACTTTAGTTATCCATTCTTTAGTCCATTTTTCCAGTTGTATAATGTTCAACCAGGAAATATTTCCTCCCAATTTTTCCTTTATACAGTACTTTGTCTACTCCGCATTTGCTTTAACCAATCCCGCAAGTATATAACATTTTTATCATTCAGTAGCATGTTTAACTTCACTTTTAAATTTTCTGGGAAATTCTTAATCTCTGTTATTCGTGTCAAAGGTGAAACTAATGGGCTTAAAATCTCCCTAAAGTTCCTCCAACATTCCATAGTATTTTTCAAAAATGGATTATTTATCATTTTCACCTGAACTTTAATGTCTTCCTTAAAAAATATTCTCTTGTGTAATTTCTAAGTCTCTCCAAATTAAATTATCATTTCCTATTATTAAGTCTGGAATATGTCTTAATTGATTGGCTATCTAATATAGCTTAATATTAGATAACCCTAAACCATCTTCTTTTTGTGGTATATGCCATAAACTCTTATTGATCCTGGCTTTTTTATTGCAATTGCAAAACATATTAATTTTACCCTGGATCCCTTTAAGTTCACTTTCATCCCATTTTATAGGTAACATCCAAAATAAAAAGTTTAATTGGGGGATAATTTTCATTTTACATACTGGAATCCTTCCAAACCAAGAAATCCTTAATTTTTTATATTCTTTTATTTGTTCAGTGATCTCCTTCTTAACTTTCTCAGTGTTTATCTTAATCATATCTTGTAAGCTCCATGTTAATTTTATCCCCAAATAATTAATGCTTTTTATTACTTTACCTTTAAATATTTATTTATTTATTTATTATTTATTTTAACTCTTGTATACCGCCCTATTCACCACAATGGGGACTCAGGGCGGTTAACAGCATAAGAATAATACAGATAAAATCAGAATTAGCAATAAACAACAGATTTCCTAAAAACGATTGAGTCCAAGATTAAGTAGGCGGGGAGAAAAAAAAAAAGAAACAAACAGGGTCCCTAACCCTCGCCGTAGGCCTCTCGAAAAAGGATGGTCTTAAGGCTTTTCTTAAAGGCCGCCAGCGAGGGAGCCTGCCGAAGTTCACCTGGGAGTTTGTTCCACATTGCCGGTGCCACCACCGAGAAAGCCCGACCGCGAGTGCTCGCTTTGCGGGCTTCCCTCGGGGGGACCGTCCGCAGGGAAAGGGCCACCGAGGCACGGGTGGGCCGGGCCGGATCTAATTGTCGGGGAAGACGCTCCGCCAAATAAGCAGGGGCCAAGCCATGGAGGGTTTTGTAAACCAAAACCAACACCTTGAACCTTATTCGGGAGGCAACGGGTAACCAGTGTAGGCGAGCCAGGATGGGGGTGATGCGGTCATAACGACGCGCACCAACCACCAGCCTGGCCGCCGTGTTCTGGACCCGCTGCAATCGCCGAACAAGGTTCAAGGGGAGCCCCATGTAGAGAGCGTTGCAATAGTCCAACCTTGACATGACCAGCGCCTGTACCACTGTCCTCAAGGAGCCCTCATCGAGGTACGGGCGAATCTGGGCGATAAGCCTTAGATGGTAAAAGGCCGACCTGACCACGGCTGACACCTGAGAATCCAGGGTCAGATCCGGGTCCAGGACGACGCCCAGATTCCGCACTCTTTGCGCCAGCTGGAGGGCGGACCCACCCAGACTGGGAAGAGGGCCACAGTACCCCTCCGATGAGCCCCCGAAGAACATAACCTCGGTCTTGCCTGGGTTGAGCCTGAGCCTGTGGGTCCTGGTCCAGTCCAGAACCGCAGCCAGGCAACGATCAAGGGTACGGACGGCCTCCACTGCACAGGTGGAAAAGGAGAGATAGAGCTGCGTGTCATCAGCATACTGATGACAGCAGACTCCATAACTCCGGATGATCTCGGCCAGCGGCTTCATATAGATGTTAAAGAGCATTGGGGAGAGCGACGACCCCTGAGGCACCCCACAAGAGAGTGTCCAGGGCGTCGACAGCTCACCACCCAAGCTCACTCGCTGGATACGGCCCCCAAGGAAGGACCGGAACCAGGCCAAAGCCTGGCCCCCAATCCCAACCTCCGAGAGCCGCTCCAGCAGGATACCGTGGTCGACGGTATCAAAAGCCGCTGACAGGTCAAGAAGGACCAGCAAGGTAGAACAACCCCTGTCGGCCCTCCTCAACAGATCATCATGCAGCGCGACCAGGGCCGTCTCCGTCCCATGACGCGGCCTGAACCCGGACTGGAAGGGATCCAGGACATGGTTCTCCTCCAGGAACGACTGGAGACGCAGGGCGGCGACTCGCTCAATCACCTTGCCCAAAAAGGGAACATTGGCTATGGGACGATAGTTGGACAAATCGTCCACAGCCAAGCCGGGTCTTTTAATAATGGGCTTCACCACCGTCTCCTTCAGAAGACTAGGAAAGATCCCGTCTCTGAAGGAGGCCGAAGCAATCAGTGAAGCCCATTTCGGCATGCTCCCCCCTGCGCTCTTAATTAACCAGGAAGGGCAAGGGTCGAACGGAGAAGCCGCAGGCCTGCAGTGTCCCAGGGCCCTGGAGGCATCCACAGCTGTAACAGGCCCAAACTCAACAAACCGAGGCGACCGAGGCGGCCCGACGCTGGCCACGACAGGGGCCGAGCTAGGGCAACCGGAGTCCAGCTCGGAACGGATGGCCTCTATCTTAGATTTAAAGTGGGCTGCAAATGACTCGCTAGTGAAATCACTAGGAGGAGGCCCTGGCAGACCGGGATTGGTGAGGTCTCGAACCACACGGAAAAGTTCCGCTTGACGATTCGAGGCCTCACCAATTCTCAGGGCGACGAAAGATCTCCTGGCCGCCCTTATCGCACGGGAATAGCGACCGGTCAACGCCTTAACCGCAGCCCAATTCTGTGCCGTCCGAGCCTTCCGCCATCTGTTCTCTAACCCTCTCCGCTCTTGCTTCATCGCCCGCAGCTCCTCAGTAAACCAAGGAGACGAGCGGGCTCGGCATCGGATCAGGCGCTTGGGGGCGATCCGATCGACAACCCCCGCCACCTCCTCAAACCACCGTTGGACAAGGGAGTCGGCCGGATCGTCATCCAATCCGTCTGGAACATCCCCGAGGGCCTCCGAGAACCGCACAGGGTCAAGGAGCCTCCGGGGACGGGCCCAGATGGAAGGGCCCAGCTCCCCGCGGGGCGGGGTGGCTACCGCAAGAGAGAAAGTCAGCAGATAATGATCTGACCATGACACGGGCCGGGTCAGCAACCTCCCGACCCCCAGATCCGAACCCCGCGATGTGGAGGCAAAAACCAGGTCCAGGGTGTGTCCGCCCTTATGAGTAGGTCCGATGACTAATTGGGACAGGTTCATGGAGGCCATGGACTCCATGAATTCCAGAGCTGCTCCCGACAGTCCAACCTCGGCATGCACGTTGACGTCCCCTACAACCAATAGGCGAGGGGACCTCAACAGTGCCGCCGAGATGAACTCGGAGAGCTCCGGAAGGGAGAGTGCAGGGTCGCGGGGAGCACGGTACACAAGCACTACCCCAAACCTGTCCCTCTGGCCCACCATAAGGTGGAGACATTCCAAACCTGGACTCACCAACGTCGCGGATCTGCTGACATAAAAAGAATCCCTAAAGACCATAGCCACCCCGCCCCCCCGCCCCTCTGACCTGCCCAGCTGCTGCACACGGTAGCCCTGGGGGCAGAGAAGGGTGAGGGAAGCCCCACCCCCCTCACCCACCCAGGTCTCCGTGAGAAAAGCCAGGTCGGCACGCTCATCCACGATCAAATCGTGGATGAGAGGGATTTTATTATGTACCGACCTGGCGTTAATCAGCAGACAGGACAGGCCAGAGAGGGAGCAGACGGGTTGGATCCCTGCCATTTGGCGGTGAGCCGACGGGTCAGAACGGGGGACAGACAATAATTGTCTGTCCCGAGTTCTCCTTATCCGATCGACCCGCCGGCCCAGAGCGTACCTCCCACGGCCCGACACCACCCTGATGGGGGACCCGGCAGGTTCCATAGGGTCTCAAATGGTCGGGACCCCGTCCAAAAGCAATACAAATCACAAATAAAATAAACAAGCAAAATATACAATAACCAACAAAAGACGAAAAAAAATACAACTAACAATTAACAGGCAAAATACAATACAGGCAAAATAAGAGTACAATACAAGAAAAATAAGAATACAATAAAATAAGATAAAAACAAAATTAACATGTGGGGCTCTCATATGGCCACTGATGGAAAAAGGGGGGGGAGGATCGTTGCCGCCATCAATGGCCGCCAGTGAAGGCTAATCCGCAGCCTACGAAGGCTGTCGGGCCTCCCAAACAGCCAAAAGCAGCGGCACCAGTTCAAATATCACTCCATGGGGCTACGATGGCATGATGGAGTCAGTCTATCCTTCCGATGACCCAGGGCATGACTAAATCGATGGAAAAACGATAAAACAGATTGAGTCCAACTGAGTCCCAGAGGGAAAAGACATGTGGGGCAAGGAACTAAGGCGGCAAGATGGAATAACCCCCCAAAAAAAGGCGCCGACAGATGGGCAGATGTCCAGAAGAACAGATCCCCAGAGGGATTTGTCGTGCCGGCAGCCGGCTTACCGCCCGAAAAACCAGGGATCCACGGAGGGGGGGGGGAAAAACTAGCCCCCTACGAGGGGGGCAAAAAGCTTGGCAAGAGGTGGATAGGCCACAGTTGCCCCCCCCAGGCTAACGCCGACGGCCGAGCCGCCGCCCGAGGGCGAGTCCCAACAGGGATGGTGTTGCTCCGGCGGCCGTCCTGCCGCCCGAAAAGGCCAAGGCCCGCGCCCCACCGACACCGACGGCCGAGCAGCCGCCCGAGGGCGAGTCCCAATAGGGATGGTGTTGCTCCGGTGGCCGTCCTGCCGCCCGAAAAGGCCAAGGCCCGCGCCCCACCGACACCGGCGGCCAAGCCGCCGCCCATGAGGGCGAGACCCAACAGAGACGATGTTGCTCCGGCGGCCGGCCTGCCGCCCGAAAAGGCCAGGGCCCGCGCCCCACCAACGCCGACGGCCCGGCCGCCGCCCATAAGGGGGAGTCCCAACCGGGACGATGTTGCTCCGGCGGCCGGCCTGCCGCCCGAAAAGGCCAGGGCCCGCGCGCCCCCGGCGCCGACGGCCAAGACGCTGCCCATGAGGGCGAGTCCCAAACAGGGACGGTGTTGCTCCGGCGGCCGGCATGCCGCCCGAAGAACCAGGGCCCGCGCCCCACCGACGCCGACGGCCGATCTGCCGTCCGAAAGAGAAATCCCCGGGGAACAAAGCGCCGGCGGCCGGCATGCTGCCCGAAATCAGAGACCCACGCCTTCCTCCTCCAGGCAGCGCAGCCAGATAGAAACAACAAGAAGCCGAGCCGCCGCCCAGAAGCAGGTCCCACGACCCACAGAGGTATCATGGCACCTGCGGTCGGCGGCCCACCACCCTCTCCAGTGAATGCTACTCGCAGCTGAGGGTGGAAGGTAAGGGGCTAGGGCGGGAGGAGTGGAATAACCATCCCCAGCCCCCCACCGTGCGGCAAAGAGAGCGGCGAAAAAACAGCCCCGATAAAAACAGCTCCAGTGCCCGAAACGGCAAGCCTAAACGGCAAGCCGCAACAGCACGGCAGCCCCCCCCTAAAAACCGATGGAAATGGGGGGGACGAGGGGGAGGGGGGAGGGTCGCCCAGACAGTGACCCACAGGCCGGGGAACAAGATGAAATACCTCCGCGACGGCGACCCGGGTAAAGGAGGAAAGAGGCAGCATCTCCAGCGTCTCCAGCGTCTCCGAGAAGGGCGATAGGGGGTTCCACCGAATCCGAGCCCCCAACCGCTCCAAACGAGCCCCTCTAAAGCCCTCCTAAACCCCCTGTGGCACCAGAGAGCCCACATGTCTAAAAAAATAATTAAAATAAAAAGCAGGGCAGCGCTAAATAAAAAACTTTAAGAGCGCTATGGCGCAGGCAAACAGAGTAGCTGCTGCCGCCCGCCATCTTGGAACTAAGAGAAATACTTCCCTAAATAACTTTTTCTCTTCTTCACTATAATTTAACAACATACATTCTGATTTGTTCCAATTAACCTTTAATCCTGTTGCTTCTTCAAACTCCTTTAAATGCTTATGTAATTGGTAAATATTAATCAATGGGTTTTTAATTACTACTAATGTATCATCAGCAAATAAATTAATTTTATTTGACTTCCCCTCTTCAACTTCTTCTAGTTCTGTATCCCTCCTTATTGCATTAGCCAACATTTCCATTATAAGTATAAACAAAACTGGAGATAATGGGCAACCTTGTCTAGTTCCTTGGCCCAGGGTAATACTTTCTGTTATTCCATCATTCACTAAGACTCTAGCCTTATTATAAGAATATAACTGATTTATTATATTACTAAATTGAGCATTAAAACCTAATTGATTAATTAGAATCTTTAAGGTACTCCATTCAACTGTATCAAAGGCTTTAAAAATGTCTAATGAGATTATTCCTACCTTCCAATTTTTACTATTTGCTAAATACATGTTATTCATAACTCTTCTAACTAAATCTGCCATATGTCTACCTCTAACAAAGCCATTCTGATCTTTATTTATATATTTCCCTACAAAACTATTTAATCTGTTAGCCATAATTGCTGTAAATATTTTTGCATCCTGATTAATCAATGAAATTGGTCTATATGAATCCATAAATGTTGGATCTTTATTTGGCTTTAAAATCAGTACTATTATTGATTCTTTCCAAGATTGAGGAATTCTCCCTCCTTTAATAATCTTATTAAATAATTCTTTCATTTTAGGTATTAATAATTTCTTAAATACTTTATAAAATTCTGGTCCAATTCCATCTATTCCCGGTGTTTTACCTATCTTCAATTTATTTATAATTCTCTCAATCTCTTCATCTCTTATTAACTGATCCATCATTGCACTATCTTCATTTTGAATTTTTATTGTAGTATTTTCCTTTACAAACTCATAAATTCCACTTGTAGATGGGTTATTACTTGTGTAAAGGTTCGTATAATACTCTTGGAATGCCTCTAGCTTATCCTTCATTTTATTACATCTTTTACCCCTTTGATCCTGTATTACCCCTATCATTTTTTATTTTTCTTAATTTGTGTCATTCTTGCTAGCAATTTGGAGTTTTTATTATTATGCTCATAATGCTCTTTAGATATATTAAATTTCGGTGCACTCTTTCTAAATGGATACCTTCTAATTCCCTTCTTTTAGCTTGTAACTCCAATAATGCTCTATTATCTCTAGTTGAAATAAATATAGTTTCTAGTTTTTTAATATCTTTTTCCAAGTCTTGAATTTTTTTAAATGCATTTTGCTTTAAAATGTAAGCCTCTTTCCATGCATACCCTCTTGCTACAGCCTTCATTGTGTCCCAAATTATACTTGTTTCACCTCCTCCTACCTCGTTTATCTTCCAAGTTTTTTCTAAATTTTTATACATTTTATCTATTATCGACTTATGTAAATAGATCCTTTCATCAATCCTCCATCTTTTTGCTTCTTTATAATCAGACCCCGGGATAAATTCCATGTTTACCATAGCATGACCTGAGATTTGTATTATATCTATTCCTACGTTATTTACTCTGGATAATAAATCTTTAGAAACAAATATGTAATCTATTCTAGAAAAGGACTTATATACAGGGGAATAAAAAGAATATTTTCTTTCATCTCCTCTGAATTCCCTCCAAACATATCTAAAGTCTGTTTTTTTAATAAGTTTATCCAATATTGTTTGAACTCCACCTGTTTCTGCTTTCCAACTTTTGGACCTATCTTTACTAATATCCATAACCAAATTGAAGTCTCCTGCAATTATAACATATACTTTCCTTATGTTGTCTAATTTCTCCAAGACATTCCTCAGAAAAGTTTCTTGATTTTCATTTGGCACATACAAGTTCACAAGGGTGCAATTCTCTCCTTTTAATTTCCCTTGAATTATCAACATCCTACCTTGGTCATCCCTATCCACTTTAAGAATTTCAAATTCTGTTCTCTTGGAAATCAATATAGCTACCCCTCTTGACTTAGACGTGTCAAATGATTTTTCATACACATCAACACATTAAGTTCATTCATCCCATCCTTGTTCTGATGAGTTTCTTGTAAAAAGACAATATCAGCCTGAGTTTTGTTCAGTTTTGCTTGAACTTTAGCCCTCTTTATATTAGAGCCTAGGCCTTTCACATTTCAAGATGTTATCTTAAGTTGTTTAACCATTATAAGCAATTAGTTTCAAATTTAGCAGTCCTGAGTTTAGTGCATATAAACAAATAATAATAACAAATAAAAAACCAAAACATACCATTACCCCCTTCCCTTTGTCCCTTCTTCCCCACATTCCCAACAAAATCCCAAGACATTTATAATTTGTTCTCCTCCTCTTCACTCCGATGTCTTCTTCAGGCAATGGGTCCACCAACTCCCTGGGGGGGGGGGGAGGCATGTCCCAACGTCTTGGCTATGATCTTGATAATTTTGTCGGTCGGATACGCTATATTAAACATAACTCTAATACTGCATTATACAATACTTTATAT
>JAHTLZ010001116.1:0-15425 GCA_023846285.1 Phrynocephalus versicolor | reverse complement strand
TCTACAGTAGAAGTATAAAACATAATTCTCGGTATAATTGTAGTACCCAAAAGAAACCATTCATGGCATGCAGGTACAAAGAAGTCATAACCCCAAAAAATTACTGGCATGTAATACAAATACAGGAATGATTTTGGAAGGATAAAAAAGAACTTGCAAATAAATACAGACATGATAATAAGAAGACAACATATGGAGTATGACTTGCAATATTTTCAAATTAGTGATCTAGTTCAACTGTAATACACATGCAGCTACGTACAGGAGCTAAAAAGAGATGATATATGGTGTAAACAGTTGTAGTAGCAATTCAAAAACAGAAATGGAAATGGGATTAATAGAATGACAAAGGATAATTTGAATACAGGGATGCATCTGAATTTAAGATGGGAATAAGGTATTCATGGCATTTATTTTTAGATTCTACATTCTACAATAGTATAAAATATATTTCTCTGCATAATTATAGAAATTCGAGGAAAAAAAACCTTCCATGGAATGCAGGTACAAAGAAGTCATAAAAAGGAACAATCACTGGCATGCAATATAAGAACTTGAATGATTCCGGAGCCATAAGAAAGAACTTGCAAAATAAAGTAGACATAATGACAAGGAGACAGCATAAGGAGACCAGGAGCAGAAAATTATAAGCATATGGGAGTACGTCGAAAGTTTCTTAGTAGACTTGCACACATGAGATGTCAACGACGTGTGCACCTCCTCCCTCGCGGTGCACATATGTGACGTACCTCCTCCTCAAGAGCCAACACTGGCAAAGGAATCAGAAAGATTCAGTCAGCTTTAGGTGAAGATTCTCAGGATTACAAATGCATGCTTCATTACTATATTATGGCTGCACAATTACCAGTAAACAATAGTAAGGTTGCATCATGTGTATTCAAAATAGTACAAACACAAAAAGACTTTATCCCTCTTCATTAAAGACACATAACTTCCCAAAGAAGTGCTCCAATTCATTTAGCAGCATACTCGTGGCAGTTGTGAAATGACAGTTTCTATCCATACATTGTAAGGTACCGCCATGGGTTTATTACACAGGACAACCTTATCGTATGTACTCTAAAACTGTTTTAACTCACATCTCTCGCCATACTCTTGAAGGACTCCCAAAATATTATCTAATTTGTTACATCGAACGTACATGTTCATTACGTCTTGCTCCGGTTGGGGGAGTTATGCAACACATACAATAATGTTTAAACACCCCAATTGAGATCTGGAGCATAACGAACATACCAGGTTATGTTTATAAAGATAGAGTGCATGGGTGAACTTTTAATTGGTATTATGAGTGGCAACTATGCGGCCAGTAGATTTCTGTAGGCTACTTTATTCAGCAGCATAACACCAAAACATCAATAGACGTCTGCTGATTTCAGCTGTGTTTTGATTACAGCTGCAGTGTAATTTTGTAGGAGGAACTCATGCTCACCATCCACGTCATCCTCTGTTGGTGCTCCCATGTTAGAAACTGCATCCTCAGGTACTTCTATGATTTTAGTACCCACCCCCACTGGATGTTCTTTGTGCCTTTCTTGTGATGATGTCTGCTGCTCATCAGACGATTGTCCAACAGTTCCCTCGGTCTCTGGATCAAAGTTCTCATAAACCATCCTTAGTCTTATTGTAGCTCTCTCGTGGAGCCCAAGATTGATTCCAGGCCCTGACCCTATAACAAAAAAGAAAGCATTTTCCAGATTTAAACTGTGTTTAGGGTTTACTGTGAAACTCAATTCATGTAGTAATAACAACCATGGGTTTTAGTGTAGGTATGCATGTTATTTCAGAAACTTTACCATGAAGGAGGTAAGTTAGGTAATTTTGCAAATAGCAGGTAACCATTTAGTTTTATATGGTGGAGCAAGGATGACAAAAGAAGTACATAGCAGGGTACCAGTTTGAGGAGTACCCATATTTACTGCAGTGGGACCAGTTCTTGGTCTGTTGCCTCCTATTTGTACTTCTGAAACACTAAGGGGGTGCATGAATCCAAATACTGTTTTTCTGGGTTATTGAAGTAAACCACTATAACAGGTGTTGCTCTAGTATGGGTTCTATATGAAGAAATTGTACTCACCTTCATGAACGTTCCTTTGTGGACGTTGTTTCCCCACTTGAATCCAAAGACGCTTTAAATCGTCCCAATAAGCGCTTTCCTGCAGTGGTCCAGGGCGCTCTCCGAAGTGTATCATTGCCATATAAAATTTCTGGCGTAGGGTGTTTAATTTGTTTCTTCATTTGGGCCAGTGTCCTCAGAAACCCATGCCGGCGTAGCTCCCGAGAATCAACACAGAATGGTTCTTTGATTTTTCTAGGCCCGCCTCGCATAACCTGACCTCCATAGTTGTTTTCTAGAAGTATCCGCAGGAAAGCACTGGTCTCAAAAGACATCCAGTATGGCATTTTATCTTTGCCAAAAACAGCAGCAGCAGCAGAACAAAGGAGTAGTTTTGAACACGACCATAAATGCAGTGGAGGAGTTGATTCCCAATTTATAAAGCCTCAGTGGTCGGTCCTGTTCATTCATTTGGTTAATTACCTATCAGGTGTGTTTGGGGCTAGTCAAGAATTGGATCGTGCTTAAAGGGCAGGCAACCTTGCAGTCCCTATCTCATTATGTGGCAAAGGTGTTATAGTATTACCAATAAAAAGAAGGATTAAAAAGTTTTGCTGTCAAAGGTATTAATGTTACATTGTGAACAATGCACAATATGGTCAATGCAGCCTATACTGTTTCTTACTACAGCCCTGCTCTGTTGATATCCAATAAGGTTAAATGGTTAGTAAAGTGGGGATAAAGAGAACCACAAGGTATAGTATCAGTGGAGCTATCACACTTTGAAATATTCTTCTGTTAATTGATTAAGAGGAAAGGAAAAGTGGCCCTTCATTATTTTCCTTATTACTCGCATAAGAAGGTGCATGGTCAACTTCCAATCTGGTGAGCAGTACATGTTCTACCCAAAAGAACTATGAGGAGAACACTGATTCCCTGCCCTCATCTTGACTACAATGATTAGCAGGCTGGGGCACCTCCCTTATGAAGAAAGACTGAAACATTTGGGCCACTTTAGTCTGGAAAAAAGGTGCTTTAGTGGGTATATGAATGAGACATACAAATTAATGCAGGGTATGAGTAAAGTGGATAGAGGGAAGCTCTTCTCTCTCTCCCAAAATAGCAGAACTAGGGGGACATATACTCAAATTGAGGGCTGGGTGAGTAAGAACTGACAAAAAAAATATTTTTAACCCATCACGTTGTAAGTCTATGGAACTCCCTGCAACATGATGTGGTGATGGCATCTGGCCTGGATGCCTTCAAAAGGGGATTGTACAGATTCCTGGAGGAAAAGTCCATTACTGGTTACAAACCATGATGGAGATGTGTAATCTCCACGCTTTAAACGGGGGTACTTCAAGGGCAAGAAGCAGGCAAGTGGTATCAGGAGACAGATATCTAGTCTCCTGCCCTCCCATACGCATCTAGTGGGTCCGCAGTGAGATACAGGAAGCTGGACTACATGGGTCTTTGGCCAGATCAAGCATTGCTGTTCTTATCATCTTATTTTCTTATTCTCACTTTTCCTTAAGTAGCTTTGTTTAACTACCAGCATATAACTGAGTATCTACTGTGTTGATTTAAATCATGCTGGTTACAGTGCCTGGTTGTTGAATTTCCACAACAGCTGATGGTTATGTAATGCAGCCCTGTTTTAATCATTAGTGATATGTGTGAAAAGGAGAAGAAGATGCTTGAATGAATGGGTTGCTGCTCTAGTAGAGCATGATAAGTTAAATGTACCTAGCAGCTAAGTAGACACTGGCGCGTTGTTGCCATCATCTCATAGAACTCTGGTGTTCAGTGTGTTGGTGTGATTTTTTTAGGATACCAATGCTGTTGGGATCAAGAGTACCTAGATGAAATTTAAAACTGGACATTGAGTAATGTCAGCATTGAGAAGGGTGTCCTTCATCAGAACTGCGGACAAAGATGTGGTCTTCCTACCTCAGGCATTGAAGAGATCCACAGAGATCACTGCTTTTTGAAAGTTAATAAACTTCTATTAAATTGACAGCTACTTGTATAGTCCTGACTATTGATTCCCATAGCCAGAACGCAGGGTGGAGTTTACAGTTTCATTGCCTTAAATATTACTCTGTGAATCTTAAGATATTATCCATCAGGAAACAAAACACATCCACTGGGCAATCCACTAGTGGTGTTGTGCTTTGGAAGTCTTGCAATCTTCTACTTAGGGTCTATGAACTGTGCTGTAGTATAAGGATGAGTAGGTGTTCAAAGTGAACCTGAACCAACATTCTAAGCAATTTATAGCAGTTTGGTATATGTGTTAACACTTGATAATGAAGGCTTGGCACCCTAACTTTTGCTGTTACCCACAGTGGTAGTTAATCAAGTTTTTGAGGGCCGGCACAGTCATCGGTGGCACAAATATTCTGGAAACTAGCAAGATAATAATACATATATAACAGCAGATGCAGATACAGAAATGAGGCCGTGTTTCAGTCAAAGGAAGTTTTCTTAGAGTTTACTTAGAGATATAAACCAACAAGAAAATTTGTTGTCTTCAGCATATATTAGAGAAGAGTAATCTTATCATTTAAATGTTGAAGGAGCACAGAAAGGAAAAAAGGGAGTAATACAATGGTGGTATTTCAAAAAATAAAGGTAATGGATAACAAACATAGGAGAAAGTATGTGTAGGGTAGCTGTTCAACACCGCCTTTTTGTCTGTTTCTTGGAGCCCGGAGCTGCCGGACCTCTTCCTCCAAAGCAGCCACTGGAAAAAGTAATTTAATTAGTTGGAAGATGTGTACCTGAACTGGATCTGAAATGAAATCATTTAGTTTAGGCAGCACTGCTTCTGTGTATGTCCCGCAAAGTTAAAGAGGCATACTTGATGTATTTACTGTGAGGGTGCTCAATTAACAGTGAAAAGGGTAAGCAGAAGTTGCATCCTGCAGATGTGAGAAACATCATAACAGGCCAGGGCCTGTCTTAAAATATCAAGATCAATGTTTCAAAACTGTTTTTGAAGAGAAGTAGAATGTTTATAAGCGACCTTGGGCTTCTCTTTTTGCTTCTGTGGCTTATTGTGCTGAGGGAACATAATCTAGCCAACACAGGGTTCTCCATACAGCGTGGTGCTAGCATTAGTGAGACATGTGTATTGTGTGGCCAAATTGCTTTTACGAACAAAGGGCAAACAATTACAGCAGTACAAATGAATGGGGTTTGAAAAGACAATATAGAAAACTGTTTGCACGGGGTTCATTCACATGCCTCCCATAATATATAAACATTGAATGAGGCGCTTGAGTGTAGGAGTCTCCAACCGAGTGTAGAACGTTTCAACATATGAATCCAAAATATGAAGCTGTGGATTGACTTCATGTATGGTCGTAATGTAATCGATTAATCGGTTATCCGATTCAGCAGGAATAAGGTGGTAACTCAGATTGTCCGTCCCATGGAAAAAAAGTTTACTTTGTAAAATGCAAACATCCGTTTAACGGGAGGTTTACATTACAATGAGACCCCTTTGTAAAGCAGTTACCATTAGTCATGCAAAATGAAGATAATCAGGGAGAAAGTGCAGCAATCACTGTAAGGACAGGCAAATGAAGGAACTCTTGTCCTGTTGTAAAAGGTGTAACAAGACTCCTGCAGGATAAAGGGGGGAGGGTTGGATGCATTTCCTGATGGATTGCATACATCTGTTAACTCTGAAGTGACTCTCAGTACTGCCGGCCGGCTGGATGTTGATCTTGTACTCCAAACAGCAGTAGTAATTTATGCAGCCGTAGTTTCCATATATACATTTCTACGCTGGCCAGGTATATGCATAGACAGTGACATTCATCATTAAAAATAAATACCTACATCTGGCTAACAAAAGAGTGGTGGATCTCCCACCCACCCCAATTTAGTCCCCAGCCACGCTCAGGTATGTGCAGTGCTCTCTTTGGAAAGTATAGTTATGACCTGCCTGCACAATTTCAAGAGTGCTCCAAAGCCCATGGTTCGCAATACAGTCATTCTATCTCTCTTTCCCTGTGTGGTACTCATGCCTGAATGTCAGAAATCAGAAATAACCAGCAACCACTGTTGAGGCTCCCTCCCGCCAATCTCACATGCTACACGTCATCCCTACAAACAGGATCCACATCAAAAACCAGGTGTCCATGAGCGGATGGCTCTGCGGTGGCAACAAAACATGGATCTAAGTGTTAGCCTGTGTAACTCCCTGCCACAGCATATGGTTATGGAATCTGCCCTGGATGCCTTCAAAACGGGATTGGACACATTCTTGGAGGAGAAATCCATTACAGGTTTCAAAGAATGATGAAGATTAGTAATCTCTAGATTTAAAACCTGTGCAGACCTGAAGTACACAAGTTAGAACATGCACAAATTATCAAAAGTAGACCATTTCCACCCCATTTAAGCCTTCCAGGTATCACCTTGCCTAGCCTAGTGAATTCTAGTGGATGATTATACTGTAGTAGCTCCAAACGATCCCAAAAATGTCTTGTCCTCCACAGCCTTGCCCAGCTGTTGCGAACAAAAGCCTGTGGCTTCCTTTGGGGAGTTGGTCCATCTTGTATTTGGTCTTCCTCTTTTCCTGCTGGATCTACCAGATTCCAACCCTGGATCGCCACCAATCCAGACTCATCTCATAGAACCCACCATTACACTGATTGCATACACAAAATCATGGGTCCACCAGGGCATACCTCCAAGTGGCACAAAAACATGGGCCCAAGGCAAGGATACACACAGATCTACGTAACTGCTAGTCAAGATAAATGTGAAACCTGATTTGTGGCTGACTAGGAGAAACCCTGCCAGCTTATTCAATAAGAACATAAGCAGAACCCAGCTGGATCCGCCCAAGTGCCCCTGGATTCAACTGCATCCATATTCCCTGATGACACCCCACTGGGGCTGGCATTTGGAGGTCCCATCCTTTTAAGGCTGTTGAGAACATGTCCCCCCATCATGGCTTATCACCTGCAGTGGTGGACTTTTCCTCCAGAAATATGACCAATCTCCTTTTAATCGAATCCAGGCCAGATGCCATCACTATATTCTGTAGCAGGGAGTTCCAGAGTCTTAACATGCAGCCCCAAACC
Source organism: Phrynocephalus versicolor (assembly GCA_023846285.1). Lineage (NCBI taxonomy): Eukaryota > Metazoa > Chordata > Lepidosauria > Squamata > Agamidae > Phrynocephalus > Phrynocephalus versicolor. The sequence goes on along the minus strand of JAHTLZ010001116.1, from coordinate 8,246 downwards.
TCCCTTTTATTGAGGGTTTGTTTTTACATTGTTCAGTTCATTACAGTTCAATCGCTCTAATATATTTATGTTGAAATGTAGAGGGATGTGTTAACGGGAAATAATTAGGGGGGCAATTACATCCCTGTTATCCAATGCATTGCCTTACCTTTGCACAAGCACTGCAAAGTGCGGCACATTTTAGGAAACTAGTTGTGCTGCTGTTATTTTATTAACATTATCCGTGGATTCTTTAATTGGATACTGATTCATAACATAGGGATTATCCCCCAATCCTGGCAGCTATAGTAGGAAGTTACTTGATGGAGTAGATCGATGCAGAGCAGTTAATCTATATGCACTGGCAATTCAACGGGATATATGGGAATCAAAAAGTTGGTTTTGTTAAATGAGGTTTGCATGTCTTCAAAGTAACAACCAAGAAAGGGCAAATTAATTCTGCACATATATTCTGCAATGTTGTTCAAGTCATGAAGGAATTGTGCTGGAAGGAGAGTATTGATTAGGGTTGGGAAAAGTGGAGGCGAGTCCCCACAAGCATAACGAACATCATTTTATTCAAAAGAGTTCAGCGCAACAACATTTGTTTAACCTCAACAGCTCGTGGTGTTCTGCTGGGTGTAAAAGAGTAAAAACAAAGGCAGGAAGTAAGGGGGATGGGTAAGGTAAACATTGCACTAGGGAATTGCAGACACATGAGAACTTTTGATTGCTAGTCAGTGCTCCCTGCTGTGTAAAACATTAGCCGAAGTGTAAGGGTGAGTATTTTAAAGATAAACCTGTGATGCTTCTGTACTGTGTTTCCTTTTCCTTTACTAAAGTAATAGTTGACAAAGCACGCATCGTACAATCTACCCAGCCACAGAAAATGCATTTAGACTGATTGATTGTTTGCGTCCTAAGCTTAATACTACGCTGTGGTGTGGCCATGCAAGTGAGTCCTACGGGTGTGTGTGTGTGGAAATAGAATGGAGATATGGCCCCTAGGAACGCAGTTTTCTGTTAACTCTTGATTGAGTAAGTGCTCCCTGGTGTGCACTAGATGAGCCTTCCCATTTTTTCATAGGACATATTAAAAGAGGAACCATTAGGGATTACCACAGTGTGTTTGTTCCACTTAAGTGAATTTTCACAAAGCACGCATGTAAATCTAACCCGCCGTTGAATCTGCATTAGGGCTAATCTGTTTTTCGTGTCTTGAATGTCAAACCACGCTTGGGTCAAGCCTTTGCGTCGTGCATTGGAGAAAATGGGTAGGAAACGTTGCCCAAAAGAATGGCATGCATCTGATAACTCTGGATTGTAAATCAGTGCACCCAGTAGTGTAATTGAAGGGACTTCTTAAGTGACAGGTGGAATATTACAAGGAGTACCCAAACACTGTTTTTTACTATGTTTCTTTTTTTCGGATAGTAAAACTTAACCTATCATACTTCAAAATGAACTCCGCATGTCATTCTGCGGGCTAGAAGAATAAATCGAAGTTTAGTCGATGCTCCGAGAATGTGTAATGGCTGGCTGTAAATGAGGAAAACCAACTGCAGGATGCAGGGGGGGAGGGTTTTGTAAGCATTGTCCCAAGGATTGCTGGCATCTGTTTGCTCTTGATTGTTATTCATCACTCCCTGCTGCATACAAGAAGTAGTCCTCAGAAATGTAAATAGCCCTAATTGTAGGAGAAACCCGAAACGCTGTCGAGCTGTCACCCTTTCTTTTAGCAACAGTAGAGGTTTGGCATTTACACTCGAACTGGTAGAACTTACATCATTATTGTAAGGAACAATCCTTGAGATGTTAATCAGAAATGGGTTCCCTATCAGTTGTTTTAACAACCTAGGAAAATCACAAAGCAAGCATATAAATGAATCCCGCCTAAAATAATGCAATAATGCTGTTCGGTTTTTCCCATTGTACACGTCAATGTACAATGCGAAGAAGGAAACTGCTGGCTCATAAAGAAAGGCCTTGAAAGTTAAGCAGTTTCACCTCAAAGAGTAATATTTCAGAGAACAATCCAAAAAGAGTAAGAGAAGGGTAACCCTATGTCAAATTCAAATAGATTGATCGATGTATTTTGAGAACTCCATTAACAAGCATACTGTGGTTGCTTAGAAAAACACATAAGTAGTCAAAACTGAACGATGGCCTTATATTAAGTCAAGCAATTAAAAGAATTCCATGATGCGAAGTGTTAGCTGTACAGGGAACAGTCAGTTGGGGAGGGTATTTCTTTTCTTTTTTTGTATTTTAAGAGAGTTCACTTTAGGTTTGCGGTTCAGTTCAGTACAGTTCAATCGCTTTAATATATTTATGTTGAAACGTAGAGGGATGTGTTTACGGGAATCAATTAGCCGGGGGGGGGGATTACATCCCTGTTATCAAATGCATTGCCTTACCCTTGCACAAGCACTGCAAAGGTTTCTTCAGTAAAGATCAAACAACCTCTGTGAACATGTGAGCGCAGTAAAACATTACATTTCTTGGTGCTTCAGGCCTACTTTTTTTAGTAGATTTGGTCCGCTGTAAACATCCTAGGCAGCAGTGAATGATTTTGGCCCCATTTGAGTGTCTGTGCTCCCAGTTCACATTTCATAAGGAATTCACAGAAGTAGCTGCATGTCTTTACAAGTAAATACTGCAGGCATAGCTGCACTGTGACGTTAAAGATGCAAACTTCACTAACAGATACAAACCAGTAGAAGAGGATATCGAAGTTTCAGTTGATAATGTGTACTGGCTTGCTGTAGTTGAGGAAAACCAACTGCAGGATGGGGGGGGGCATGGGTTTGTAAGGATTGTCCCAAGAATTTCTGGAATCTGTTAGCTCTTGATTGTTATTCGTTACTCCCTACTGTTTACAAGAAGAGTCTTCTGAACTGTAAAGAGCCCTTATTGTAGTAGAAACCCAAACCGCTGTCGAACTGTCACACTTTCCTTTGGGTACAGTATAGGTGTGGCATTTACATTTGAGCTGGTAGTACTTACATTTACCTCATGGCAAGGGAAGGAGTAGTATATAACCTGGTGTATAGTATAAGGAAGGGTGCTTGTCAACTGGAAAGTTGGTGGATGTCTTAGGAGCAGACATTACACTACATAATAATAGGAAAAGAAATCGAATCAAACAGATGTTATAGCAGCAGTTGTGGCTTCCGCATATGGATTCATTGGGTGATACACAGCTTGCTCCTCTCATCCTGTTTGCCGAAGCTGACGGGACCATACTGGATAGGGTTGTTTCCGATCAGCTCAATATGGTTGTTTAGGGTTAAGACATGGTTTTCCAAATTGAAGTTTTCTATAGGAGCCAGGAAGAAACAATTCTAACATTTTTATTGGCCGCAGTTTCTCCGTGCATTGTGAGGAAAAGAAAGTTAAGGAAAGGTGGGGTGCACAGACAGATCATTCAGATCTGTCAGACAGGAAGCGCTTCACAAAGTCCCTCACGTCCCATAGACATCAAAGTTATTTTTCGTAAATTTCTCCCTCGAAAAGGAGTCGTGCGGGGGGGAAGAGTGATGTTTTTGGAAACACATAAAGCATACTGAAGGACAAAGCAAATGGGAACAGGAATAACAAATAACCACTGATATTGAGTGCTTTTTTTAATTCCTTTTTTTGGGTGTTGTTGGGGTTGCACTTTTGGCCCAATTTTCTGGTGGTGGGGGGAATGATTTCTTAAAAAGACAACTGAAGAACAGGAAGGGTGCGCGCACCGGTACTGCATAAAGCGGGGGAGAGGCCATGAAGGAAGGGTGTTACGGAAGCTATAATAAGGGCATCATTCACAGAGGAAGCATCAGGAAAAAAATCTACCTAATAGTCATGACATGGTAAGTGGTCACAGTGGTGAAGATGGGCTGTCTAAAGATGTGGAGAATGTAAAGGGTAGTCACACAGTAAGTTTACCAAGCATCCGATGTTGTTGAAGATTTTTGTGCACGTATTATTGTTGGCTTATCAATATGGCTGCAGGGTTTAAACAGCAGCAAGCTCCTCTCTTCCTGCTGCACAAACAGCATGTCACAGCTGTTCCTCAGTCCCACAAACAGCATGTCCCTGCTTTTGCTCAGTCCAATTTTCACCAGTCAGCACGAGATAAGAAGCAAGGGGCATCTGTGACAAAACACACAGGCAAGCCAGTGGCCGAGTGGTGCACACATTAAAACCTGGAGTGGAGTTTCTGAAGCAGGGGAGCTGGGTGAAACGGAAGGGTCGTCATAGTGTGGGCGGGCAAGGAAAAAAACCCAGAAAAGTAAATACAGCGCCATCGCATGGATACATCCCTGCAAGAGGGTCGACACGTGCTTCTGCTCAGGCATGAGGAATGCCATCTGGTGGTAGTTGGCATGAATGAACCGCGGGAACCAGGAAGTAGCAGTTTTATAATTAAAAAGCCGTCCCGAGCAGAGTAGGAAAGCCGGATGTGCAACCAAAACAATCAATAAACAGATATCTATCTGTCAGAACCCCCCCCAAAAACGGCAGATGGTTCTTGAGAGGGAAACACGCTTCTCGTCACGGAAGCAACGCAACCTCACGAACTGTCGTCTCGCTACGAGAAGCGTGATGAAAAGATTCCCAAGGCCAGGGAGGGGAATCTCTCATCACGCTTACATCGCAGTTGAGGGGGAGTGGTCGGGATGATCACGAGACAAAAGAGCAAGATCGTGAGGTTACGTAACTTCGTACCGCTCCGCAGCGGGACCACAAAGAGCGATGAAAGGCTCGTGAAGTTACAGCCGAGGTGATGCACAATGAGCGATGAAGCCCACAGCTTTGCTAATGAATGGCAGTTTGCTATTGCACGTGTACCCCTTTTGCACCTAACGACAGCATAATTAACCTTCAGGTTTTAAACACTCTTTAGGTGCGGATTTAAACATGTCGTAGGCCAATTCTGAGATGATTTAAAAAAACAAAACAGATTTATATTAGGATTCCCCCCCTCCCATCCCACCCCAACTGTTGCATCCCGAATAAGATTCAACGTCCTGGTTTTAACCTATAAAACCTTCCATGGCTTGGGACCTGAATACCTACCAGAGTTGAGGCCCGACCTACCAGAATGTCACAGGCGCTCTCACTTCGGGTGGCCACGCCCAGGGAGGCTCAGAAAATGATGACACGTAACCGAACCTTCTCTGTGGCTGGCCCTGCGCTTTGGAACCATCTCCTGAGTGAGTTGCGCCTTGCACAGTCCTTGCCTGCCTTTAAGAAAGCCTTAAAGACTTGGTTGTTTCGTGAGGCATTTGGCGACAGTTAATTATTATTTTTTTGCCCCGCCATCACACTAATTATCACTACTATTATCTTTGTTATTGTTTTTGTGGCTTTTACATTGTCACTTTATGTTGATGTTTTGTTTAGCTTATTATTATTGCTGTTGTTTTATTGTTTTCTTTATTTGCATTCATGTTGTAAACCGCCCGGAGTTCCTTCGGGAAGACGGGCGGTATATAAGTATTAAAATAAATAATAAATAAAATAAACTGTCAGATCAACATTTGTGGCTGCCTGGCATTATGGTAGATAAAAAGCTGAATGTCAGCCAACTGTGTGATGCAGCTGCAATAAAGGCAAATGTGATTTTTAGGATGCATTAGCAGAAGTATAGCCTTCAAATCCCAGGAGATGCTAGTCCGTCTCTATTCAGCAATGGTTAGGCCTTCTCTTGAGTGCTGGGTCTAGTTCTGGACACCACATTTTGAGAAGGGTGCTGACAAACTGGAACAAGTTCAAAGGAGGGCAAATGAACAGAGCCTCGTGACAGTTACCCATGCACTGGTAACATCCTGTATTGATTACTACAATGTGTTCTATGTGGGGCAGCCTTTGAAAACAGTTCGGCGATTGCAACCGGTTCAGAATTGTGCAGCCTGGCTGGTGAGTGGTGGGGCCACCAGGGATCACATCACACCGATTCTGCGTAACCTACATTGGTTACCAGTTGTTGCCCGAGCCCAATTCAAAGTGCTTGTTTTGGCACATAAAGCCCTAAATGGCTTAGGTCCTAGGACCTAGATATCTGAAGGACCGTCTCCTTCCATATGAACCTACCCAGCAATTAAGAGCTAGCCAGGGAGACCTCCTGAAAGAGCTATCCCTCAAGGAGGTAAGAGGGATGGCTTGCAGACACAGGGCCTTCTCGGCAGCTGCCCCCAAACTATGGAATGCCCTCCCAAGTGAGATCCGCCTGGCGCCAACACTAATGACATTTTGGCGCCAGGTAAAAACCTTCCTGTTTCTGAAGTTTTTTTAATTGACATAACATAGATTGTGGGTCCTGGTGACAATTTTAGTGTTTTGTGTTTACATGTTTTTGTTGTTTTTAATTGTCCATTGCCTTCTTAATGTTTAACTGTTTTAACTGTTTATTTTAATTGTAAGCCGCCCAGAGACCTTTGGGTAGTGGTTGGCATATAAGATGTATAAATAAATAAAATAAAATAAATAAAAAAGGATGATCAGGGGATTGGAAACCAAGACCTATGAGGAAAGACTGAAAGAATTTGGTATGTTTGAAAGGTGATCCTACAAAGGAGGGACAGGATTTGTTCTCAGTCATCCCAGGGTGCAGGACACACAGCAGTGGGTTTTATACCATTAGTCTTTCTTTTGTGGGCTTACCATGGTGGTTTTTGGATCTTGACCTCAAGAGGACAAGAGTTCAGGTAGCAATTTGCAGGTTTCCAGGGAGATACTGAGCTGGAAGATGATTAACATAAGAACATAAGAAGAGCCCTGCTGGATCAGGCCAAAGGCCCATCTAGTCCAGCTTCCTGTATCTTACAGTGGCCCCACCTGATGCATCTGGTAGCGCACAAGACTAGATCTCTGTCTCCTGATATCACTCCCCTGCATCTGGCCCTTGAAGTACTCTGGTTTTAAGCCTGGAGATGACACATCTCCCTTATGGTTGGTAACCTGTGATGGACTTTTCCTCCAGGAATCCGTCCAATCCCCTTTTGAAGGCATCCAGTCCAGATCCCACCACATCCTGTGGCAGGGAGTTTCACAGACTAACAACACGCTGGGTAAAAAAACAACAACCCGTGATATTTATATGGCCCCTTGCTTCTTTTAGTTTTGTAGTTTATTGGGTGAAAGTGAGTCCGGCACAAAGTGTGTCTGCCTTGAAAAATCATAACCGAGTGGCAGCAGCAGGTGATCCTGGGTCTCTTCTTTGATTCAGAGAGAATCTTCTTTTTTAAGAATTCCTATAACAATAAGCCTCGGTTTTGCTGGAACTTTGGGTTTTGTCATCAAGGATCTGTGCACGCTTTCAAAATGAGTTCTGAAATGTTTACATTATTTATTTATTTATTTATTTTGGGACTTCTATACTGCCCATCTTCCCGAAGGAACTCTGGGCGGTTCACCCAAGTAGCTGGGGATTTGGGGGGGGGAGCAAACTGTAGCCAGCATAATTACTTATAAACAGCCCAAGGAGTGCTTTAAGTGCTGTGGGGTGGCAAATAAACAGCACACATTTCCCCCCCCCCCACAACCACCTGTGCTGGTGGCCACGGTTTCTGGCAGTTGCAGTCCAGGAACACTTAGAGTTCAAAATTGAAGATAAGCGGGAGTTCAAAATTGAAGATAAGCGGGATATAAATGCAATAAATAAATAAATAAATAAAAACACTGCACTACAAGTAGTATTATGGTTTCTGTGGAATCTGATTCCAATCATATATGTTGATGACAGTTTTCCAGATCTTCAAATCTAACATAATTGGAGCAATTTAGATCCATTAGTAAGGGTGGTGATTTTGGAACAGTTTTATCACCCAGATAGAAGGCATATCCAACCGTTTGTGTTCCTATCTTCTTTTTCAATCCCAAATAGGAAGGCTGATCTTTTTCTTTTACGCCAGCCACCACAGGGCACATTCTTTTCTGCTTTGGTTGTAGATAGAGGGAGAGACCCATCTGTAAAATTGCAGCAATTACTCATGGTGTTTGTTAGGGGCAGAAAGCGGATCAGCTTCAGCAGCCATCTTGTTTTGGTATAATTAACTGCCTCCTCAGCAATTTTGAAACTTCGTAAGCCTTAAGTCTTCCCATCCTTATCCGGAAGTTGAGTCATGGCAACTGGACTTCTTTTTCTTGAGGTATTGAAACGTTTCACTGCTCATCCAAACAGCTTCATCAGTTTGAAAAACGCTAGTTGTGAGATCTCCGTTTTATAGCTCGGTAAAATGGAGCTATAAAATGGAGGACTCTTGAGAGACAGAAAGGTT
>JAHTLZ010001115.1:0-18598 GCA_023846285.1 Phrynocephalus versicolor | reverse complement strand
GCTCTCTCTCTCTAGTCTTCTTTATCCAATTTTTTATATTATAACTCGCTTTTCTACTAACACCTTTTCTGAGTTTATGTACTGTATGCACCATGTGTTGCTCACCTTCTTCTAACAGGTAGTCCCCCAGGTACAGTGGGAATAAAAGCAGCCAAAAAGTTTTATTCAGAAAAGAAAATGGATACACATTTTTGTTCTCTTTTGGTTAGCCTAATATTTGACTACTCTAATCTAAGTTTCATGTTTTTTCATTATCCAAAGAAGAAAGCAAATAACATAGAGGCAGGTAATCACATATTCATGAATAATTCCAGTGAAATAAGTAAATAATGTCATTAATTCACAGGATTCTTGAGCAAAAAAGGCGCCAAAAGACCCAGACCATAAATATGATAGATATCTTGTATCAAATACTTCCCTCTGCCTCCGGTCCCTCTAGAATCTCTGCTGTGAGAAAAGCCAATCCTTTTGGTTCATTCTGTCACCTCAGCTTCACAGCCAACATTTTAATATGTCAATATAAACCCTTTTATTAATGTGTGCACAGCTCTATACCTAAACCAGGCAGTATTCAACTTAATAAAGTCAAGGCAAAAAAAATCTATGTAGTGTATATCAGTCAGTCAGTCAGACACCTTTATTGGCATAAATAAATAAATAAGTAAAATAGACAATGAGCAATAGAGAATAAAATGCACAATTGGGAAAGTGTACATACCCGAACCAGTATCAATTAAAAACAGGGAAGGCTGGAGGAAATATAGGAGTATTATAATAGAACGACAGCAAGAGGGTGTTTCCATGTATCCTTGTATTTGTCCAGCCAAAATTGACTGCGTGCAGACCATCCGGAATGAACAGACTATAATTGGGGGTGTGGAACAAAAGGGCCGTTAAGTAACTGTGGCCTGCGTCGCTGGATTAACTGATTGATAAATGTGGCAATCTGCCTAGTGTGGGTTTTGTCTAAGCCTGAAAAAAGATTATGCAAAATGACCTCGTCCTGGTGACCAGGAAATCTAGCAAGATGTGGCTCTAGGTGGGAAGCACGGATGTCCTTATATAGAGGACAATATAGGATCATATGCGCCAGAGACTCAATGGTCCCTGGGTTACAGGGGCATAACCGAGTCTCTAGTGGTAGAGAGCTGAATCTCCCGTATAGGACATTAGAGGGGAGCACATTACATCTAGCTAGAGTGAAAGCACGTCGTTCCTGTGGATTCTCTAAAAGATGTAGGTAGCTGGCCGGCTTACCAACAGGTAGTGGGAGTTGGAGGCTGAGAGGAGAACAAGCTTTAGAGGCTGCTGCAAAAAGGTATTGCCTTTCAATGTCTAGCAGTCTAAGCTTTAACAGCCTATAAGCCTGCATGAAAGGTAGTGCCCCCAGGTGATCAGGTGAAATGCCCAGTGCCGTAATTCTTTGGAGAAACCGTTTAAGGCCAGGAGAGTAAGAATGGTCGGAGAGAATGCCCTCTATCAGAGGGTCTTTATGTGAGATAAAACAAATTCTCAGCCAGTATTTGAACTGTCTTAACTGTGCCTGGGTGTTCAATCTGCTGAGTCCAGCCTCCAGACAGAGGGCTGCGTAAGGTACACAGTGTGGAACTGCTAATATTTTATAAAGAAAAGCAGATTGAAGCCTTTCAACCAGTGGATTAATGGCGTCCAGCCAAACTGGTACCCCATATAGCAGTTGGGAGATGACCTTGGCTTTGAAGACCTGCAGAGCACTGGCGATATGTTGATTACCCCATATATAGAAGAACTGGTAGATAGCTTGGATGGTCAGTCTGGCTGAGTTGATGGTGATATGCCTGTGTCTGGCCCAGGTGTTATGGTAGAAAAAATTTAGACCTAAGTACTTAAATTCTTTGACTTGTTGTATTGCTCTCCCGTGAAAAGTCCAAGAATGGAGTTTCCAGGTCTTACTGAAAACGACTATTTTAGACTTGCTATAATTGAGGGACAGTTTGTTGCAAGAAAGATATTTAATACATTCTAAAATTAATCATCTTAAACCTATCTTGGTGCGGGAAAGTAGCACCATGTCATCTGCATACAGAAGAATGGGCACTGCCAAATGGCCCAATCTTGGGCAGTGGCTATTTACTCCTAGCAATAGGGGAGCAAGGTCATTGATGTACAAATTGAATAGGGTGGGGGCAAGAACACAGCCACCAAAACTCTTTTTGAAAAGTTCCTGCAGAGCAACCCACCATTAGATGTCTTTACAGTCTCTGCCACTGATAGCCCTTCGGCCTGCATAGACAGATATGAGCAGTTTGTAGAAACTCTAACAACCTGTATTGGACGGCCACCTTCTACCTCAGCTTCCCATCATTTAAGGGTCGTTCCCGAGGGACTCAATACGGCCTGTCTCACTCTAAAGAAAGAATTACGCCAAATTTATCATACCTTCCAAAAATCTAATAGTGTTTCTTTACCCCACAGATACTTTATTGTCAAGCATCAACTTGCAGAGGCCATCAAATCTAGCCATAAACACCGTTCAGCAGCCTGTTGGGACAGGTTAAGCAAGGCCATTAAAAGTAGGAACCCAAAGCACTTTTGGGAAGTGATTTCAGGCTTTTTCCGTTCTAAAACCTACCCAATTTCTGTAATCTCCTCCTCCACCTGGGAAGACCATTTTCAGTCTCTCTTTTTTGATGACTGCATGTCCGATCTTCCTTCAAATACGGTTAATTCTAATGATTTACCTGATTGGCCCCCAGTCGCCATCTCAGAAATTAAGCAGCTACTAAACAACCTGAAATCAGGAAAGGCCCCTGGTCCTGATCAACTTCCTCCTGATCTATTCAAAACTTATGCTGACTGGTGGGCACCCATTCTGGCAGATCTTTTTACTTTTGTGGATAGATCTGGGATAATGCCCAAGTCATTGGTTCAATCTATAATTTTACCCATTTTCAAAAAGGGGGATAGGAAAATGCCAGGCAATTATAGACCAATCAGCCTGCTGTCAGTCGTGGGCAAGGTATATGCTAACCACCTCCTGACTCGACTCAACTCCTGGATAAAAGATAATAACATACTTGGGCCAGAGCAAGCAGGATTTCGTGAGAATAAATCCACAGTGGACCACTGTTTAATACTATCTCATCTAATAGCCAAGCAAACTGCCCATACAAAGAGTCAACTATATGCTGCCTTTTTAGATCTTAAAGCTGCATTTGACTCTGTAGACCGGGAACTTTTATGGGCCAAGTTACAGGCTGCCGGCTTAGACAGAAGACTGCTTTTTTTAATCCAAAGGTTACATACAGGGAACACTTGCTGCATTCGAGTTTCCAGTGATGGTGCTCTTTCCAACAGCGTTCCCATTAACAGAGGAGTAGTGTATATCAAATAAAGATTGATATAGAGACAAACGCCTGGCGGCATGAACATCAGCGAGCCACATAGGGACTTAGCAATATTAGAGAATGAAACTACTCACAAAGCCTTTAGACACTGATAGTAGGGTGACTATTGTGTGATCTTTATTGAAGGAAAATCTCTGTGACTCAAAATTCCAGGTCAATTGCTGGGGCTCATTATTATGGACATGAGGGGAAATGGCGGGGAGAGGGGAAATGGCGGTCGGCTGCTCGGTTTGTTGTGTATTGAAATTCTTCTCAAGTCAACAAGCCATGCATGCAGATGGCGGCTTCAGCATACACAGTGATGAGCGATCAGTGATTGCCTGTTTCTCCTCTTAGGAGGTTGTACAGAGAATAGCCATAATCATGTGTATATTAATGATGTAAGATTACAATAACCATGTTGTGGTACAATAAGGGGACAGAGTCTGTTATTGGAACACTGATATGTCCTGTATTTCATTTTACTGACTCTCCTACAGCAGAGTTGAGGAAACGGTGGCCTCCAGATGTTGTTGGCCTGTAATTACAGCCCTCATCATTGCTAACAATTGAAGGTATCAGCAGGGGCTGAATAGATCTGAAATCCAACACAATCTGGAAAACCACAGGTTCTGCTACTATAGGACACCACTAGAAATCAGGGCAGGAGATCAATTATGGATGAATAATGTAACTGAATAATTGAAAGAAACCTCCTTCTACCACAATTGGCTGGAAGTTGGTTATAGAATACCCTTCTGTGTAAATGTAAAATCTGAGTATAGAGAAATTGAAAGCCTTCTGAAAGGCAGCACTTAGTAGTATAGCATAAGAAAATAACTAATGAAATTAAACTAAATGAATAAACTCACGTGGATAATCTTTTGGATGTGTCTTCTCTGACCAGTTTCCATAAAAGGTAAGCCTATATTTAGCAGTTCCACAGGCACAGCAGTCTAAGATCGGCTTCTCAGTCACACCTTCCAAGGCTGAGTCTAAAAAGGAACAACAATAGAAACAATTACCTTGTGAAAGGGATTTCAAACATGCAGCGTAGGTATAACAAAAACGGGACTGGGAAAACATTTGTATGTGGCAAGACACTGAAATTTGAGGACATCTCTCAAAGTATTTCAAATCAGACAGCTGTGCTGTTGAAGATATAAATCATCTAGCAAGATGTGGCAGCCTGAAGCCAACCCCTGAAACCTAAAGGGCTACACTCCCAAATAATGATGAATTTAATCTCCAGTCAAGGATAATTCTGATCTGTACACAGTGAAGGCTCTTCAAATGAACATATATACTTGTCTGAAGCAACAGGTACAATGCTAGGTCAGTGCCCATATTTTTATGCTTGCAAATCCTTATATATTTTAAAAGTCAGTGAGGGCATGCATGAATGTAGAGTGCCTTTTTGATGTCTTTTAAGAATGAGTAGCACTCCTACAATCTGATGCTGAACATTTGCATAATGGAGCCTCCCATAAGATAGCCAATAGAAGAAATTCTCCACCAAATTGTGCTGCCATTTTACAATAGCACTACAATTCTACACACTGGGAATAAGTTAACTTGAACTTATTTCTGAGTTAATATTTTTGTTAGTTATTACATTTATATCCTGCCTTCTTGCTACAGAAATAGTGCTCAAGGCAGCTAATATACAGTCCCTTCATAAACTGTAGGCAGTGGTTGTTTCGTCAAGTAGTTCTTTTGGACTACACCATCAATGTTGTTTGCAACTGTGGCATGCACTTAATGTTTGTATCATTTAATTTGTAAAGAGTTGATTGTACAGTTTGGAAATGAAATCCATTCTTCCACCCTTCTGCATCTCCAAGACCCCTCTGATGCTGGAAGAGATCATCCAGATGCTGCTTATAACACTTAGAACTCATGAGATGACAACACAGTTTATTACAATGATCTTTGCAAAGAGTACTTATGTTAGAAGAAACTGACTGAAGAACTCTCAGAACCATTGTCCATTATTTTCTTGATACCATGTGGGATGGGTAAAATGCCAGATTATTGGAGGAGAATCAATGTAATCCTTGTTTTGAAAGGTGTAAAAAGGTTGAACTACAGAGCAGTAAATTGCACATCAATCATACTAAAAATTCTAAACCAGATTGTAAAGCAATCACTCTGCAAGCAGCTTGAAAACAAAACTATAATAACCATTAATCAAGATGGATTTCTCAAGAAAAATCTTACCTCATTTTTAAATTGGGTATCATCCTTGGTAGACATTGGGAATGCTGTAAACATAATTTATCAAGACTTCAGCAACACCTTTTACAAAGAGCCCCATGATATCCTGATTATCAAGCTAACTACAATTGGTTACAGAATCATACGCAGAGGGTCCTTATCAATGACATCAATTGGGAGGAGGTAATAAGTGGGGTTTGACTAGACTCAGCCCTGAGCCTGGTGCTCATCAACATCCTTATTAATGACTTGAATGGAAGATTCAGATAATACTTATCAAATCTGAAAATGACACAAAATTGGATGGAACAGCTAATACAATGGAAGACATAAACGACATTCACAGAGATCTTGATAGCCTCAACTACTGGGCTGAAAGCAACAGAATTAAATCGGACACAGATAAGCACAAAGTATTGCACCTAGGAAGAAGGAAATTGACACACAGTTACAAGATGGGGGATACTAGGCCCACTGCCAGTAATACTACAAGGGAGAGGGATAATGGAATTCTTGTAGACCAAAAGCTGAATATGAGTTAATGTGGTGTGGCTAGGGAAAAAAAGGTAAATGCTATTTTAGGCTACATTAACATAAGTACAGTCTCCAAATTCTATGAAGTACTGCTTCCTTTCTATTCATCGTTGTTTAGGCTTCATCTTGAGTACTGTGTCCAGTTCTGGACACTGCGCTTTAAGAAGGATGCTGACAAACTGGAACAAGTTCAGAGGAGGGCAACAAGGATGATGATCAGGAGACCTTTGAGGAAAGACTGAAAGAACTGGTCATGTGTAGCCTTGAGAAAAGAATATGTGTGGGGGAGGGTGAGATACAGTATGATACTAATGTTCAAATACAGAGGAGTGACAGGTTCTTTTTTATAATCATTGAAGAGTGCAAGGCACGTAGTAGTGGGATCAGGCTACAGGAATCCAGGTTTGGGTTGAATATCAGGAAAAAACCTCTTATATGGCAATGGAACCAATGATCTTGGGAAACAGCATTCCAATGGAATGTGTTGTGAGCTTCAACAAGAAGCACTGAATCTGATTGCATTACTGCATTTCTCTAAGCCCAAGGTTATATTCTTCTTTATTATTCTACAAGCATTTAATCTATTAATCAGTTAGATTAACCTACAGAAGCATTTCAATTAAAAAGATGACCTGTTTAACCAGGCAGATGATTGTTGCTGTTGTTGTTCAGAAATAAATTGATTTTTTATGAACTCAAGTATAGACCCAAACTTTGAAGGAAACATTCTCTTTACTTTTATGTAAAAGAGAAGAGTCCTCTCTAAATCTGTGACCTGATGTGAACTGCATGCAAAATCCATTTAAAACCAAAAGCGACGTTTCCCCCTTCAAAATTTTGTCCTTCAGGCCATTTTCTGGTCCATCTGAAGGAAACCCTAGCAGGCATGTTACTGAAGTCCTATTGACTTTTCTAAAACAGTGCCAACTCTGTAGGACTGATAAGTGAATGACATAAAGCCTGAGTCAACTTCTTAACATCCCTCTAGAAATGCTTAATAATGTAAGTAATTTGAGAATATTACACACACACACACACACACACACACACACACACACACATAGAGGCAGACACACAAAAAGTTGTTTTCACTTCTTGACTGAAACCTTGAATATTATCAGTAATGGCAAATCAGTGCAGATTAAGTGCAAATTGCTGCTAGAGGGAAGTGTTAAAATGCTACATCCAAGAAGCACCAACACTGCTGGTAAATACTTTAGATGCTATTACAGCCATTAAGGTCTCCAACTTATGCAGTACATCTCTATCCAATTTTCTTGGATCCATCCCTCTTACTTTCACCACACTTCATCTGATTTAGCACAGCCTAACATCCCCCAGTAAAGCATTTTCAGGAAATAGAAAAAGTCACCCTGGGGTGGAGAGAAGATTATCCCCTGCCACTTAGCAGTTGCACGTGCCTAAACTGAGATTCATTATTGACGGGAGTATATGGTATTCAGTTCTATTTAATTGTTTAGAACATTACTCAGGTTCCAGAGGAATAACACTTGAGATCTGTGACTTCTCTATAAAGGAAGACTTCAAGCCATCTCCACGTTGTACCTCTAGCTTGCAATTTCCCACAGTGAAGCTGTTGTGAATTTCATACTTTAGCACTTGATTAATAGTTTTCCCTTAGATTTGCTTATTTAAAGTGGGCCTAAATTCAAACCACAAATTCCTTGTGTACTTTTTAAAATTTTATATATTGAATTTTTGTGGCAACTTTTGACTAAAAATGGCATCTAAGGCAAGAATAGACAGAGTTAAACAGTATTGCCATTGAACACATTTTGCTAAATAATTATCTTATTTCATGATATGTCTATGGAGATTCTCCATACATCACCCACGTGAGGTTATCTGGGAGTTGAATCATGGCAGCTGGACTTCTTTTCTTATGAGATCAAAATATTCCACTGCTCATCCAAGTATCTTCTTCAGTGTAAGGAAGGTTTGTGGGAGGTTTCAAAATTATAGTTCACCTTGGTTTCACCCTACCCTGGTCTGAATAGGCTCATTAGATGCACAATGGCCTGAGGTGTATGAAAATTGTACCTATGCAGCCCTCCACCCAATATCCATTAAACATGTATTATTAGCAGTGGCCTTCCTAGTGTGTGAAGTGTTCCTGAATTTTCTGAAGATAGCAAAAGGGAATCATGATAAATAGGAGAAAGATTGTGTATAAGTGCTCCATCCCTGTTGAGGGATAGTCTCCTTGACCCCTCTCTTGAAACATCTAACTTCTTTGTCTAATATGTGTACATCTTTGTATTTACGTGTCAGGCCTTTTGGGTGAATGAGTCTCTGCCTTGGTGTGTTTGTGGGTTTGAAGTGAACAGGTATGTGGTATTTGCTAAAAGCCCTTTAAAGCTTTTCAGACATGCCAGTCATGTAAGGAATGACCAGGTTCTTCTGTCAGCTCTGGTTCTCAAGATGATCCATTGTTCTTCTGGTTTGGGACACTGACTTGTTGAAGGCCCACTTTGGATATCCACAGACCTTACGTGCTATCTTCAGATATCTGTCTTCCTTCTTCATGGCTTCTGTGGAGGTGTGGATGCTCTCTGCTCTATGGTTTGGAGTCCTGATGACTCCTAATTTGTGTTGTAATGGGTGCTGGGAGTCAACAGTAGCTACTGGTCAGTGTGTGTGTGGGTTTCCTGTAAATTTCTGTTGCCAGGCAGTTGGGTGCTATGATATGCATTGTGGAGTTTATGCTGCTGACAAGGGGTCTGAGGTGGGCTCCTGGCGTATGTATCTTGGGGAGTCCATACAGGCAGGGGGCAGCCTCTTTGGGATAGAAACAGTGGTAGGTCACCCTGTACAAGCTGCTTGGATGAACAGTGAAACATTGCAATCACACAGATGTCCAGTTGTCATGACTCAACTCCCAGGTAGTACATGATATGTATAAGAAAATAAGGGCTGTACTGTCACTTGGGAAGACAACAAAATTTCTGACAGTCTATCTTTGAACACCTTACATTAGCAGCTTCAGGTTGGATCAAGAAAGACAACGAGAACACAATATACAAATTTCTTATGTATATATCAATATTTAACAATGTTGCTATAGAAAGGAGGTATAGAGACATTTTTAGCTGTCATGCATTAGGATTTCAAAAAAGGAAGTGTGAAATGTGTTGTATTTTATGCCACCAACAAGAATGTCAGTGTATAACACAAAATAACAGCGGTCCATGGCTCAAGTACCTTGGGGTTTGGAAAATGAAGCTTCCTTGTCCTGACACCAAGAACTGAAAACATAATTTTATTTTTAAAACAAAACAATAAAACCAAACCAAACCAAGCTAACTAAATGTACATTCACATTCATATTGTGGGGTTATTTCATGACAGAGTATTCCAACTCCCCCTGCCATGAACAAATGTTGTTTCCCCCAAAATGGGGCCAGCCTACTGACAAACAATAGAATGTAACTTCAGTTCAGTACCTTTGGGCTTACTGAAAATAGCATGGGACTCCCCCCCCCGTCCCCCATACTGGCAGTGGCAAGAAAGTTCACCAAAGACAAACAGCAGTAATTTCTTAATAAAATGTTGGTGCCAGTCATTTATGTCCAACTCAGCTAAGAATGCAAATTCCTTACTGCCTTTGCAGATAATTTCATGGTCCAGAAGGTGTAGGAGGCAACAAGAGGAACAACCATTTTAGATCTGGTTGTAACCAATAGGGGGGACCTTGTAAATGGGCCGAAGTGGTGGAATCTTTAGTTAAAAGTGACCATGCCCTCCTGGAATTTGTTATACAGCGGGGAGGTGAAGCTAAGCATAGTCATACAAGAATCCTGGACTTTAAGAAAGCCAATTTTTGTAAACGTAGGGAATTAGTGGCCATGATTCCGTGCACCGAAATACTGAAAGTGAAGAGTATCCAAGATGGATGGGAGTTCTTTAAAAGCAAGATATTAAAGGCACAATCTAAAACTGTTCCAACAACAAGAAGAAATGTCTAAAGAAGCTGCAATGGTTTACTAAAGAACTTTCAACTCAGCTAACTATAAAGAAAATCAAGTACAGGAAATGGAAAAATGGGGAATGCACCAAAGAGGAATATAAGCAAACAGCTAATATATGCAGGGGGATGGTGAAAAATGCTAAAGCGCAAAATGAATTTAGACTTGTCAGAGAGATTAAAGATGGGGTTTCTATAGTTATATCTGCAGCAAAAGGAAAAATAAGGAAATGATAGGCTCTCTGTGTGGCAATAATAACCAATTACTAACAGGAGACAGAGACAAGGCGTAATTTCTCAACACCTTCTTTGCCTAAGTTTTCTCCAAAAAGGAAAAAAGACCTCCGTTGGGACAAAGAGTAGATGAGGTAGGATGGGAATTGCAACATAGAATAGGTAGAGAGGTAGTATAGGAATACACAGAAACCTTAAATAAATTTAAGTCTCCGGGGCCAGATGAATTACACCCAAGGATATTAAAAGAACTGGCAGAAGTAATTTCAGAACCATTGGCAATAATATTTGAGAAGTCCTGGAGCACAGGGGAAGTTCCGATAGATTAGAGGAGGGTGAATGTTGTCCCTAACTTCAAAAAGGATAAAAAAGAGGACCCAAATAATTACCCCCCCCCAATCAGTTTGACATCTATTTCTGGAAAGATTATAGAGCAGATTATTAAGCAGGCAGCCTGTAATTATTTAACAAGCAATGCTGTCATTACGAGAAGACAACACAGGTTTCTTAAAAACAAATCATGCCAGACTAATTTGATCTCTTTCTTTGATAGAATTACAGGCTTGGTGGATGAGGGGAACACTGTGGATATTGCTTATCTAGATTTCAGTAAGGCCTTCGAAAAGGTTCCCCATGGTATGCTTGCAAAGAAGTTAGTAGAATGTGGGATAGATAGTGCTACTGTTAGATGGCTTTGTAATTGGTTGGCTGATTGTACCCAAAGGGTGATCATAAATGGCTTCTCTTCAACTTGGACAGACATAACCAGTGGGGTGCCCCAGGTTTCTGTGCTATTCAATATGTTTATTAATGAATTGGATGAAGAAATAGAAAGTAGGCTGATTAAATTTTCAGATGGTACCAATCTCCAGTGTTCCTGCCAAGAAAACTCTGTGGACATGAGTCACGAAGAGTCAGTCATGACTGTAACTACACAACACACACTAATTTCCTAGAGGATAGGATCAAAATCCAAAATGAATGGAATGGGTTTTAACAGAGAGTAATGTAGAGTGCTGCATCTAGGTTAAAAATGAATTGCACAGATATAGGATGGGAGACACCTGCCTGGAAAATAGTGAAAGGGATCTGGGAGTCTTGGTGGACCACAAATTGAACTGAGTCAGCAGTGTGATGCTGCAGCCAAGAAAGCTAAAGTGATTCTGGGTTGCATCAACAGAAGCATAGTTTCTAGATCAAGATAAGAGATAGAACCACTCTATTCTGCTCTGGTCAGACCCCACCTAGAGCACTGTAGGGTCTCAATTTTAAAATGATGTTGACAACCTCAAGCAGGTACAGAGGAGGGCAAACAGGATGGTTAAAGGTCTGGAAGAAATGTCTTATGGAGAGTGGCTTAGGGAGCTGGGAATGTTTAGCCTTACAGAAAGAAGGCTGAGAGGGGATATGATAGCTATGTTTAAATATTTGAAAGGATGTCATATTGAAGAGGGAACAGGTTTGTTTTACGTGTTTTCAGAGGCTAAGACTCGGGGCAATGGTTTCAAACTACAGGAAAAGGGATTCCATTTAAACATTAGGAAGAACTTCCTGACGGTTAGAGCTGTTCGGCAGTGGAATATGCTGTCACAGAGGGTGGTGGAGTCTCCTTCTTTGGAGGTTTTTAAGCAGAGGCTGGATGGCCATCTGTCAGCAGAACTTTGACAGGGGTACTTTGATGGGGGTTCCTGCATGGCAGGGGGTTAGACTGGATGGCCCTTGAGGTCTCTTCCAACTCTATGATTCTATGATTCTATATGGCAAAGAGAAGCATAGACCACAAGTGGATGATTTTTTAACAACATATAGGTGACAAAACATCATGGACTGCTTAGAAACAGATCTAGTTTTGTGTGGATTTGCAAGAGAATACAGAATATTTTCCTATCCCAGAAGCAACTAAAATGCACTTTAGATTCTTGGCAAGTCCTTTTTCTTTTAACGTTCCTTTCGATTTCTCTGTATTCAAGAACACGAAACAGATGTCTCCATTTCATTTACGTAACTTGCTCCAGTGACTTCATTGAGCCCATTCTCCATTCATAGCATAAAGAGCAGTTTCACACTGAATTCAATCTGCATTTCTAAATGAACTCAGTACGTGAAAAGCCTGGCTAGTGTCAAATATGTCATATTTATTAAATTCAATTAAGCACCTTACTGCACACACTTCAGTATATTAAAAGAGAAAGAAAAAGAGCCGATCAAAGTCAAGGCCAGATTATGCTAATCCAGGATCCTTGCACCAAAGGGAAAAAGATGAAGGCCAGGTCTTTTTAGCTTAATATGGCAGGATTTCCGGATGGCAAGAATGAAAGGGGCAGGGGAAAGATGAGCTTAGACCCATTATCTTGGCATTGCCACATGAAAGAATTGCTGCTTCTTTCAAGGGAGGTCTAAGAAGCAGTCTCTGGAAGATTTGTGCCTGAAATTATATTATTTGAACCTGCCTTCGAAATTAGTTATGCTAGAGAAGAATGTTTGTTTTATAGCACTTCTAACCAAAGGGTTGTGTTTGCTGCAGACGTCATGGAGAGGGATAAAAAAATTACTTATAAGGCTTTTTCCGAAATGAAATTTCATATAATGGAACAGGAAAAAATTGTTTGCTGCTCATTCCATCTCTTACACTTTAAAACTGTTGACCCACCCCACCCCCATCCACCAAAAATGAAGCCAGAAAGCAAAGCTGGCAAGCAAACTGGCACAGAAAGTGGACCCAGAGGGTGTTGCCAAGCCCTATCATGTGTTTAATGAATGCAGGGAACGAAAATTTTAAAAGACAGGATAGAACCTACCATGAGGCAAGAGCAAGGCAACAGCCTGCAGCAATACATTTTTGATGGGAGCTGCAACTCAGAGTTGTACATTTTAGCCCCAACTCATTGCTTTAAGCATTGTCCTTTCTTCTGTCAGAGTGCATAGCCATGTGTGTCCCAAGGCCTGTCCTGCAACCTATAAGGTAGCCCATCACCTTCTACTGCAGTGGTTCTCAACCCATGGGTCCCCTGATGTTCCTGGACTGCAACTCCCAGAAGCCTCCACCACTCACTGTGCTGGAAGGGGTTTCTGGGAGTTGCAGTCCAGGAACATCTGGGGACCGACAGGTTGAGAACCATTGTTCTAGTGTGACGGAAGACTCTGATCTCATTGTTAATGGTGAAATCAGATTCAGCTGCCAAAATAGTTGTATTTGGAACCCTGAGGTTCCATCACCTGGTCCTCAGGCAGGAAAATTTGTGGCTGGTGCTGATGAAAGGGCTATACGCTCTTGAAGCGCTGACTCTTGGCCTACTCCAGCATTCAATTTATATGTCTGCTCTGTCACCTGCTGAGGCTGTTTCTTTGAATCTGCCTGTGAACTAAGCAGCTTGAAAATCTATGCCACTATAACATGAATGCAGCTATTAATGTACAATAGTCTCCTCAAGCCTCAACATGAATTGAATTCTGAAGCACGTGCCATTGTTTTCTTTTGAACTGGAGATAACCTCAAGGGTATTTTTGATATTTTGAAGTCATTCTTTTTTATTTCCTTCCAGGTATCTCAGGACTGGATTTGATTCCAGGTCTACCACAATCAGACCTTGATCCGTTCACATTCAGTTAACTAGCAATTCTCAGTGCTCATTGATGGAGGCCTGGATTTCCTTGTTATTCTGTTTCAAACTCTGTTTAGGATTCACTCAGATGTTTTCAAGGCACCAGTTCTTATCATGGTTTCTTAGTAATGGGATTAGGACTTCAAAGAACATTCAGTAGACTTCCCCTGTCTTTTAACCTAAACAGCAAGACGGACCAGGCTTGCATGAGCATAGGTTGTGTGCTTATTGATTGGATGCAAATAGGGAAGAAGAAGTCTGGAATAAAGCTCTTTTGTAACATATCAACAAAGGAAGAAGATTATGGACAACAATGGTGGACAACCACAGACCTGTAATGTTCCGATGACTTCTTATAGGTAAGGAGATTGCATATTTGTTCACAAAGCTCCCTTAAGTCCTAGCCATGCCATGAGGTAAGGAGAGAAGAAGAGTCATGGGTGCCGTGGTCCAAAAATATACTGAGGATAACCATTGTCCACTGCTTGCTAGACAATGTATCCAGTATATCAGGGAAGGTGATGATTCAGACAAATAAATTAACAGTATCCTTGTCTACAAGAGGTGATTGAAATCAATTGGATATGCTTTAATATTTAATATTTAATTTAATTTAATATGCTTTGCATCAAGTGGCCAAAGAGAACTATGTTTTGATGCCATCTTGGTTGGTATTTGCAAGGGTTCAGCTCCACTCTTGCATCATGTACACTTGTACAACATATGCAAAACTGTGGCCCAGATACTCTGCTCTGTGTCTGAAGAAGTGCAACCTAACCCACAAATCCGGTGATAAAATACCTGTAAATGTGCTAGCCATAAAATGCCACCATACATTTGCATTTGATTCTGCATGGAAAGTAAATATTGTATACCATACCTTGTTCACATAGCCTCTTAGTGAGAGAGCCCTCGTCTTGAAAATATATAATCCGCTTTTGCACAATACTTGCCCTGTGAGGGGAGAGAGAGAGAAACAGGGTGTTTTCAAGAGTTAATCAGGATGACTTTTGGAGCAATCATTGCTTGACGATGGTTCCATTACACACTGTCACAACCAAATCCTCATCATATTTATTTATAGATAAAGTTAATGTACAAATATTTCCTGTCACCCACCTTTCAACCTACCATTTCTTTGGGAGAATCAGAGATGTCCTGTGCCACTGGTGGATTTTAAGGCACAGGATATCCTTGTTAAGGCACGGACCAACTGGTGAGGGCAACTCTTGGGCCCAGTCTAGATAATGTGTTGGGAGCTGCCAGGTCTTGGCCTGATTGGTGGCCTCTCGCTCATTTCATGAAAAATAGCAGAAGGCATCCTAACTACACATAAAATGCCATCAGATAGATCAAAGGGATGAACATTACTCAAAATGTAGGGATTAAACTGTCTGAACAACAGGAACAAATCCAAGTTTCAGTGTCTTGGCTTCTCCCCTTCCACCTGAGACTAAATCAAGTTACTGTATTTAAGGGGAAGGAATAAGCAGCTCGTGAGAAACAAAATTGGTTTGTTCTTCAAATTAAGTTTGCTAAATGGATTGTTGAAGTTGACTGTGAATTTTTACTTAATCTGTAAGAAGCTTTTCCAAACTTTCTTTACCTTCATTGACAAAGCAGAGCTAATAAGCAATTGTATAACCTGTACTTTCGACTTAGGAGAGGCTTGAGAATATGAGTAAAGTGTACTGGTAACATCTCTCCTTGAGTGGCTCACCACCACTCTTTGCTTTGCAACTTCTTCTCTGTTGTTCTTATCTTAAAGCCAAACAAATGAATTGTTTGCCAATTCCAAAAAGGACAGAAGGGAGGGAGGAAGGTAGAGCTGGAATTATCTGTAGGTCTACATTTTAAAACTAGTCACACAATAGGCGTGACATGACATAAGAATAAAGTGAAGTCTCCTTGTCTGTCCTAATCAGTGTCTAGGAACCAGAGATGGTGCAGCAATTGTTAATTTAAATTTAATGTAATGATTTGATTTAAAGTTAATTTATAAATAAAGTATAATTAAATAAAATTTCCCTATAACCTGCAGCATCACCTCTTAAACAAAAAGGTGGAAAAAATCCACTGTCATCAATCAGAGAGGTCTCATTGAGATTAGGATTAGGCAATCTTCAGGTTTATTTGCAATTGATTCTGGGTGGGATAAAACTAGACTATTTAAACTTTTACCTCGGTTCTTCTGAAAATATTTCACTGTTGCTGGAAAAACTTCTTGTAACCCAGTTGTTCCTAATTTTGCATGTGTCTCTATGTCTGTTGAACTATCAGTTGATTAACTAATAGATCAGTTGAATCACTGAGGAGTCCCAGTACCTGATACATGAGGTGAGGAAAGCAGTGTCATGGTAGGAGGAGGAAAGAGTACATTTAAAAAAGAATGGAATGTACATTATTATGTTCCTCCCTCCCTCCCTCCCTCCCTTCCTTCTTCCTTCCTTCCTTCCTCCCTCCCTCCCTTCCTTCCTCATATAGCACATCTTTAAGAAGAAAAGAGGCTCAAAGAATATTAAAACACAAAAACAGAGTTTAAAACACTGTATGTTAACATTTTTAAAAAAGAGAGAGAGAAAGCATAGTGGCTGAAATCCTGTTGAACAGCACTGTGTGCACAATAGTGTTGACATTAGCAGAAGTACCAAATCATCTTCCACCAATTGAATGCTTCTTTTGATTATCTTTCAGATGCACACAGCTTCATTGCATTGTGTACACATATCCCTTCAATCAGCAGTGATTTCCCCACTGGTGATAGCCTCATCACCATTGTGCCTGTGGATCTACACTACAGGACACCCCCCCCCCAAAAAAAAACCCATTCTACACATAAAAACCTTTAATATTATTTAAATATATATTTAAGAAGGGTTTTTTTTTAAAAAAAATGCTGCTCTGCCATTTTAGGGTTTCTTCCACCCTGTCCTAATATATCATGTGCAGGAAAGAGGACATTTTTGGTTCTTCAGACAGCAGAAGAACCAAAAAGGGTTGAAATGAAGAGGAGCTTGGAAGCAGCTGAGTTTCAACAGATCCAAGCCCCTCTCATATCACACAGCCACAAAGCAGGCACAAAATTAGGCTGGTGTCAGGCTAGCCTTAATTTCCAGCATGTCCAGACTAGGGGTGGGTGGGGGGTGAATTCAGCACAGCCTCAACTGGTCCAATGTCAGCTCAGTCAGCCCTCTGCTACTTTAACTAGTCAATACTGGGCTCTAAATCAGTGTAATTCTGCTGTGCAGCCAGACATTTCTGTTAACTGTAATTCACTGGAATGGAATAGAGCTATCCAGCCTTGAATTCTAAGGATCACAGAAAACTGCAAAACCTAAGATTCTTTAGGATGAAGCTATGGCAATTCAAGGGATATTCAACTGACATAAACTAGCAAACGAACATTTTTTCATTTCCGTTATTCAATCATCGTTC
Source organism: Phrynocephalus versicolor (assembly GCA_023846285.1). Lineage (NCBI taxonomy): Eukaryota > Metazoa > Chordata > Lepidosauria > Squamata > Agamidae > Phrynocephalus > Phrynocephalus versicolor. The sequence goes on along the minus strand of JAHTLZ010001115.1, from coordinate 1,226 downwards.
CGTTACATAACGAAATGACTAACGAAAATTGTGATGAAAATGAAACGAAATGAACAGAACCACGAAAATTGTGGTCGTTATGTTTCATTTCTGTTAATGGCGACACACAATGAAATGAGCTGGGAAGGAGGCAGTAGTCATGGTACACGTTGGTACCAATGATGTCGGGAGGCCAAGCGGTCAGTCTTGGAAGCAAAATTCACATTGTTAGGTAGAAGATTAAAGTCCTGGACTACCAAGGTAGCATTTTCAGAAGTGCTAGCTGTTCCTCGTGCAGGACCTGCCAGGCAGGCAGAACTCAGAAGCCTCAATGCGTGGATGAGGTGATGGTGTCAAGAGGAGGGCTTTAGATTTGTCAGGAACTGGAGAACATTTTGGGACAAGCCAATCCTGTTCAGGAGGGATGGGTTGCACTTGAATCAGGATGGGACCAGATTGCTGGCACTCAACCTCAAAAAGGCTTCAGAGCAGCTTTTAAACTGATAACTGAGGGAAAGCCAACAGGAGCTGAGTGGCATCTGGTTCAGGACACCTCATCCTTGGGGAATGAGGTTGGAGAGGGTAGAGAATCACATAGAGATGACATAGCAGGTATTAGCACTGGGAGAGTAATGGAATGTGATAGTTTGTCTACTGAAAATAAAAGCTGTGGGGGGGGGGGGAGAACAAGGCAGCAGCTGTGGTTGCGGGACCCACTGTACAGGTGCTTCTACGCCAATGCTTGAAGCCTTCGAGCAAAGATGGGAGAACTTGAACATTTGGCATCAAGGGATAACATAGATATAATAGCCATAACAGAAACCTGGTGCAATGTGGAGAACCAGTGGGATACAGCAGTCCCAGGCTATAAACTCTATAGAAGGGATAGAGAGGGGTGGGTTGGAGGAGGAGTTGCCATCTATGTCAAAGAAGGGGTAAAATCCAGCAGAATGGAGATTGAAAGAGGGTCTGACTCCACCATAGAATCACTGTGGATTAAACTACTAGGTCCAAGGAGTGATGTGATAGTTAGGGTATTCTATCATCCACCAGATCAAAAACTTGAGGGGGACATTGAAATGAGGAGAGAAATCATGGAGGTGGGTAAGAGGGATAGGATAGTAATCATGTGGGACTTCAATTATCCCCACATAGACTGGGCCAATGCGAGCTCCGGGCAAGAAAGAGAAACTGGGTTTTTCGACTTGCTGAATGACTGTGCCTTAGAGCAACTTGTCATGGAGCCC
>JAHTLZ010001114.1:0-11665 GCA_023846285.1 Phrynocephalus versicolor | reverse complement strand
GCTCTGCCATTATTCTAACTCATGACTATATTCACCCCATCCCTTATCATTGATGACTCATCGTTCATCCACTGTGTTTGCAACCCTACCCAGATTGGTGTGATGTGTATCTGTATTATGTGTCTTGACCACCCATTGTTCTCCCACTCGTAAACCCATCATCCCATCTTCCACTCATCCCCCCCATCAATGTGAAACCCTCTCCACCTGAAGTGCCCCGACCCACCCCCCGGATCCCATTGGCCCACCAAGGATATAAAACAGCATGCCAGGGTCACCTAGGGGTGGACTTGGTTGCCTCAACTTTTGTGGTGGCAGGTTCGTCTGGCTGTGCTTTATTGGGCTCAATAAATAACAACCATAAAGATTTCTCTCGCATCTGACTTTTATTGGCAAGAAAGGTCCAGCGTACAAACGGCCAAGGATTAGCCTTAGCCCAGACTCAACAATATGTAAAATAATTATCAACCCTGTTCAGCTCCTTGAAATTCTGCCCTGAATGTTCCTTTAGGAAGTCAAGTTTCAAGTTTAGTTTGTTGATGAGCCATTTTCGATCATATCAAAATACACACAAAACCACATAAATTTACAATAAAACAGATAAAATACAACACAAATACTAAAATATTAAAAACATCATAAACGTATTTTAGGTAAGTGAATCACCCCTGCTGGAAACTCCTATTTGTTCAATGTAGTGGGATCTTATGCCCGCTGTCTTGGATATAAATTTAGCTATATTTCGGACAACTTGTGTATTGGGATTCTTGGGCAGATATGAAAGTCTATGGTTCACATTCTAGTGGACTATTTTACCCAACAGGGCAGATAGATAGTTTTGCCTGGCAGCAGAACATAATACACAGTCAAATAAAATATGTGCAATATCCTCAATGGCAGGGCCCGCACAAATACAGGTTCTTTCGTGATAAGGCAACTGGCGAAAATGTCCATGTTTGGTCAGGAATCCAGCAGTTCAAATCTTAGTCTGGCAAAGGCCTTTCTTAGAGATTAAGATAGGCTCATTTCTAGATATTTTTCAAGGTGGAAAACACTTTTATTTTTAGATAACCAACCTATTGATCTGTTCTTAGAAAATAATTCCATATCTGTTTGGGCAATGATGTCCCAGGCTCTCTGAAAACTTTTTTTGCCTGGTAGCCTTTTAAGGGTAGGTATTGAGTGGAAAGCTTAGGAAGTCAACCCATCTCCTATTTTCCTCCTGCCTTCCACCTTTCCCAGCATTATTGTCTTTTCCAGACTAACTTGTCTTTGCACGATATGCCTAAAGTGGGGCAGTGGGGGCCCCTCCCTAATTCATCATCTTCATCCAGAGGGTGCTGGGGGCCACCACATGTCTGTGAGTATATGCAAGGGAACATACAAACATGCAAATATAATTGTTATACTAATCTGCTAGACATCTTCCCACTAAGTACACAAAGCAAATCCACCTAATTTTGCAGTACATTGGGGTGGGTAGAGATAACTGTTCTCTTTAACCGAAGCTGGTCCTATAAAGGATAGATTGCCAGAAGTCATTTCTCTTTTTTAAGTCAACCAGTCCACATCTGTTTTGAAGATAAAGAACATAAGAATTGAGATAAAAGGACATGGTCAGTTTCCATTAGAGTTGGGGCAAACATCCTCAATGCTTCTTCATCTTGGTTCACGGTTTGTTACGGTTTAACCTGTGAACTGACTAATCGGTTTGGCCCTTCGTCAGGTCTTTTGGTGGGGCAGCCCCTGGCACTGTAAAAAAAAAAACCCAAAAAACCCCACTGAACACCCTGCCTGTTCCACTGCCCCCTACCTTGTCTGCTGCTACCCCCACCCCCACGGCCACCATCTTAAAAAAGCTTTCCTTAACCTATCATTCTGGCAGCAAAACTTGCATACAAAGGAACGAATAAAAAGGTATATTGCTTCATGTCAGTTAGGGTCTCCGGATTTGATGAATACCAAGCAACACATATTAGAGAAATCAGCTCTTTTTGATGAATACTGCAATTTTTTAAAATTAGTCCCCATCTCGAGTTCCCATCTATCCTTCGCAGCACCTTGGATGAAGCAAGAGGCATCAGCGCCAGTGACATGTTGTATCCTTGCATATGAGGACAAGGAACCACTGTTACATTATTCATCTTGCTCATGATAGAGCAAAATATTCTATGCCATTCTCAGTTAGTGTTTTCACATAGCAGAGAATGATTTTTGTTGCATTGAATAAAGTGCACAAAGTTACAAGTGTGGTTGTTTTGTTGCATAATGGTATTTTGTTTCTTCCATTGCTTGTTTGACATCAGACATATCAAGTGAGTAGCTTGTGAAGTTGTTTCCTGTGTGTCCTCTGCTTCATCAGGGAAAACAAGGCCAATTGGCCCAGGCTGCTCAGAAGGGTCCTGGGGAGGCACAAGCCTTCAGCATCAGTCTGGCACTCCTGCGATGGCAAGTCCAGCCATGTGCAATAATGAATGGCAGGGCACACACGGAGCCCCAGCACCATCCACCCACATGAGTCCAGAAGGGAAGAAAGTAAAAGGCAGGTTTTTACGGATCCTCTTGATTTCATATGATTTTTGCATGTGAAGGGTATTGATCAAGCATCTATAGCTGTTTTAGTAACCCCCAGGCATTGACAATCCTCATGTATTCAATAGCAATGTATTCCAAGCTATATATAGCCACACAAGTGACACAAATTATATATTTAGAGATAGTGATATCCACTCAGCACTCCACATGTATCCACATGTATATTCTTATGTCACAAGACGAACCTTGATTCCTGCAAAACAAACTTTGGTCAAGCCTTCCGGCAAGGCAGACCACTAAGAAGAGAGACATCCGTTGTAGATCTGGAATGTCTCTGAGCAAGCGCAATGAATCCAAGGACGTCAATTAAGTTGTAGCTGTATAGAGGCCAATTTATCTTACACACAGTTAATTAACATGTAGCCAGCCGTCCAAGAAAATCTTATCTCTGTTTCTCTCTCACCCCCTTTGTGAGCTCACCTAGAGCGCCTCCCTAGCGAAGATGATACAAAGGACACAGGCACTCCCAGCCTGTGTAAGTTAGATCAAACATGGCAATTACGGACCCAAGTACGGACCCAAAGAATACATTTAATTGGTGTCAGGAATACAAAATAAATTGCCAAGGATGTCAATTAATGTTTGATGTATGTAACAGATGTGTATGACATAAATTCAGACGGGCGGGGGGAAAGAAGAGTGGTTGTAAGTCTATAAAATATACTGCATTTCCTTTCTTCAGTGGACTTCTCACTTGTTTTGCATCAAGTGAGATTTCTCTGGTTGTCAACCAAATAAATCCCTTTCCTGTCTTTGAGACCCAGACTGCTCATTGCATTTTGCAGTGCCTCTGCCTGCTGGCAGTGGACCCGGCATTCCTGTTCCTTTCATCTGGTACCCCAGATGGGACACGGCCGCAGCTAAGAGGCTTGCAAAAGTCTGGCCAGGCGATGGTGACAGGTCCGTGCTGAATTGGACCACTTCCAGTCGACACCTCACCGCTTGTGAAGGGAAGAGCTCAGGTCAGTGCCAGACCATCCATCATCGCCGGAGGAAACGGAGATCGGCCGAAGGGGGGAAAAACAGACTGCATAAGAAATCTGGTAAGGAGAAACAACCGGTTGTGGTGGGGGTGGAAAGGATTTGAGTCCAGTAGCCCCCGGGGGAGGTCCAGAGACGAGAAGGGACGAATGCGTCCCTAGCATCCCAAGAACCAGGGGACGGGACGGGTTGAGAGACCCTGAAATCCCCTAAGGGTGGAAAGGGGTTTTGCCCAGTAGCCCTAGAGTTCGCCCCCCCCCAAGTGTTTAAAGAATTAGGAACAGAGCACCGCTCTAGCATCCTCAGAGAATTTATAAGTGTTTGAATATATGTGTGGGTATTGAGTTGAATTCCTTTTGGTAACCACAGGGGAGTGGCCATCCTCTGTGTTTAAGCGGTGGCAAAGACTGGCAATCTTTGCCCCACACTACTACCGACGGAGCACCACCATCTCCGTTTGATTTTAGAGAAGATAATAAGCTTTATCCCTAGGCAGAGGGCGTAGTCAGGTTGGTTGGGGGGGAAATTTTGTGGGTTATTTGTGTGATCGAACGGAATCAGTGTTTGTTTGGTGAATGGGCCGGGGTGCTCAATAGGACATACCCCTTGGCGAAGTGTGTCTGGACGTGCAATTTCCAAGCAAGGGCGACCTCTTGGGTCATGTCAGTATCACGAGTTGTGTGTGTATGATGTGCAATTAATTGTTTAGGTGCGATTCCGTTTGGTGTTATGTGGGAGAATTTATAGGCACACAATTAAGACATATAAAATGGGAGCAGAACACAGCAAACCGAGCACCCCCTTGATGTGCCTTGTGGCAAATTGGAAATCCGCCACTAGAAACTATGACTTTGGTGTCACTATGAGGAAGGAGCGTCTGCTAACTCTATGCAGAGTGGAATGGCCAATACTTCATCCGGGTTGGCCAGCACATGGGTCCTTTGATGAACAGATCATCCGTCAGCTCTGGCTGACCATTCTCAAAGACTTCCCAGAGCATATTCCGTATATTGAAATGTGGAGGGGAAATGTAAAACGGAACCCGTCCTGGTTAAAAGCATGCAGAAACCTTCCACCCCAAGCTAAGATTCTAGCCCTCAAAAAGAATAAACCAGTTTTAGCTTGTGAACAAGAAGAATATGACTCCCTGCCTCCCCCATATGCCCCTGGAGCTGTACCAGCGCCAAATCCCCCTCTCAACCCAGTGGGTAACCCAGCACCCCCGGCGGGGCGCCCAGCAGATGTTGACCCAAAGCCAGAGTCGCAGCCTGACTCATCCATGGGCAGAGAATTGGCAGCAGCAGGAGGAATGGCAAGAGGCAAAGAGAGAGAGGGAGGAGGAGAACAAGGGAAGTCAAGAGAAAGAAAAAGAGAGAGAGGAAGAGGAGGTGAATGCGGGCGAAGCCCCAGCAGAGAGAGTGAAAGATGAAGGAGACTGGGAAGATGTGTCCGCCTTTTACAGGCGATTGAGAGGAGACAGAGAGTGGACAGAAGAGGAACATGGAAGAGTGGAGGATTTGTTGGGCAAATATAAGGATAAATTTGAAGTCTCAGATCACGTTTTGGGGGCAGCAGGGGAGAAGGACTGGAAGAAGAGGCAGAGGCACCTTTTGAGGGCACTTGATGCAGCTAACCGCCTGGCCATGGCAGAAGGGGCTCATGCCAATGTGATGCCCCTCAGGCGAGTTTATGACCCTGTCACCCCAGGCCAAAATGCCCCCCGCACCTCCACCATGCAACATGTTCCTTTCACAAGCTCAGACATCATAAACTGGAAAAATACCCTCCCTAGCCTGGACGATGACCCAGATCGGGTGTTCAGCACATTGGATAGTGTGTTTAGTGTTTACACCCCAACTTTTGAGGATGTTCAACATCTGCTCCGTGGGCTTTTCACTGCGGAACAGACGAGGAAAATCATAGATGCAGCTAGAAAATATCGCACTGCCCAAGGAGATGACCCAGGACAGGTGAATGCAGCCATTCCCACCACTGCGCCTGATTGGGACTATAATACTGACGGGGGAATAGCCTCTTTGAAAAGATATCAGGCAGCAATCCTCCAGGGGGTCAGAGCAGCGGGGCAGAAAAAGATTAATATGTCAAAAGTGAATGACATCGTTCAGAAAGCAGATGAACCGCCAGGGGAATTTCTGGATCGTTTATACCTAGCATTCAGGAAGTTCACTCCAATTGATCCCGGAGACACAGGGATGGAGAATATTGTTAAAACTGTTTTTATTGCTCAATCTGATCCTGATATACGTCGTAAAATTCAAAAGACAGAGAATTTCATGGGGCAGTCCCTATCGTGGATGCTGCAGTCCGCGCAAAGTACATTTAATAATAGGGAAGAGGAACAGGGCTCCCATAAAGGTAAAACTACAGTGAAGAAAGTCATGGCTTTAAATCCAGCCCCTGAGCCTAGACGGAGACCCTTAACACGGGACACTTGCAGAATATGTGGCAAGATAGGGCATTGGGCCAAGGACTGTTATCAAAACCCAGAGAACCGGAACCAGGGGAATTTCAAAAGGGGAGCATTCCGCCAATCCTGGCAGCCACAAGCACCTGCTAGATATCCCATCATCAATTCGCCCAGCCACCAGCCCAGCTATAGGCATTCGATGCCAGGACCCCCGCGATATAATCAGCCTGCCCCATACCAGCAAAATCTGATGCAAAACCCAAATCAGCAAGCAGGACAAGCCCAGTTCCAACAACAGCCCCCATTCCAGCAAGGAGCCCAGATGCCCCAGACGCTCCCTAGACCACAGAGAGGACAGGGACCTGCCTGGACACCACCTTTCCAAGGCATGATGGCTTTAGAAGAGGAGGAAGATCAATATTGAAGGCGACAAGGTTCGGGCTCCCGCGAACCTACTGTCAGCATATTGACAGGGAGCACCACCACCCAATTTTTGATAGATACAGGGGCCAGCTATTCAGTAATTCCAAACCTCGTTAACTCCCTGGATCGGACACGTTCAGTTAATATAATGGGAGCCACAGGAAAAGCGCAGCGGGCTTACTTCATGAAGCCCATCGAATGCAAATTGGGTGGCCACACTGTCCAGCATAAATTCCTGCACATGCCAAACTGCCCCCTCCCCCTTTTGGGACATGATCTGCTTTTCAAATTAGGTGCCCAAATCACTTTTACCCCAAAGGGAGAAGTTCATTTGACTACAAACCCCACTGAGCCCTCTGGTGAACTGTGTGTAGAATATCCCTTGAAAGAGAGATGGCGATTGTTACTGGTGAAAGAGGAGCCAAGCCAGATTCCACGTGAAATTCTAGACCAAGTGAACCCACAAGTTTGGGCTGAGGGAAACCCTCCCGGGATGGCACGGAATATCCCACTGTTTGTGGTTCAATTAAAGCCCATGGCCACCCCAGTTTCTGTCCCACAGTATGCTATTGGAAGAGCAGTGGCAGAGGGTATTTGGGTCCATTTAGAGAGACTGATCAAATATGGCATTCTTGTTCCATGCCAGTCTGAATGGAACACTCCCCTTTTGCCTGTGAAGAAGGGGGATGGGTCTTATCGTCCGGTTCAAGACCTCAGATTGGTGAACCAGGCTGTGGAGACTATTTTTCCATCGGTACCGAACCCTTATACACTTCTGAGCTTAGTGCCACCAGAAGCAGCATTTTTCAGCGTCTTGGACTTAAAAGATGCCTATTTTTGTTGCCGCGTAGCGCCCCAAAGTCAGCACCTTTTTGCCTTTCAATGGGAGGACCCCCACACAGGAACAAAGGGCCAATTCTGTTGGACCCGTTTAGCCCAAGGTTTCAAAAACTCCGCGACATTGTTTGGGGTAGCCCTAGCTTCCGATTTGGCCTCCTTCCCAAAGAAGAAGGGACAAGTGATTTTGCAATATGTAGATGACATTTTGGCAGGAGCAGAGACTAAAGCTGATTGCCAGCAGCTCACCATAGATCTCCTCAATCATTTGGCAGACGCAGGGTACCGGGTTTCTCAAAAGAAAGCCCAAATTTGTCAAGAAACTGTACGTTACTTAGGGTTTGATATTTCCCGCCAGAAGCGCCAGCTCCGCGAGGAGCGGAAGCAATCTATAATACAAATTCCGGCGCCGACCACAAGAAGGGAGCTCCGTGGATTTCTAGGGGCTGCGGGTTTCTGTAGAATCTGGATACCAAATTTCAGCCTGATGGCTAAACCACTGCATATGTCCACGCGAGGAGCCGAAACGGATCCTTTTGTTTGGGGCCCTGAACAGCAAGAAAGCTTTCTGACCATCAAAAGAGCTTTAGTGGAGGCACCAGCGCTAGGTCTCCCAGACCCATCCAAGCCATTTTTCCTGTTTTCAGATGAGGAGGAAGGCGTGGCGAAGGGGGTTTTGTGTCAGAAATTAGGCAGCTGGCAGCAGCCTGTGGCGTATCTGTCTGAAAAACTAATCCCAACAGAACAGGGGCTTCCATTTTGTATGAGAGGAGTTGTAGCTCTGGCGGCGCTTCTAAAAAAAGTGGATAAATTCACTTTTGGCCAACCGACTCACTGTATCACCCGCCATGCCGTCTTGCCATTGCTAGACGCCAAAGGGGGATATCACCTTTCCCAAGCCGCTATGATTAAATGTCAAAAACTATTCTCGAGAGCAGGACTGACTTTCCAGACCACTGAGGGTCTGAATCCAGCAACGTTGTTGCCAATTAGCAATCAGCCTGCAGCTCACGACTGCATTCAGACCATGGATGAAATTTACTCATCTCGCCCTGACCTCAAAGACACCCCAAATCCCAACTGGAAAAATTGGTTCGTTGATGGAAGCAGTTCCATAATAGAGGGGACAAGGAGAGCGGGCTATGCCATTGTAGAATTGGATGCCACTGTGATTGAGGCACAACAGCTACCCCCGGGGACGTCTGCCCAGTTGGCAGAATTGATTGCCCTAACTCGGGCGCTTGAACTGTCAGAGGGGAGAGACATCAACATTTTTACTGACTCTAAATATGCTTTTTTGACTTTACATGCACATGGTGCATTGTGGAAGGAGAGGGGACTTCTTACATCGGAAGGGAGTTCAGTAGCACACCCTGATATTTTACTAAGGCTTCTTGATGCAGTCTGGAAGCCCAGAAGAGTGTCTGTGATACATTGCAGGGGACACACGGCTGGCTTCAGCCTTGAGGCTAGGGGAAACAGGCTGGCAGATAGGATTGCCAAGCAAGCAGCACAAAGCGATCTGTTATTTGAACTCAGTCTAATTCCCCTGGACATTTTGCCACCTAGTTCACCGGTCTATTCCCGGGCAGAGGAGCAGTTTGCTAGGGAGCAGGACTTGTCACGAAATGAAGAAGGCTGGTATGTCATGCCAGATGGACAATTGTGGGTGCCTGAAAGTCTAGCTTGTAAGGTTATACAAAATCACCATGAGAGCACACACCAAGGACCGGACGTAGCTTATCATCACCTCAGCCCCCATCTGTACATCGCCCGGCTACGTCAAATTGCTGCCAATGTGTCCAGGCGATGTGTCCTTTGCCAGAAAAATAATCCACGCGTGGGACCACTGCCCCAGCCTGGAGTCCAACACTATGGAAGAGAGCCCTTTCAGGATCTACAGATAGACTTTGCTGAGTTACCTCAGTGTGGACAATTTCGTTATTTGTTGGTGGCAATTTGTACATTCACAGGGTGGGCTGAGGCAACACCAACAAAGACAGAACAAGCTAGTGAAGTCATCAGGTGGCTTTTGAGGGATCACCTTTGTCGTCACGGGATACCCTACTCCTTGGGCTCAGACAATGGCCCGGCCTTTGTTCACAAGGTTCTACAGGGGTTGGCAGAAGCCCTACAGATTAAATGGAACCTTCACACTGCATACAGACCCCAGAGTTCAGGTCGGGTCGAGAGAATGAACAGAACTTTAAAGTCTCATTTGTCTAAATTGGTTCAGGAAACAGGGAAAGGCTGGGTGGAAATGCTTCCACTTGCCTTGTTCAGGTCAAGGACTACCCCTTTGAAACACATTGGCATTTCCCCCTTTGAGCTTGTCTATGGACGGCCTGTTCCTATTTCATATGGAATACGTCCTGAAAGGGTAGCTTCCTTAACACATGCTAGATATCTTCAGTTGCTTGGCCAGTGTCTCTCTTCTCTACACAGATGGACTTTGGAGAAACTTCCCATCCTGTTGCAGGAACCTGTCCATAAGTTTCGAGTGGGAGATTCGGTTTGGGTGAAAGATTGGCAGCACCTTTCTCTTCGTCCGAAGTGGAGGGGCCCTTTCGTGATTCTTCTGCAGACCCCCACGGCGGTAAAAGTGGCCGAAATCACACCTTGGATTCATCATACCCATGTTAAGTTGGCAGTTCCGGAACCAGCAGACGAGGAGGTCCAACCCGAAGACGACCCTGGACCCGAGAGGGACCAGCCCGGTGCCATCCCGCCAGCAGACGACCCAGATGACATCGCCCAGGACGGAGGACGACAAAGCGAACCTGCCCTGTGGTCATCCCACCCTGATCCTGAGGGCACCCTGCGTTTGACACTTCGGAGAATCCCAACGCCATCCACTGGTTCTCCCTGCACCTCAGGTTGACAGATTAAAATCCTGTCTTCCTGCCTCTTTCTCCTTTTCTCTCTGTTGTTCTATGGGGGGAGAGGGAGCTTTGCCAGCACCTGACTTTTACTTTGAAGTGAGGCTGACAGACCGGCAACTTCACCCTTTATACCCTTTTCGCCAGAACAGAGAACTAGCTGTTTTTGAATCTGGTGACATCATCACTGTTTTAAGCCCCTGGCAGATGCCAACGTGTGCGAGACTGTACACTTGTGGGTGTATGTACATATTTTTCTTGAGTGACGAACCGGAGGAGCTCGTCTTGCCTCACACACACACCAGCCCCCGACACCCACCAGGACAGATCGGCGCTTATCTGCGCACTGTGGGCTACAGAGCTGATTCCTATCACCCTGTTACCTGGTCTCGACGATTGGTTCGTCAACTGGCAAGAGAATATTCTGAAGCCTTTGCAGCCTTGCAGAGAGACACTAATTATTGATTTCTGCTTTTATAGACTATTGTTGTTTATTCTAAACATGTTTTCAGAGGCACCCATTTGGGTATGGATTGTGGCACCCTTTGCCTTCATAATTTGTATGGTAATCATACTTTGCCACTGGAAACACAGACTGTGGGGATTCCCTAGAGTAGAAGGGACCCTAGCTATTCTGCTTATAATACCCATTTGCCTTACAGCACCAGTCCAGCCTCAGGTGCAAACATGTGCCCCTTGCATAGTGAACACCATGAAAGATGGCAAAGTGACAAGCACTCTGATTTTCAGCCCCCAGCAGCCCCCAGAGTGTGAACACGCAGGGACCATTTGTCAAAGTAAAGGCATGGTGTATCACCTTTGCAATGATACTTCAGGCACCTCTCATTGTTATAGGCCTGAAGTCCTGATTCGTTAGAATTTTTCTGTGTGGGCAGGCATGGCAAAAACTACAGTTCCCCCAAGGAAAAACCCAGACGGTGGGGGACGTCTTCTTTACTTGAATTCTATGGTAGTTTTGAAGCAAAGCACTGAGCAAGTTCAACTTGTGTTTAAAGCTTGCACAGTGACTGATTTTGGTCTAGGACCGTGGTGTCATACTTCAGGCAATTACTATAACACAAAAGCCAAATACATATGCCAACCCCATAGAGGATGGAAATTTGGGAATCCTGAAAAGTGGACACCTTGTGAAGCAAGTGCCGCTTGCGAAAGCTGGACGTGTGTGTGTGAACATACAGGAAGGGGTCAGCTTCAACCCTTTAAACCCTGTGAACACATAGCATTTTTCCGCAGGGGTGACGACGGCACTGTGATCCTGGGCATCAATAGAACACATCCTTCCATTGAAGTCTATGGGTTTGGCATAGCTGCTCCTGGGTTTAACCCAAAGGGGTACATTACGGTTACTCGCACTACTCTGCGAGAGGGGAGAAAGAGGAATCAAACCTGTGCCGGAGGACTGGAGGATAGCAGATGTCACACCAATTTTTAAAAAAGGAAGGAGGGGGGACCCGGGAAACTACAGGCCGGTAAGCCTTACATCTGTCCCAGGGAAGATGGT
>JAHTLZ010001113.1:0-12126 GCA_023846285.1 Phrynocephalus versicolor | reverse complement strand
ACCCCATCTTGCCAAATGCACCTCTTTTCCCTGTTTATTGATCTGCTTTTCTCTGTCATGCTCACACATATATTAAAAAAATGATTTGCTTACTGATTACTGGCATGTCACCTTTCTAGTATTACTGGAAGAGTTTATGCGAAAGTTTGAGAACATGGCAGTGTATCCCTAGTACCAGAGCGCCTTTATAGTAACTCCTTTGTTTTTCTCTCATCTCTCACTTCCTTTCCCATTGGTCGCTGTACCAGGTAATTTGCAGCTTGTAGAAGTGCTCAGTTACCAAAATGCAAGCAATTGATTAAATTAGGACAGCAGAAAGAGGCAGAAAAAAAGGGGTGGGGGACTGAAATGGTGCAAATTTTCACCGGTCGCACTACAATTGATGCGGTAAAAACTGCACATCATTAAGAGGAGTAATTTGATCGAACCCCTAGTGGTGGTACAGGATGATGTGGTTAAAGTGCGCTTCAGGGGGCGTGGTCCACTGGGGTGCCAAACTGCTGCACCTTGGAGTAAAGGCACAATCTTTTGCTACGCAGTCATTCACAGGAAACACAGCACCAAAACGGTCGTGTGACCGGAGCCTAATTACTGGATTAAAAAGAAGGACTATAACTGGAATCACCAAGCACTGGCAGTCACATAACCAAAAGCTGGGGGATTCCTCTCCCCGTTTGCTTTCAGGACCCAAAGTACCTACAGGCATTGGCAGGAGGCGTGCTTAGTCATCTTCCCAGATTCCTACATGTATTGATTAATGGATATGCCATGTGCTCTGTGTTCTAGCGGTGCATGCTACATGCACCAACTATGCTGTGCAGATTTGTCCTCGAGAAGAATTCCTACAGGCATTCTTAAGAAGGCACAAAGCTATTCCATTTCCTAAGCCCAAACCTGGTACCTGCCCCGTAATCCCTTTTGGTTTTCACCTCTTACCTAGAGCAATAAGCCCAAAGAGTAGCCCTAGCAGCAGCAGCCAGGCCAGGAGCAACCCCAGGAGCCACTTCCACCAGCTGCAACAGGAGGCACAAGGGCACCAGGCTGGAGCAGCACCTGCCCCTCCACATCCATCATCACCTTGGATTTCTATAGCAAGAAAAAGGCAGAAACAGGTGAGAATCAGATGTGTCCCAGCAAAAAGCTTTGGACTGGGGTTTGAGTATGATGCCAATATGTTTTTTTATTTTTATTACTACTTTTTTCTAATTTAAATGTTGTCAACAAATTGTGATAATAAAAAATAAATCCAAGTACGGTACATTTGTATTATAGTTATGCTATGCTGTCTGGAATGCAATCCATTCTTAACTACCTCCTAGAGAGGATCAATTGTTTTCCACTGGATGCATTTCTGCAGAGAATGAACTACCATTTGTTAGGAAAGCTTTCATTGCAACGTATATTGAAAATCCCACCCTCTACAGTTTTGGACTGGATGATTTTTGAGATCCCTTTCCATTGCCACAATAATTCTACACGTGCAACCACTGCCGAGATCATGATTCCAGAACTTCTCTGAGCAACACCAAACTGTAGCTTCTCCTACATTTAGGAGTCTTCTATGCATATTATTCTACTTGAGTAGTCTATGGAACTCCAAGAACATGTGAGCCTTTTGGGTAATCGCAGTGCAGTTACTTATAATGAATTTACTATACCCCAATACCTGACTGGTTCAATGCCCCCAAAGATTATAAGAGCTTTCACTTTAGCCAGGTTGAATGTGCTCCTTTCCAAGCTTTGGGATGGGAAATTTCAGAATATTCCCTTCTTAAATTGCTTGTGTCCATGCGAAATGAATCAGGTAGAAGCGGTCACTCATGTCCTTCTCTATTGTTCTTTTTATCGTGACCTACGTAAGGAACTTATTCAACCTGTTATTAATAAATTTCCTGGGAGACTTGCCAAATCCTATGTGAACTTACTTCTTTCTGACAGGTCTCAGCAGATTTCAAATTGTGTCGCTGAATTTTGTACTGTTGCAGTAGTTGTACGTAGGCTTATGACTGCCAGTAACTCTACCTCCTGATTATCATATAGAGTGTGATCCCCACTTAGCGGTTTGACCCTTGATATATTATTTTATCTATCTTTCTGATATTGACTATTTATATAACAGTCCTGTCTGTGTTTTGTGGCTTTTATCAAAAGTTTTACAATATTTTAAAAATGTTTTCTTCTGGCAAATTGTTTTATTTTGGCAAATCGTTTTATTCTGGCAAATTGATATTTTGTTATTTCTTCATTTGGTTAACAACCATAAATAAATAAAGATACTTGAGTAGTCTACATTCAGTTATGGCCATTCAAGAATATTTCTTTTTCTTTCCAGTGACTTTAATTTCCATCAGTTTCCTTCCAATTAGGTTTAGCATTCTAAATCTTTAATAGACCTCATCCCTCTTTTTCTTTATGTTGCCTTTTTCTTTGTTTAAATGTAACAGCTCGTATTTGCTGGTATCACTAATATCATGTTCTGGATATATTGGGTTTAATTCTCAGTCCACTGAGGAAAAAGGGAAAATGATGGATATAAGAAACATTTTTAAGTTTCCCAAAATGCTTCAAATATAATTTTTAAAATCCTGTTGTCCTCCTTAGGATAAATACGCAAGCATCTACCATAAACACAGCATTATCATACAGCTACACTAGCATCAAGGATCGAGAACAATCTAATCAAGCCTGACCCTTCACCCAGAAATAGCTCCTGCCAATATCATGAAGTGGCTTAATAAGCAAGCTACTTCAGTACGATGGCAAATTAATTACTTCCTTTGTGGAAAGAGAACAGAAAGAGGGGTGTGTGTTACTGTATGTAGCTATATCAGTTATAAAAATATAAAAAATATTTTCTTTGCTTTGACTTAAAAGGCCAGAAACTGCCTACAGCTGAAGTCAAATGCAATCTGCAAGATCTCAGGGGCTCCTAAAAGAGCTAACTGACTTTTTAAGATTACTTTTAAACTTATCTTACAGCAGTATATTAATATTACCTAATAATGTTTTAAATCCATTTTTAGCTTCAGATATGCACCTACCTGCATAAGTGGCTTTGTCCTTTGTTGAAACAGATTTTAGCCCACCTATTAAAATAAAAAAATTAAAAATGCATATTTTTCCACACACAGCAGTCACACTCTCTTTTAATGAATCTTAAGCCACTGCAGCAACTGTAAAGGCAAACAAAAATCATTGAATAGCTTTGGCAATGTAGCTTTATTGGTCAGAAAATATGGATACAGCTTCTCAGTTTTCATCAAGATGTCAGGAAATTATTGCAGTCTACAGTAAAACTGATAAAGAAATCCATGGATCAAGAGAAGCTTTGCATGTATATCAAGGACAGAGTATTTAGCTACTTGGGGTCCATTTTGGGAGAAAGCCAGGGTGAAAATAAAGTTAATAAATGAACACATGCTACAAATGAGCAGAAGCTTGGACATGTAGCTATTTTATGAGGTATGCTGGTTGGGAAATCATAAATGACAGGGAAATTCAATTAACAATCATATGGGGAAATAGTCAAATGCATAATATTTATGAGGGCGTACACGTGCGCACATATTTACATCTACATGTATATATGGAAAGTATTTCAAAAGAAGCAGCTTTCACCACAAGGACCTACCATTTGTTTCTGATTTCAAGTAGGAACCCCCACTGTAAGAAGACGACAGGGCTTGTTTGTCTTTCTTTAGGGTATCTTCTGCATAAGCGGCTGCATAAGAGGATAAACCAAAATACATTTTGGGGGCTGTTTAAAGTAGACCTCACACACAGCTTGTGTAAATTGGCCTAGCTCCAAGATCAACAATTCCCTCATTTTTATTAAGACCTTCCAGTCAGACAGTTGGAAGGCATCGTGAAGGTATTCTGTCAAAACAGATGTGTATGTGTGTCTCTCTCTCTCTCTCTCTCTCTCTCTGTGTGTGTGTGTGTGTGTGTGTGTGTGTGTGTGTGTGTGTGTGTGTGCGTGCGTGCATGTGTGCGTGTGTGCGTGAACGCATGCACACAAGTGTGAGCATGTATGCATGCACACATACACTGTCAAGTCAACTCCAACTTATGGCAACATTTACAGCATTTTCTAGTTAGAGCCCTCTGTTCTGCTTTTGGTGAAATCCCAAAATTCATCTTATCTAGATTTGGAAGTGGTTTACCATTTCTTTCCTCTGCTGTGGGTGCCCTGGGATTAGCTTGCCCAAAGCTCTACAGGCTGGCTGTTTCCTCCTGGAAACACAGCAAGACATTGAACTCCCAAGTTCTCACTCTGCAGCCAGATACCTAGCTCACTTTGGCTGCAGACTGCTAACTCATTGAGCTCAATATCCAGTCAGCTATCCCATATTAATAAGACAAATCCACAGTTCCCCAGATATATTTATCTCCTACATGGTAGATTTACTGGTACATTAATGCAAGTAAGCAATGCCTTCCCATTTATAAATAAGCTGCGGTGTGCTGTGGAAGATTTGATCGGTCTGAAGCTTCACTGGGATAGATAGCTCAACATGTGACTGACATCATTGTTGTCTCATCAGTAATGCGCAGGAAGCAGAGAAGTTACACGAGATGTCAACTAGAAGGCCTGTTCCCACAACCACAATGACTTGGATGCATGATAGTTCCCACCTCACAGTAAAAAAAGTCATATTTATTGGCCTGTAGCCGCTTCAAAAGCTGAATTCAGCCATACAACAATGGATATCTCGAACTAGCTGGCTGAAGGCATAAGTTAGCCTATGAAACATTCCACATTCTGGCTGAGGATTTAAATTACATATACAACACCCATAGCAATTATGTCAAAACATGTCCCCTTCTATTTTAAGGGCTTTAGCGGTTCACCAAAAGTGGCATCAGACGATATTCTGAACAATGTAGACTACACTGCCCATGTGGGCCTCACAACTGGCAGTACAGATGCCATGGTAGGCAGAAATACTGGATACTTCATGAAATATGACTGAGTAAACACAAGTAAAACACAAAAAAAAGAACTCACACAGGTGCACACTAGGGCCATTTCATTTGACCCCACAACCGTATGGAAACAGTTGAAGAATACTGACGTGGGACGGAAGGAGCAATGCCGTTTTCCCATTTAAGCATTGGATTGGCATAAAATGAAGCCCTAAGCAATGCTCTTTTCTGAAGTGAGTATAAATCACCAGTATGCATAATCATGTGAAACAGCTAAGAAACAAACCTCCACTGAGTCCAGCACCAGATGCACTAAAAACTTTCCCACTGTCCTTGGTCATGACTAACAGTTCCATCTCTTTTTTGGGAGAGATGTTGTCTTTCTCTAGGAGGAGAAACTTGCAGTCCTTGCGCAGGATGTCATCATTTTGAGAAGTCGTGGTGTTCACTGCTGGGTGGCATAGAAGAGGCAGAAGATGAAGGAGGAGGAAATAACAGGAAGCTAAATTCAGAACTATTCTAGAAATGTCCAAGCTTTGGACAGAAACTTTTTTTCAACCTCAAAAACCTGGGGAATTGATCATTTGGGTTTTCAGATTTAGGATCTATACCTATATGAAAAGTCAACTGGTTGATGGCTTTAGCAAGGGTTCCTACAAAAACGAATATGGATCACAGCACCCTCTGGAGGCTACCCTGAGTCCCAGCACACCCCACAATTCTAGCCCCAATGCTAATGTAAATATTTGTTCAAGAAATCCTCTTGTGACCTCTAGAAATATGGTGAGGTGCAATTATTTTGAAGGGACCTCAGCGCCTCAATTTTTAAATTAAAAATAATGATAATCTGAACCCTGGGTAGTGAATAGGAGCGTCTTCACTGTTTTAAAAATAGGAATGAGTAAGAAAAACTATTGGTGGGAGTGGTGAAAGGAGGAGATGACAGGATGATCTTCCAGGATCTGAGGTGGGCATGTACAGCCTCTGCACCTCAGAAGACTGCCCACATTAGGCAAAGCCCTGTAATGCAGACAGAATGCCAGACAGGCTGCTCCCATAACATAAAAACCAGCCAAATGCCTCAGATATGCTAGCAGAATGAATCTGTTGGCAGCAGTTGTGTCGGCATGGAGTCATTATGGCCACACCCACTCTCTCTGTCTATGGGCATACTTTCTGACACACATTGGGGACTGGTGGGGCAGCAGTGGCATTGCCATGAATGCAGGCACATTTGTGGTGTTTTTCATATATTTGTCTGCCACGTTTGCCCTTGGTGGGGAAAGTACTGGATCCAATGGCTGTTCTGTCCATGTAGCATATCTCTTAACTCTGGCAGTAAGTGCAATACAGGTTTGCTTTGCCTATTCCAGACTCTGATTTAGGCCTATCCAAATGTGTGATCTGGGCAAAAAGAATGGAGTTTGCTTTGTACCTTTAACAGTTTTATGAGAGGAAGAAAGTCAATATGGTGAACATTTCTGTAACTATCTATTTCCAGCTGGAAAAAAATCCATCAGTTGGATTTTCTGCCTGGCACAGCCATTAGAATACATGAAAACACCACAAAACAAAGCAAAGCACAAAAGAAATGGAACCTTTATCCAAAAATGGAAAATGTGGTTATATCCAAACTATAGTTCACCTATGTAATTTGCCTCTTGCCTGCCAGAACTTAGAAAAGCACACTGCAGAGCGTCAGTGTTAGGATTTGGACTGGTAATCATCCTTTTGTTTTCTTCATAAATGATCTCATACGCTTTTATCAACAACTCTAGAACAGGCACTCAAAGCACTGCCCATCTCAAAAACACATATGGCTAAAAAGTCCACAAAGGCCAAGGTCACACCTGGGTTTCGATCCTGATCTTCTGAAGGTCCGGCTTTTCCTCTTCTTCCCATCACATGATTTAAATGTGGGAGAAGCGGTCTCACATCAAAATCTGGTTTTTCAATTTTAAAGTGCAGTTCAGCCCCCTTGGCCAGCAGGTGGCGCTAGCACTTAAAAAAACGGAAGACTTTTGTGGGGGAATTTAATTCTGTGTCGGACTTCCTGTTACTCCGATATGGAGCCAAATTTTAAAAAAGCACCGATCGGCTCCAGGAACAGCCGGTGGGTGCTATGCAAAAAATAAATAAAAAGAAACCCGGATTATCAGCGGGGTCACACAGCGTCTGCCTCCTTAAAAGCCGGATTTCAAAAGGGAGGCAAAAATTCCAGAGCCTGGAAGGTAGGTCACAGAAACCTCGGTTAAGGGAGCTTTTTTTTTTCAAAAAGCGGGGTGGCCATGAGGACGGTATTTTTGGGCACGATTTATTTAGTAATTTAAACTCTCTTTAAAGGGACATGTGACCGAGCCCATAGATAATAGCAGAGAATTAAAAATCTGCCATGTTCCTAATTCTTACTTAAAATACTCTCTCCTTTTTACAAATGGGTCAGTTTCCCTACTCAACCAACAATAGGACTAATAGGTCTTAAAAACTATTCAGGAACCCTGGAACTGCCTGCAAAACCTTGTAGTACATGTAAGAGATGCAAGTGAAAATTTGTTCCCCACCTTTGAACAAGATGGTGAAAAGAAGACAAACAAACCCAGGCTGGTCTTACCCATCCTGTTCTGGGCCCCATCAGCTAGTTGATGGCTCAATAGGATCACTAGACGGTCTGATATGCCATTTAGTGTGATCCTGGCATTCAAATGGCATCCCAAGCAAACTAGTTGGTCCGCACCAGACTGCTTTCAATTTGCCATTGTCATGAAGTGGATTAAAAAGCAAATTGTTCTACTTACACACCACCCCATAGCACTTGCACTCTCTGGGTGGAGTACAGTTTAATTATGCAGGCTACACATTTCCTACCACCACCACCACCAGCAAACTGGGTACTCATTTTACCAACTTTGGAAGGATAGAAGGCTGAGTCAACCATGACTCGGCTACTTGGGATTGAACGCCAGGTCATAAGCACAGTTTTAGCTGCAGTACAGCTGTTTAACCACTGCACCACAAGGCTCAGGAAACTGGTTGCAAAGTGGTTCCATAAAGGGAAGGGGGGAGCCTGCAAACTCTCACAGTAGTACTTTCCAAAAGAATGCAAGATGTTTGATGGAAGCAGGAGCCCTGTGGAGCAGTGGATAAATACCTGTACTGCAGGTAAAATGTGCTCATGACCTGGGGTTCAATCCCAGGTAGCAGGCTCATGGTTGACTCAAGCATCCATCCTTCCAAAGTCGGTAAAATAAGTACCTAGCTTGCTTGTGGGGGCGATGGGAATGTGTAGCCTGCATACTGTAATTAAATTGTAAACCTCCCAGAGACTACTTGAAGTGGTATGGGGCGGTATATAAGCAGAACACTTTGCATTTTGGCTTTTAGAGAAGAGCTGAAAAGGTGGAACAATGTGGCAAGATATAGGATATGAACAGAAAACTGCCAGAGCAAAGCCTTGGGTTGAAGAAAAATGTTTAAAATGGATGACAATCTCTCAAAATTATGGTAGTTTAAACAGGACTTCAGTATCTAGAACTGCGTGCGAAGAAACGGCAACAGTAGTTGAGACAGCACTGCTGTACTTCCAAGTGCAGAGTATTAGCCCAACTAAAGATGTTACATGATCTACTTTGTTTATGTCCCATGGGCATATCTACTCCCTTTCCCGATCAGCCTGGAAACAATATGAATACAATGCATTGCAGCAACGCATCAAAGGGTTAGTGAATTTCTGACAGCTTTCACTTATGAGCTCCAGACCTGGTAATTTCTCCAGCCACTGAGATTTATCTGGTAATGGAGCCACATCAGGACATGGGCAAATTAAGCACTTCCTTGGCTCTGTGGAGGGGCTGAAAAAGTATGTGTATAAGTGTATTAGGTATATGTATTGCAAATTAGATATGTGTATTAGATATGTGTATGAGTATTCCTAATACAGAAACCTAATGCAGTTCTCTTAGAGGTTTAGTTGAGAGTCTGCCAGCAGCTGAATTGGGTGGTTTTTACATTTTTGGTGCAAGATAGGATCAGTCTGTTTTAGTTCATTGCCAGCACATATGATTGCTGGGAATGAACCAAAAGCCTTTCTCTATTGGCAATATGCTGATGTGACCTAACATAAGAGGGAGGGGCTCCAACACATTTCCTGATATCATATATATTTCTCTCGAAAGTTTTGTGCCAGCCTCCTTCCTTTAAACCCTATGTTTCTAACACTTGTGATAATTTTTGTACCTTCTAAAACCAAAAAGAGTGGGGAAAACCCTCTGAGGTAGGACACCTTCCAGATTTCACATTTGAATTCTAGGTCTCAGATTTCTGTGAAAGGTGATGGTGAACTGGCTGCAGGGAAAAAGGGGTACAGCATTTCCAAAAGAAAGTTCTGGTGGACTGTTAGAGGAAGATTCCTAAGAGAGACTTCACTCTTTTGAAGTGGACCTCCTTCTCCACCTGCAGGCTTACCAGTTGTAGATGCGATGCTACCAGCAGTAGGGTAGGTGGAAACACCAGTATTGGTCACGTTAGAACTCTGCATGGTATTTTTCTTCACTCCATAGCTGGTTCCTATTGGTTTGGAAGGGAGAGGGGGAGGACTTAGTTCACTGTTGGTAGAAACCAAAGGAAGGGATCTAAATATCTGCTTCCCCTAGTAGCACTCAGAAAGCAGGGAAATTGTCACATCTCTAAGAAGAGGTATTGGCTATTAAGAAATAATATCCAGAGGGGCAGCTATAATAGTTTGTTGCAGCAAAATCAGCTAAGACGCTCATGCCATCTTGAAGTCTAACACATATCATTATAACATGCAGTTTCGCTTGCGCTGCTGTTAACGGAGTACAGAGCATATTTTAAACATTCTATCACAAGGACTTTAATTCCTACAGCCCATATATGCCACCCATAATGACTTGTATTCTACAACTTTTCTGACATTCCTTACCAGAAGAGGTTGTAGTGGCATTGGCAGCCCCAAGTGTACTCGGAATCAGGTTGTTTTGAACTCCGTACACTGCAAAGAAAAATATCCTGGGTTCAAGTACAGGATTATAAAATTCAACCAACTGACTGACTGACCAACAGATGAATTTGTACTTTTTAAATTGATCACATGACAGAAAGGCCAATTTGAATTAGCCGAGCCTTTCTGCTTCTGATATGGAGATTCCCCCCCCCCCCCGCCCGCAGGGTTTCTACTTAAGCTGGAACAACATAAGTGAATTATTCCGCATGTGATCAGTTGTTTTGTTCTCTAACAATATGGACGTGTGAGATTGTGGCTAGTATTTTGGTGATATACTAAACTGGGTGTGATGTTTTAGACAGTGGGAATACCAACCCAAGATCTTTTTCTCCAGTCACCCCAAAGTATATTTTGTATTTTTGAAATACACTGCCAATATTTACACTAGAACACCTTATCTTTTTCTTGAACATTAATTTTTATTAATTTTTTAGAGAAACTAATAAATAATACATACACAATAATATGTAATTAATTCGCTTCTTTTTACATCCCCCCTCCCCAACACCTCCCCAACCCCTGGAACCGAAGAACAAATTATTTTCCATACTTTCATACAAGCTCTTTAGTACATTCCACCAATGTCTTTGGCTTCCTCTTAAACCTCCTTACTTTATTCATAGCTTAAGCCAATCTTTCAGTTTTTTTACATTTCTCCCATATTTCTTTGGATTCTTTTTCTTCCTTAATCCATCTAAAGTAACTATACCACTTTTCTTTTTCATAATTTCCCAATCTTCCCATTTTTAATCTTGCCAATATGTCTGATTGTATTGTTTCAAGAAGATATAGATTCCAATTATCCTCATTCCATTTAGTGCAATCTTTCCATCCCCATGCGATCACTACATGTGCCGCTATCAGCACTGCTTTCAATAAATATTGGTCTGCAACCCTTAATTTTTCACAACCCAATATACCCATAAATAATAAACTTCCATTAATTTCTAATTTAATTTTAAACCAGTTTCTATTTTCCTGAGGATTATATTCCAAAATGATTTAACTTTAACGCATTCCCACCAAAGGTGGGAATACCAACCTGGTTCATTGTTACAATGCCAACAATTTGGTTTGAATCCTTTTATCATGTATGCAAGTTGTGTCGGTGTTCTATACCATTTGAATATAACTTTCCTTTCTAATTCTCTAAATTTCACCAATTTTATTTCTCTAATACCTTACATTATTTTCCTTATATCGTCCTCTGTTAATATCATTTCATTGCTCCATTTATTTTGCAATGCTTTAAACAAAAAAAAATTATCTGTAACCATAAGTTTATATATTTCACCTGCCAGTCCTTTTCCCTTTGAATCTAAAATTTTATGAATTTTCCCAAACCTCTTTTCCTCTTGTATGGGGCCTTCAGCTTGTAAATACAGTGGTACCTCGTACAACGTAAGGTTTGTATAACGAAAAATCCGTACAACGGAAAAAATCCGCCGCCCCCCCCAAGAGGCGAGCGGGGAGAATTCCCGGCGCTGCACAGTGGAATCTCTCTCTCTCTCTCTCTCTCTCTCTCTCTCTCTCTCTCTCTCTCTCTCGTGTGTGTGTGTGTGTGTGTCTTGGACTGTAACTCCCAACAGCCCCCGGGTCAGCACAGCTGGAATTGAAGGCTTCTGGGAGTTGCAGTCACAGAAGCCTCCCCCCCCCCGTCGCCTAAGGTGAGCCGCCACCGGCCAGGAGGCCGGGTCGCCAAGCCGCCGAGGGGGGAGGCGGACGAATCCCCCCTCCCCCAAGGGAATCAGGCCCGTCCCCTGCTCGATCTAAGAAGGGGCAGCGCAGGGATCTGAGCGCTTGCCTTCTTTCCTTTTTTTAAAAAAAACCCTTCGGGACGCGATGGGGTGGTGGGGTAGTTCGGCCCCCCGGCAGAAGAGACTCACCGCCTTCCTGGTGCTGCTGCAGGTGCCTCTGCCCATGTGCAGAGTGGAGCGCGGCTGCCTGCCTGCCGGTCGGGTTGGGGTGCGGGGAGAAGCCCCCTTGCTCCTTGCCCGGTGGGGGGCCAGCGGGACTCGCCTGCGCGGGTGAAGCGGAAGGCACGCAGGAAGGCGAGGAAGTCGGCGAGGCCGGCGCCGAGCGCAAAGCCGCCTTGGAAAGGGCAGCGACGGAAGAAGAGCTCGAAGGCGGCCAGCTCACGGTGCCGCCCGCCCCGCCAGGGCTCCCCATGGCAGGGCAGG
>JAHTLZ010001112.1:0-12488 GCA_023846285.1 Phrynocephalus versicolor | reverse complement strand
CTCCTCCTCTGCTGCCATCATCATCCTGTCCTTTCACTCATCCCAGCACCAAATACACTGGCTCCTTTCCCTTCCCATCCTCTCCTCGGCTGGATGACTTCCCTTACTGGGATCTCAAGGGTTACTTTTGACAGGCATAGAGAGGCCTGGAAGAGACCGTGCTGGATGGCTCTGGAGGGACTGTCTCCCAGGATTTGCAAGCGCGCACACAGACTCTCACAGACCCTGTTCCACCCAGAGCCTCCCACTTGCAGGAGTGCCGACTCTTTTTCTGTCTGTGACAGTGACCTGGCACCGCTTCCCCCACCTAGAGTTCACATATAGCGGATTTTCATTTATTGTGGTGGGTCTTGGAACCTATCCAACAAGGTGTATGAGGGACTACCATAATCCCCTCTTACCCTTTTTCCTCCTGCATCACAAACTTGGAACTTCCTAAAATGTTCATTGGTATTTTCAGTTTTCCAGCCAACTGTAATGTGTTCTAGTGATCCAGAGGAGAGAGATGTCGGTGGTGCAGCCCATGCATGCATGCCCTCGGTGCCCTTTCTGTCTTTTGTGCATGAGCAATCGACAGGACACTGTGCCTCAGATTACTCGTCTCTCAATAATCCCTGCTACCTTTTTGCTTCCTACTGTTTGCCTTCACGGGACCGTTCCTTTTCCGGTTCTGCCTAGAAATAGGCTGGGAAAGTCTACTAAAATGAAACTATATCCAAAAACAAGAGGCATTGTTAGGTGATGCCCCCTTGGCCTGCTCCACTGTATTCCCCAACCTCAGTCAAACTCTTGGTAGCATTCTCTGTTTGCTGGCTCTGGTTGCTGACTCCCTGGGGTCTGTCTCAGTTTTATTCCTCTGCTGAGCTCTGATAGGAGTCAGCAAACGGAAGCACTCACACAATCAGAACCAACATCTCACACAACAGGAGTTGGGGACTCAGGCACAATCTGTCTGCCACTCATCCTGCTGCCTTTTCATGGATTCCCCAGACAAATCAGAAACCCTTCACACCTCCATCACACCTCCACCAAGAAGGCCACAACTAACGACCCATAGTTAATGGGTACGGGGAAGAGTTGCTTAGGTGGAACTTCCATGCACCCCAAGCCATTGTCCCCCTAACGAACCAATTCAGCCCATTGTCCACCTAACAAGTATATTCAGACCAGGGTGGGGAGAAACCAAGTTGAACTATCAATTGGAAGCCTCCATCCAACTTTTTTCAGACTGGAGAAGCTACTTGGATGAATAGTGAAACATTTCAATTTCACAAGAAAACGAATCCAGTTGCCATGGCTCAACTCCCAGATGACCTCACCTGGATGATTGAGTATCTCCAGAGACACTTCACACAATCTTCTTCCAGCTGGTTTTTAAATATAGGCTTTTAGTGGCCCAAATAGTATAACAAAGAAACTGTATGCGTCTGATGCATTGACCTGGAACTATGAGGGAACTTTCATGTGTTTCTTGTTTCACATTGCAGGACAATTCAAACATCACTTTTGAAGGGCATTCAGAATGATATCATTGGCGACATAAACCACCAGGTAAGTCCATAGATGAAACCCCTGTGCCAGCCTATCATCCGTCTAAAAGGGAAAAAATCTCCTCCTGCCCAAAACTATTGAACAGAGCAGTACAGAAAATGTGGCCAGTGTTGAGAATGGGGGGTATTTTGCCCTGCCTGGTCCAACGATCTCCGAAATCCCCACCAGCCATTTGGGTCCTACAAATTGTTCCGCCATGATGGCTGTAACTGGAATCGCAATGGCCCTCGCTTGAGTTACAAAAACATGGCACTGAAAGGGTTAAGGATGCTGTCTTTGGAAGCTTCTCACGGTTGGTGTCACAAACAGTGAGTGAATCATAGCATCATAGAATCATAAAATCATAGAATCATAGAGCTGGAAGAGACCTCAAGGGCCATCTAGTCCAACCCCCTGCCATGCAGGAACCCCATCACAATATTTCTGACAGATGGCCATCCAGCCTCTGCGTAAAAACCTCCAAAGAAGGAGACCCAACTACCCTCCATGGCAGCATATTCCACTGCCAAACAGCTCTAACTGTCATGAAGTTCTCTGTAGTTTGAGACCATTGTTCCGCATCCTAGTCTCTGTAACCATGGAAAACAAACCAGTCCCTTCTTCAATGAGACATCCTTTCAAGTATTTAAACATAGCTACCAAATCCCCTCTCAGCCTTCTTTTTGAAAGGCTAAACATTCCGAGCTCCCTAAGCTGCTCCTCATAAGACATTTCTTCCAGACCCTCAATCATCTTGGTCTCCCTCCTCTGGACGAGTTCAAGATTGTCAACGTCCTTTTTAAATTGAGGTATGCTGTGGGGATCCTATATTAGCTTCTCTGTTCTATCACCTTAGATATGTGTCTTAGTAACATAGACTGAGACTCTGACATCACACTAAGGGCAATGCATCATCGGTGATGGGCTGACAAATCAGGGCCGAGAATAGCTCTGTTCTTAAGATGGCGCTGAAATGCGGAGGAGCCCAGTTTGAAAGAATGTCAGGAATTCATAGTCTCTACTGAGCATGTGCAGAAAGACGCAAGCTGTTTGTTATTGGGTCAATGTGTGCTGATGATTGTATGACGTATAGAAATTATAAAGTGTTGGGGTGAGGGGAGAGGGGGAGCCTTTTTTACCATCGGAGCACAGTAACATCAAGACTGCCTGTTCCCAGCCCTCCGGAAGAGTCGAGGGAAGAAGCCTGCCAGAAGCCTGCATGCTGAGTTCGTTTGCATATGCTTCAATAGACAGCACCTAAGATCACAGCGTGTGTCGACACTCCATTGTTGTACTCCCTTCGTAGTATCACAGTGCAAGAATCCCTATCATTCCTTCTCTATCAGAGCAGGAATCTCCACAGTACGCAGAACTGGACACAGTACTCCAGGTGGGGGTTTGACCAGAGCAGAATAGAGTAGTACTATCTCTTCCCTTGATCTAGACACGATGCTTCTGTTGATGCACTCAGATTAAGGGACAGGATGTTACTGAATGCCAGCTGCTGGAAGGCAATTATAAGAAAGGCCCTTCTGTTTTGTCGCAGTTCACTTTGTGTCTTTCCAATATGTGAGGGGCCGGTCTTGGGTCGATTCTGCCATTGGGGCTCCTTCTCCTGAAGGAAGCAGTTCACTTCCAGGGAAAGGTTAGTGTTCAGGGATGTTGTGGCTTCGCTCAGGTTCTGACCCTTGTTCTTCATCCTGCAGATGTGTGCTATTCTGAAAGCTTCCTTTGATATGGCAGTAGAGCACGTTTTAGGTACTATAAATGGTAAGTTTAAAAAAAAATTCTACACAAAAAGCCAAAATACATATATTGCTTACACAATGCTGTGATACATGGATAACTCATTAATTTACCATCATTTTAGCCCTATGTATTTCATTTCGCATTTCCCTTTTTCTTTGTCACATCTCCAACAAATTTGAGATATTTCCTTATTTATTACATTTAACTTCCCAGGTGTTATATGCCATCTCCAATATACTTTATAGCAGTTTTCTTTAACTCTCACTGACATATTTTTCACTATTATTTTAGTCCAAATATTCCCCAATTCTTCCTCTTTTATCTCTTAATATCTTCTTGCCAAATTTGTAACCCAATTTTAACCTTGTGTTTTATATACAGTAACCCCTAAATTGATTTAAATTATTCTTAAATCTCATTCTTAATGCGAACAAAACAAATCTCGTTCTTATTGTGATCAGAGCCTAACTTGACAGCTTGAGCCAGTTCTTTAGAAGTCAGTTATTTATTTTGTCTGGCATAACATAATACAGCACCATTGCCCAGGACTTTGAAAAGACGGTATAAGATATGTATATATGTAATTCTGTAAGTTGAGTCATGGCAACTGGATTTTGAAATCACGAAAGATCGGATGTGCTTAGGGCATCTAGGCAGCTGTAGACTATGTAGTTCTGACAATTTAGTTGCCCAGGGTGCAACACAAAAGGCTTCTACCCCTTCAGGAGTCAGTGATGAACAGTGCTCCCAAAAGACCAAGAGAAACAGAGAGGAATCTAGAGGGTGGGGTCAGAAACAGTTGTGCTGGGGGCAGCTTAACATCAAGGTTTATTCCTTTTTTAATATTATTTTTTTATTTAAAAACATATACAAATTACATAAAAACAAACAAACATCAACAACAGTGCACCCCTTCACCAACAGGATTGCTCTTCATATTTACATTCGTCATCCTCCCCTCCAGAAAAAAAATGATTGTTGCACCGTACCCTTATCCCGTACAAGCACATATTCAATGAATCTACCCCATATATCATAGAAAATATCTCTTTTTAACTCTCCTTTTTTAACTTTGAGAGAACAAGTCAATTTATCACTTAAAGCAATATTCCATACTTCATTATACCATTCTTCTAAACATAGTTCCTATTTAGATTTCCAAATTCTGGCAATTATTAATCTAGGTGCTGTCAACAAATTTGTAATCAACTCTTTAATTTTAACATCATAACTATGATCCACAAATATTGATAACAAAGCAATTTCAGATTTGGGCTCTATAGTCAGTTCTAGTATATCACTTAGTTCTTTAAAAATACATTTCCAAAATTTCTGTATCTTTTTACATTCCCACCACAAATGATAAAAGGTACCAATCTCATTATCACAGTTCCAGCAAAGCTTAGAAATTTGCATTCATTTTATTCAGTTTCACTGGCGTCAAATACCATCTTAAACTTATTTTAAAGAAATTTTCCTTTATTCTAACAGACATAGATCTAAGTATTCTCATTCTCCACATTTTAGCCCAGTTGTGCTTGGGGCAGCTTGACATCAAAGCTTATTGCTTTTTCTTCACAGCGGTCCTTTCCTTGACGCCCAATGTGGAGATGAGATGTCTCCTGGCAAAAATGCCCATTATCTATGACACCTTTGCTATTGTAGATGTATTTGTAAGTATCCATGAACTTCCAAAGAGTTAAGATCTCCTGAGGTGTGAGTGGTCACCTGTTCACCCTCCAATAGAGATGGGCATGAATCAAAAAAATGGCATTTCGTTTGTCGTTTGTCGTTTGGAGGGTCTGTTTCGGTTCGTTTCCGTTTTTCGTTAATTTTTGCAAAAAAAAATCATTTTCGTTTTTGTTTGTTTCGTTACCATTTTGTTACCATTTATTTCAATTTTTGTGATTTTTTTTAGGATTTTAAGCAATTCACTCATATTGCAGTAATGGAAACGAAACGCACGACAAAATTTCCAGTGTTTCTGTTCATTTTGTTTCATTTTAGAGACATAATTCGTTTGTTGTTTCGTTACGTAATGAAATGAAAAAACAAAAACGGAAATGAAAAATTGTTCGTTTTGTGCCCATCTCTACCCTCCAACCCCGTTAGCAGCAAACCCCAGAGGAGGTCAAAGAGCTCTGATCATTCCTAAATGAAGATAGAAATGGCTCCCATTTTCTGCTCCTTTCCAGATTGATGTAGAGGTGCCAGGCAAAGGGAACCTCTCCATTCCCGACTCAGCCGGCTGCATTGACGTGCCTCCCCTGGTCAACTTTAATTACTGCCAGGTTTTCCATCCAGAACTCATCAACATCGCGCTGTCTGTTTTAGCTCCAAAAGAGGCTCAAGAACTCAGCTGCACCCCAGACCAAGTGAGTAGGCACTGGAAATGGCCAACCTTTTATACACATTGGCAATATAGGGAGCTTTTACACAACCCCTAAGATCCGCTGGCCCCTTAAATTCGGACCAGAGATCTTAGGGGTTTGTCGCTCTTCATGCGTTCCCACCCCCTCCGTACTTCCTGGCTGATGGCTGCGTGAGGGGAGGGAGGAAAAAAGGGACAAAAGAATAAACCCTTACCTCCCGGTGCCGGTGGAAGCTGCCGAGGAGCCCCGTGACTTCCTGGTTCCTTCTCTTAAAGGGGCAGGAGGCAAAAACCAAAAACAAAAAGAAGCGAGGAGAGCCCAGCACATCCGCATCAACTAGTTTTCACCTCCCAAGAGCAGGTACAAGAAAAGTGTGCTGGGTCGCGCTTAGGTGGGCGGGGTCACACTTAATTGTCTGCAAACTCCGGAGCTGGTGGGGAAACATTTTTAAGCTCCAGAGCTTGCAGCCATTTGCAGCGGGGTTTAGGGGTCGTGTATAAACGCTCATAGTTTAGACCAATCAGCTGAGTGTTAGGTGATTATCCATGGCACCTGGACACAATCATTTTCACCTTTTCATGTGCATTAAGTATTTTAACTAGTCAAATTATATGGGCCAAAATGTGTATCCTGATGCTTTTAAAATTATTTTGGTGATTTTAATTAAGCTGATTTAAGGAACGAATTACCAAAATATTTCCAGCATGTTAAATGCCCTACTAGAGGGGAAAATATTTTGGATCATTGTTAGACAACTTTAAAGGATGTTTATCGCTCTTTATCACACTCAGCTGTAGGACATTTGGATCACTGCATGGTTCACCTTGTACCTGTTTACAAACAAAGGCTTAAAATCTTAAAACAAACAATTAAAACAGTGAAAACTTGGACTGAAGAAGCAAAGTCAAAGTTGCAAGCATGTTTTGACTGCACTTATTGGGACCTATTTGAAAATACTTCTGGTGATTTGGATGAGCTCACAGACACTATAACATCATATGTCAGCTTTTGTGAGGACTTACTGTATGTGTGCCATCCAAGAATGTGAAAATTTACATTTAATAACAAACTGTGGTTTACAACTTTACTCAAACAGCTACGCCATACTAAAGAGGAAGTCGGTAAAAAGGGTGATAGAATACTATACAATCAGGCTAGGAATATATTGACCAGAGAAATTAGAGCAGCAAAAAGGAACTATACTGTTTAAAGAACTAGTTTTCAACAAATGAATCAGCAAATATGTGGAAAACTCTTAAAACCATTACTGGTCATAGTAAACCTCCTCTCCATGTGAAGGAAATCAATAGCTGGTGAATGACTTGAATATGTTTTACTGCAGGTTTGAGAGGAAACTGCAGCCATCCAATCCTACAATTTCCACCTCAGATTTAACAATAACAACTGAGCCTGTGGAAATTTACCTCATGTCATCAGGTCCTCCATATTTGGTGATCACAGAGAAGGAGGTGCAAGGTCTGTTTTACAGACAGAAATTAGGAAAAGCACCAGGTCCAGATAAAATAACTTCTTGTTTAAGAGTTTGTGCTGAACAACTGGCTCCTATCTTTACCCACATCTTTAATAGATCACTGGAGATGTGTTATGTTCCTTCTTGCTTTAAACATTCCTTGATTATTCCAGTGCCAAAAAAAATCTTCTGTCAAAGAATTGAATGATTATAGACCAGTTGCTTTAACTTCTGTGGTCATGAAAACTTTAGTGAGACTAGTGTTGGCTCACCTGAAATCTATCACAGATTTGTCATTAGATCCATTGCAGTTTGCTTATCGTGCAAATAGATCAATAGATGATGCTATTAATATGTCCTTACATTATATATTGCAACATCTTGAATCTCGAAAATCTTATGCAAGGGTTCTTTTTGTTGATTTCATTTCTGCATTTAACACTATTATTCCGGATATCCTTATGACTAAATTAAAACATCTGGCTGTACCTGATCACATTTGTAAATGGATTGTAAGCTTCCTAACAGACAGAAAGCAGCAGGTGATGTTAGGAAAAACTATATCAGATATTAGCAAAGTTAGCATAGGAGCCCCTCAGGGCTGTGTGCTTTCTCCTTTTTTCCCCCTTATATACTAATGATTGTACCTCAAAGGATTCCTCTGTTAAAATAGTGAAGTTTGCAGATGACATTACAGTGATTGGCCTCATTCAAGACAATGATGAATCGGCCTATAGGCAAGAGATTGAACAAGTAGTTTTATGATGTACTCAAAATAATCTTGAATTAAACGCATGCAAAACTGTTGAAATGCTGGAGGATTTTAGGAGGACTTGTTCTATACAACCATCTCTTATGATATCAAATAACTTAGTATCAATAGTGGAGTCCTTTAAATTTTTAGGTACTATTATATCTCAAGATTTTAAATGGTCATCTAATATTTATTTTTATTTATTTATTTTTATATTTATATCCCGCTTATCTCCAATAAGGACTCTAAGCGGCTAACAACAGATCATAATATACAAAACAAATACAAAAATGGCAAGTTAAAACAGACGATATACTAATCCTAAGATCATAAAACCTAAGGCCTCCAAGGCGCGTCCCAGCACGTCAAAGACGTAATTCCTAAAATACATTGGAGACACCAATGGGCGTAATATGAAAATAGTTGCAGCGATGGCGGAGCAAAAAAAAAAAAATAAATTTCGCCAAAGGCCTCTCGAAATAAGAAGGTCTTCAGAGCTTTTCGAAAGGCCTGCAGGGACTCTGCAGAGCGCACTTCGCTGGGGATGGCATTCCATATAGATGGGGCTGCCACAGAGAAGGCCCGGTTTCGGGTAGCCGTCTTCCGGGCCTCTCGCGGGGTGGCAACCCGAAGCGAGTGCGCTCGCACCTGCCGAACTGGACGGACCGAGGTGGATCGCTGGACGATACGCTCTGACAGGTAGTCCGGTCCCAAGCCATGGAGGGTTTTATAAACTAAAACCAAGACCTTGAATCTAATCCGGGCTGCAACGGGTAACCAATGCAGGCGAGCCAGGACTGGGGTAATATGGTCATAACGACGCACACCAACCACCAGCCTGGCTGCCGCATTCTGCACCCGCTGCAGGCGCCGGAGAAGAGTCAAGGGCAACCCCATGTAGAGTGCGTTACAGTAGTCCAGTCTCGAGATCACCAGTGCTTGGACCACTGTTCTCAGAGAGTCAACATCCAGGTACGGGCGGATCTGGGCGATCTGGCGAAGATGGAAATAAGCGGCCCTGGTCACCGATGCCACCTGAGCCTCCATGGTCAGCGCCGGGTCCAGGACCACGCCCAGATTCCGCACCCTCTCCACAGGCTGGAGAGAAACTCCCCCCAGCTGCGGAAGAGGGCCACCGTACCCAGATGGTGAGCTCCCAAAGAACATCACCTCCGTCTTCTCGGGGTTGAGCTTAAGCCTGTTCGCCCCGGTCCAGGTCAGGACGGCGTCCAAGCACTCATCAAGGATCCTCACAGCTTCCACTGCAGAGGTGGAAAAGGAGAGATAGAGCTGCGTGTCATCAGCGTACTGATGACAGCAGACTCCAAATCTCCTAATGACCCCAGCCAGCGGCCTTACGTAGATGTTAAACAGCATGGGGGACAGCGACGACCCCTGTGGAACCCCACAAGGGAGTATCCAAGGAGCCGACAACTCCCCCCCATGCAGCACGTACTGTGGACGGTCCTCCAGGAAGGATCGGAGCCAACTGCAAGCAGTGCCTCCGATACCAACCTCGGAGAGCCGATCCAACAGGATACCGTGGTCGACGGTATCAAAGGCCGCTGACAAATCCAGGAGAACCAACAGGGTAGAGCAACCCCTGTCGGCCGCCCGGATTAGGTCATCTTGCAGCGCGACCAAAGCTGTTTCGGTCCCCCGACGAGGCCTGAACCCGGACTGGCATGAATCGAGGCACTGCCGATCCTCCAGGTATGACTGTAACCGAACCGCCGCCACCCTCTCGATCACCTTGCCCATAAACGGGACATTGGCAATAGGACGATAGTTGGTTAAATCGTCCGGGGAAAGGCCTGGTTTTTTGAGAATGGGCTTAACCACCGTCTCCTTCAAACGAGAGGGAAAAACCCCCTCGCTGAAGGAGGCGGTAGCAATAGCCGAAGCCCATTCGGCCATGGTCCCGCTGGCAGATTTAATGAGCCAGGCTGGGCAGGGATCGAAAGGAGTGGACGCCGGTCGGCAGTGAGCCATAGCCTTGGAGGCCTCGACAGCAGAAACAGGCCCAAGCACATCCAACCGAGGCGACGAAGGCGGCCCAGCATCTGGGGGTGCCGGGGCAGTACTACTGCAACCGGAGTCGAAGCCGGCTCGGATGGCCTCTATTTTAGAACAAAAAAAGGCTGCGAAATTCTCGCTACTGAACTCAGTAGGAGGAGGCCCAACCAGACTAGGATTGGTGAGGTCCCGAACCACACGGAAAAGCTCCGCTTGACGGTTCGAGGCCTCACCAATTCTCAGGGAGACAAAGGATCTTTGGGCCTCCCTGATCGCGTTGGAATAGCGTCTAGTCTGGGAAACAACAGCAGCCTTGCTAATAACCGTCCGGGTTCTTCTCCAGCTGCGCTCTAGTCTTCTCCTCTCCTGCTTCATCGCTCGGAGCTCAGATGTAAACCACGGAGAGGTCCGAGCTCGGCACCGGAGCAGACGCTTAGGGGCGATCCGGTCGATGGTCTGGGCAGCTGTATCAAACCAATGGTTAGCCACAACCTCGGCCGGCGCGCCAGTCAGTTCTCCAGGAAACGCCCCGAAGACTTCCTGGAACCGGGAGGGGTCCATGAGTCTTCGGGGACGGGCCAGAACAGGAGGCCGGTGGTCCCCGCGAGGAGGGGCCGGGACCGCCACAGGGAAGGTAAGCAGGTGATGGTCTGACCATGACACAGGAAGGGGGACAATGCCCCCAACCTCCAGACTCGAAATCCCCGACATGGAGGAAAAGACCAGATCCAGGGTGTGGCCGGACCTGTGGGTGGGGCATACAACATGCTGGGACAGACCCATGGACGCCATGGATTCCATGAACTCCAGAGCTGCCCCAGAAAGTTCACCGCCGGCATGCACATTGAAGTCACCCGCAACCAAAAGGCGCGGGGACTTCAGAAGTGCAGCCCCGATGAACTCGGAGAGCTCCGGGAGGGATTGTGCTGGGTTGCGGGGAGCACGGTAACCGAGCACAATGCCAAATCTGTCCCGCTGTCCCACCAACAGGTGGAGGCACTCTAACCCCTGGCTAACCAATGTCGAGGCCCTGCAAACATGAAGAGAATCCCGATGGACGATGGCGACCCCTCCTCCCTTCTGACCCTCCAGCCTCCCCACACCCTGAACCAGATACCCGGGCGGGCACAGCAGGGAGAGGGAAGCCCCCCCCTCTGCACCCACCCAGGTCTCGGTAATGAAGGCCAGGTCAGCCCGCCCATCTTGGATGGTATCATATATGATGGGGATTTTATTGTGGACTGACCTGGCATTCAACAGCATGCAGGAAAGGCTGGAGGCGCTGGAGAAGTGACTCCCGGACACGTGGCAGGGAGCCGAGGGGTCAGAACGCGGGACAGGCACAAGATGCCTGACCCGGGTTCTTCTGATCTGACAAACCCCCCGGCTACAAGCGTACCGCCCACGGCCCATCACAGTTGGTATGTGAGTCCCTGCGGACATGGCGAACGGAAAAAAGAATAAAAATAAAAAATTAAAAAAAAAAAAAACCCTAATATAACCTAATAATATAAGTACTGACAAACAAAATTTACAATATTGCAATAATAAAATACAATCAATAACAAAGCTGTAACAACAATAAATTACAATGATAATAATAAGATAAACAAAGCTAATTAACGAAAAATAATAAAAACAAATGGGCAAAGCGCCAGGAGAGATGTAAATCACCTAAGAGTGGAAGGGGGTAGAAGCCAGGAAATCAGACTCGGATGGTAAATGAGAGGTTGCTGAGGTGCAGGGGCTAGCATTGAAGCTGGCAAATGCCAGACCCAGTTGCCCCGAAATCAACAGCAACACGCTGATACCCTCGTCCGGGCTCCAGACCCCCCAGCAAAGAATCCCCCCCATCAAACCCCAGCTCTACTAATGGGCTCGCCATTATAACTCCCGATCCCTAACCCTCCCCAGATAAACTGGAGGGTGATGATATTGTAGACAAATATCCCCCCAGACATGGACACCAATCCTTGAGGAGGGGGGAATCAGGGGCTCCAGCTGCTTCCGGCGTCTCCGATGGAAAGGAGCAAAGGAACTCCAGGCGAGTAAATAGGTGCCGGACACTAAAATCGAAACCCGGCAGTGACAAGGAGCCCTGGACCCTTGAAGCGCCGGCAGCCGGTCTGCTGCCCGAAGACCACCGACCGCCATGGCTACAGCGGGGGATAGAGAGCAACCACCAGCAGCCGACATGCTGCCCAAGTCCCGAAGGAAGACAGCACACCGGCGGCCGAGCCACCGCCCGAGAGCCACCGGGAGGCAACCAAGGACCACCAAGATATGTAAGAGGGCACCGGCGGCCGGCTTGCCGCCCGAGTTCCAAGCACCGGCGGCCGGCTTGCCGCCCGAGTTCCAAGCACCGGCGGCCAGCTTGCCGCCCGAGTTCCAAGGACCGGCGGCCGGCTTGCCGCCCGAGTTTCCAAACACCGGCGGCCGGCTTGAGTACCCAAACGCCGGCGGCCGGCTTGCCGCCCGAGTTCCCAAGGCGAAAAGCGCACCGTATGGAAGGCGCACAGGACG
The DNA here is from genome assembly GCA_023846285.1 of Phrynocephalus versicolor. Lineage (NCBI taxonomy): Eukaryota > Metazoa > Chordata > Lepidosauria > Squamata > Agamidae > Phrynocephalus > Phrynocephalus versicolor. The sequence continues at coordinate 73 of JAHTLZ010001112.1, read as the reverse complement.
CCAGCTGGAGCTTCCAAGAGGGCAATCCATCCGGGCGAGACGGGCGGCAGGCGATGTAAAAGCGGCAGCCGGG
>JAHTLZ010001111.1:0-12310 GCA_023846285.1 Phrynocephalus versicolor | reverse complement strand
TGCAATTTCCAAGTCCTCCTTTACCTCCCCTTTTCCTCCCTCACCATCCAGAGGGCCAACTGGTTCTCTGGCAGGTTTTCTACTTCTAACATATTTAAAGAAGCTTTTATTATTACCCTTTATATTGCTAGCCATGCGTTCCTCAAAATCTTTCTTTGCCTCCCTTATCATCTTTTACATTTCTTTTGCGAGAGTTTGTGTTCCTTTTTATTTTCCTCATTTGGGGAGGATTTCCATTTACAGAAAGACCTCTCTTTCTGCTTTAGCGCCTCTCTAACTCCATTCGTTAACCATGCCGGTGCCCTCTTGGACTTAAATGAGCTCTTCTTTGTTTGTGGTATGCACTTGTGCTGCGCCTCTGTTACCGTTGTTTTAAACAGGTTCCATGCACTCTGAAGAGATTGGATTCTTCCAACCTTCCCCTTCAATTTCTTTCTAACTAGTTTCCTCATCTGAGGGAAGTTTGCCCTTCGAAAATCAAGGGTTTTTATGTCTGATTTGCTTGACACTCTTCCTCCGGCATGCATGACAAAGGAAATTGCAGCATGGTCACTGTTCCCCAGAGGCTCAGTGACATTCACATCCCTGACCAGGTCCTGAGTATCACACAGTATTAGATTCAGAGTTGCCTGTTCTCGGGTGGGCTCCATGACAAGTTGCTCTAAGGCACAGTCATTCAGCAAGTCGAGAAACCCAGTTTCTCTTTCTTGCCTGGAGCTTGCATTGGCCCAGTCAATGTGGGGATAATTGAAGTCCCCCATGATTACTATCCTATCCTTCTGAGACACCTCCATGATTTCTCTCCTCATTTCAATGTCCCCCTCAAGTTTTTGATCTGGTGGACGATAGAATACTCCAACTATCACATCACTCCTGGGACCTGGTAGTTTAACCCACAGTGATTCTATGGTGGAGTCAGACCCTCTATCCATCTCCATTCTGCTGGATTTTACCCCTTCTTTGACATAGATGGCCACTCCTCCTCCAACCCGCCCCTCTCTATCCCTTCTATAGAGTTTATAGCCTGGGAATGCTGTATCCCACTGGTTCTCCACATTCCACCAGGTTTCTGTTATGGCTATTATATCTATGTTATCCCTAGCTGTCAAATGTTCAAGTTCTCCCATCTTTGCTCGGAGGCTTCGAGCATTGGCGTAGAAGCACCTGTATAGTGGGTCCCGCAGCAACAGCTGCTGCCTTGTTCTTTTCCCCTCACAGCTTTTATTTTCAGTAGACAAACTGTCACAGTCCATTATTCTCTCAGTGCTAATACCTGCTATGTCATCTCTATGTGATTCTCTACCCTCTCCAACCTCGTTCCCCGAGGATGAAGTGTTCCGAACTGGATGCCACTCAGCTCCTGTTGGCTTTCCCCCACTTATCAGTTTAAAAGCTGATCTGCTGCCTTTTTGAGGTTGAGTGCCAGCAATCTGGTCCCATCATGATTCAAGTGCAACCCATCCCTCCTGAACATGTTTGGCTTGTCCCAAAATGTTCTCCAGTTCCTGACAAATCTAAAGCCCTCCTCTCAACACCATCGCCTCATCCACACATTGAGGCTTCTGAGTTCTGCCTGCCTGGCGGGTCCTGCACGAGGAACAGGTAGCACTTCTGAAAATGCTACCTTGGAAGCCCGGGACTTCAATCTTCTACCTAACAACCTGAATTTGGCTTCCAAGACTGACCGCTTGGCCTTCCCGACATCATTGGTACCAACGTGTACCATGACCACTGGCTCCTTCCCAGTTCTCTCTAACAAGCTATCTAGATTTCTCGTGATGTCTGCAACCTTTGCACCTGGCAGGCAAGTGACCATATGGTTATCATGCTCCTCACAAATCCATCCCTCTGTATTTCTAATTATAGAATCCCCAAGTACAAGGAGCTTCTCTCCTGCAGCCTGTTCTTCTACATGTACCTGATCTTGTATCTCATCAATAGTGATGAGGGAGAGATCCTCAGGTGGAACCAATTCTTCCTCAGTGTGTGCCTCATGAGGTGTGTTGAGGGAAAGAGCCTCAAATTGATTATGCAATATGAGACTCTCTGAGCGATCCCTTGGCCTTCTACTGCTTTGAGTCACATTCCTCCATACATCTACCTCCTGGGTTGGGGAAGTGATTACATCCTCAGAAGTGTGCCCTGTCTCTTCTTGGACCTGGATAGTCTGTTCCGCTCTGTCCAAGAACCACTCCAGCTCCTTAATATGTTGCTGGTCCGATATGCGAGCCTCTAGCTGCTGGACTTTCTCTTCCAATAGCGCAACCAGCTTGCACTTGCAGCAAATGTAGTTCTGCACACGCTCTGTCAAGATGACAAACATGGCACAAGTACTGCAGCTGCTCCCTGCAACTCCATTTTAATGAGTGCAATAAAATGTATTCAAGGTCTCAAAAATGTAAACTTGCACTATTTTTTTTAATCTAGTAAGACTACTTCTTTTGTTGTTTATTCAAGATCTAACAGTGTAGGGGCCGCTAAAGCACTTGCTAATCTGCGTAGGATCTCCTCAGGAGTAGCTTGGCTTGGGAACTCAAATATACCGAGAAGAAATTATTACTTTTTTCTTTTTTAGTTTGCATGCGCCGTCAGGCGCATGCTGCTGGGAGCAGGTATTTAAAGATAAAACTCCGCCCCTTACTTCCTGCAAGGACAGGAAGTAAGCTCTATGCCCTCTGGCCATGTGCTTCCTCTATAGCCGTGTGCTTCCTCTCACAGCCTGCTTCCTCTCTGCTTCTCTGCAAGAAAAGTACTCAACACAACTCTACTTTATTCACCAGAGGGCTACCCATCACCTCAATGTGGGGCATGCTAAAAAATTTTGAACTCTTGCACTACTTGCCACCAGAAAGGAACTACCCTATATGCTCCTATCATGCCACCAGACCAAGCAGTTCAGCCATAAGGCCCCATTGGACGTCTCTCAAGAAAATCTCTAGCCCTAGATCCAACAGGGGGATCCCATATTTCCTATATAGTTTGGATCACTAAACCTTGCTAACCGGGGTGACTAAACCTTGATAACTGACCTCAAGCCATCTCTAACTGCCCAACCTACGTCTCTATTCACACCTTTGCATGCCTTGTGCACCTGCCATGGGTCATAGGCTGGTCTCCACATGATATGTAGAACCAACCTTGACCACACTAATCTGGTCTCATGAAATTTTTGTTTAAATGCTCTCAGGTCAGGAATGACTTTGAGAATATGTTCTTTTCCCAGAGTACGAGCCAAATCACTACCACCAAGGTGTTTCACCAAGATGTCTGGGGGGGGGCACAAATGGAGAACTCTGGGACAGGATTTCACCGAACCCATCCCACAGCATGTCCCTCTGTCCCATCCACTCAACTTTAGCCCGCACACCAAGGTCCAAATCTGAGCCCCAACTCAAATGAGCTGCATATCTGGCTGCCCCAAACACAAAACTTTGCCCCAAAACCGTCACTTTAGCTCAGCTTGCCAGCAGGAAACCTGTAATGATAAGAACAGAGAACATGGCAAGCCCCCTAACACTTGGGCAGCTGGTGCACGTAAGCACAATACTTTTGAGACCTCCACCTCCCAATATACTGTATATTCACTTCACCATATCCCATGGCTGCTGCATTGGAGGCTGCCCCAATTCAAAGTGAATGCGTTCCAAATCAAAAACCATGCACCCCCACCACATCCAGAGCCCTAAATATAACTGTCCAAAACTGATACCGAGTCAACGGGGTGCCATCCTGGTGACAAAATACTTGACCTGTGCGTCACTCCTCCAACTAATGTATTCTTGCAGAGCCCACATAAGACATAAGATTACTGTCACACCACAGTGAGAAAGCACTATTTATTTCCCCCTGGCCATCTGATCTGTTTTAGAACGCTGCAACTTCAGAGCAATTTGGCTAGGGAAAATTACTAAATCCGTCTCTAATTCACTACCCTGAATGCCCCCCCCCCAAAGGCAGTTAGTTTTGCAGCTTTAAACAGGCCTACCTAAAAGGCATCAGCACAAACCCTTTGTCAAACACTGTCCAGCTTTACCAAAATGTCTGGTGAAAATAGTAGCCTCTAGTCCCTCTGATGACCCCTCTCTCTGGACCACCCTTCAATAATTTTAACCACTCTAAAATCATTCATGGGGTGTGGCAATACCCTAGCTCTTGTTTAAATGTCACGGCTGACATTTTATCCTGAACTGTTTGAGGAGCAAAATGTTTCCCACACAAAAACACAGCAAATTGCATCAGCTGATCTGCTGATGTGGGCCACATTATTTCCATCACTTATAGCCTACAAAAATGCTCATACTCTGAGCAAGCATAGCTTCACCTGGTCCCTGGTGACAATGGCAATGACATGAGCCTATATATAGGGTTCTAATTTCCAAGCCACCATACCTTGTTGGAAGATTCTCCTGATGAATAGGAGGAATAGGAATAGGAATCTTTATTGTCATTGCCCCCTTGCAGGAACAACGAAATTTTGTGGGTTGCTATATAAAACTCATTTAAAACATTTCACATAGATTTAAAAACAGGTACAACACATAATATGACATATAAAATGGCTAAAATATGACATATAAAATAAGCTGACTTCAAAGTCCAGGATTTCCGTTTAAGGCCAATATTGCTCTAAAAAAGAAGCTATTTTTGAGATGGTTTGTTCTTGCCCTCAGTACTCTATATCTCCATCCCGATGGCAGCAACTCGAAGAGGTGATGACCAGGATGTGATGGATCTCTTAATATTTCTAATGCTTTACAGTGGCACCTGATAGTATAAATTTGTTCTAGGGTGGGGAGTGAACAGCCCTCAATACTCTCTGCAATTCTTATGATTCTGTGCAAACACTGTCTTATCATGGTGGGTACAACTTCCATACCACACACATAACCCATAAGTAAGCACACTCTCAATTGCACAATGATAGAAGGCCAGCAGCAGCTTTTGTGGAAGATGGTTTTTCCTTAAAGTTCTCAAGAAAAATAGCCTCTGCTGAGCCTTCTTTGCAAGCCCCCTTGTGTTGACACTCCAGGACAGATCCTCCTGTAACTCAATGCCCAAAAATCTAAAACCTGTAACTCTCTCCACACCAGTCCCATCAATCACCAGTGGCTGAATATCAGTTTTCTGCCTCCTAACGTCTACCACAAGCTCCTTTGTTTTCTTTATATTTAGGTGCAAGTTATTTATTCTGCACCACTTGGTCAACCTCTCCACTTCATCTCTGTAAGCGATGTCACTCTCCTTGCCAGAGATGAGCCCAATCACAGTTGTGTCATCTGCAAACTTAATGATCCTATTGCTAGAATAGGCAGAGACACAATCAAATGTGTAAAGAATATAAAGGAGTGGGCTAAGTACACACCCCTGTGGTGTTCCAATGTTGGTACTAAGAGTATTAGAAGTGTAAGGGCCCAACCGGACCCTCTGAGAACGTTCTGACAGAAAATCCAAGATCCACCCACAAAGTGATGGTGGAAGCCCTAGACCTTCCAGTTTAGAGATCAAACATCGTGGAAGAATGGTGTTAAAAGCCGAGCTAAAATCCACAAAGAGCAATCTAGCATAGCCCCCCCTCTGCTCCAGATGTTCATAAACAGCATGAAGAGCACACGCCACAGCATCCTCTGTTGATCTCTTCTTTTTATAGGCGAATTGGAATGCATCCAGTCCTCTGGTAAACAGGCAATAACATAGTTCCGTACCAACTTTTCAAAGCACTTCATGATTACAGGTGTAAGTGCTACTGGACGAAAGTCATTCAAGTTTTCTGGATTTGGTTTTTTTTGTATCGGAACAATAATGGCAGACTTTAGGCATGACGGCAAAATAGCTTGGGATAGGGATTGATTCAAAATCCCAGTGAAAACTCCTGCTAATTGATCTGCACAGTCCTTCAATACCCTTCTGGTAACTCCATCTGGCCCTGTAGCCTTCCTTGGATTGATTCCCTTCAACACCTTCCTCATCTCTCCATCCTCCACATTAAAAATTACATTCCCTTGTGCCGATGCTGGTAACAATAGTGAAGGTGGCAGAAACTCTGCTGATGTCTCTACTGATGTTGCTTCAAAACGGGCAAAAAAAGCACCTGCGGAGCCAACACTCTGAAGCATTTGAGCCTGGGTGTGACTCCAAGCAGAGCTACTGCTGTGAGAAGAAAAGAGAAAGAAGACAGCACTGGTAAGTTTCTGGGTTGGAGCAGTTCAGCTAGGGCTGTTTGACCTCTGTTTTACCTCTGCCTCTGCTAACTTTAATTGCTCATTTAAATACAAAGAGCCATTAATCAGCCAAACAAAGGAAGTTGCTAGGAAGTGTTTTCCCCCTGAAGAAGCTTAGCCTCAGCATTTGAGCCTGGTGTGTGGAACCAGGCAGACCTACTCCTGAGACTTTATTTTTGACATAAAAGGAGGAACATTGGTACTAGATTATTATTTCTAGAGTAGTAGCAAGTAACACTGTACAATCTTCAAGGCCCAAAATACTGCAATCATTAAAATGGAGTATGAGGGAGCAGCTGTAGTTACCTGTAACACTTGTGCCATGTTTGTCATCTTGACAAAACGCACAGAGAACTACACTTGCTGCAAGTGCAAGCTGGTTGCACTATTAGAAGAGAAGGTCCAGGAGCTAGAGGCCCGCATATCGAACCAGCAACATATTAAGGAGCTTGAGCGGTTCTTGGACAGAGCAGAACAGACTGTCCAGGTCAAAGAAGAGACAGGGCACACTTCTGAGGATGAAATCACTTCCCCAACCCAGTAGGTAGATGTGTGGAGGAATGTGACTCAAAGGAGTAGAAGGCCAAGAGATCGCTCAGAGAGTCTCATATTGCACAATCAATTTGAGGCTCTTTCCCTCATCACACCTCATGAGGCACACATCGAGGAACAACTGGTACAACCTGAGGATATCTCCCTCATCACAATTGATGAGATACAGGATCTGGTACATGTAGAAGAACAGGCTGCAGGAGAGAAGCTCCTTCTGCTAGGGGATTCTATAATTAGAAATATGGAGGGATGGATTTGTGATGAGCATGGTAACCATATGGTCACTTGCCTGCCAGGTGCAAAGTTTGCAGACATAACAAGAAATCTAGATAGCTAGAGATGACATAGCAGGTATTAGTACTGGGAGAATAATGGAATGTGATAGTTTGTCTACTGAAAATAATAGCTGTGGGGAGGGGAGAACAAAGCAGCAGCTGTTGTTACAGAACCCACTGTACAGGTGCTTCTATGCCAATGCTCAAAGCCTCTGACCAAAAATGGGAGAACTTGAACATTTGGCAGCTAGGTATAAGAAAGATATAATAGCCATAACAGAAACCTGGTGGAATGTGGAGAACCAGTGGGATACAGCAATCCCAGGCTGTAAACTCTATAGAAGGGATAGAGAGGGGCGGGTTGGAGGAGGAGTGGCCATCTATGTCAAGGAAGGCGTAAAATCCAACAGAATAGAGATTGACAGAGGGTCTGACTCCACCATAGAATCACTGTGGGTTAAACTACCAGGTCCAAGGAGTGATGTGATAGTTGGAGTATCTGATCGTCCACCAGATCAAAAACTTGAGGGGGACCTTGAAATGAGGAGAGAAATCATGGAGGTGTCTCAGAAGGATAGGATAGTAATCATGGGGGACTTCAATTATCCCCACATTGACTGGACCAATGTAAGCTCTGGGCAAGAAAGAGAAACTGGGTTTCTCGACTTGCTGAATGACTGTGCCTTAGAGCAACTTGTCATGGAGCCCACCCGAGAACAGGCAACTCTGGATCTAATACTGTGTGATACTCAGGACCTGGTCAAGGATGTGAATGTCACTGAGCCTCTGGGGAACACTGACCATGCTGCAATCTCCTTTGCCATGCATGTTGGAGGAAGAGTGTCAAGCAAATCAGACATAGAAACCCTTGATTTTCGAAGGGCAAACTTCCCTCAGATGAGGAAACTAGTTAGAAAGAAATTGAAAGGGAAGGTTGGAAGAATCCAATTTCTTCAGAGTGCATGGAACCTGTTTAAAACAACGGTAACAGAGGCCCAGCACAAGTGCATACCACAAACAAAGAAGAGCTCATTTAAGTCCAAGAGGGCACCGGCATGGTTAACGAATGGAGTTAGAGAGGCGCTAAAGCAGAAAGAGAGGTCTTTCTGTAAATGTAAGAAGATGATAAGGGAGGCAAAGAAAGATTTTGAGGAATGCATGGCTAGCAATATAAAGGGCAATAATAAAGCTTATTTAAATATGTTAGAAGTAGAAAACCTGCCAGAGAACCAGTTGGCCCTCTGGATGGTGAGGGAGGAAAAGGGGAGGTAAAGGAGGACTTGGAAATTGCAGAGAAATTAAATGAGCTCTTTGCATCTGTCTTCACGACAGAAGACCTTGAGCAGATTCCACTGCCTGAACGGCCCCTCTTGACTAAAGAATTAAATCAAATACAGGTTAAAAGAGAGGATATTGTAGGACTAATTGATAAAATGAAGATTAACAAGTCACCAGGCCCAGATGGCATCTACCCAAGGGTTATTAGGGAACTGAGAAATGAAATTGCAGATCTCTTAATGGTAATATGAAACTTGTCTCTTAAAACGGCCAGAGTGCCAGAGGACCAGAGGATAGCAGATGTCACACCAGTTTTTAAAAAAGGAAGGAAGGGGGCGGGAAACTACAGGCCAGTTAGCCTTACATCTGTCCCAGGGAAGATGGTGGAAAGCCTCATCCAAGAGAAAATCTTAAAACACATAAAAGAACAAACCTTGCTGAGAAAAAATCAGCATGGCTACTGCAAGGGTAAGTCTTGTCTGACAAATCTTTTAGAATTTTTTGAAAGGTCAACAGGCATGTAGATTTGGGTGAACCGGTGGATATAGTCTATCTGGATTTTCAAAAGGCTTTTGACACAGTCCCTCACCAAAGGCTGCTGAGAAAATTGCACAGTCAAAGGATAAGACGGCAGTTTCTCATATGGACTGAGAACTGGTTGAGATCCAGGAAACAAAGAGTAGGTGTCAATGGGAAATTTTCACAATGGAGAGAGGTGAAAAGCGGTGTGCCCCAGGGATCTATCCTGGGACGGGTGCTTTTCAATCTGTTCATAAAAGACCTGTAGACAGGGATAAACATGTGTCTACCCAATGTGGGGCAGCGGTGAAGAAGGCCAATTCCATGCTAGGGATTATCAAAAAGGGGATTGAAAATAAAACAGCCAACATTATAATGCCATTATACAAAACAATAGTAAGGCCCCACCAGGAGTATTGTGTACAATTCTGGTCACCGCATCACAAGAAAGACATAGTGGAACTGGAAAAGGTGCAAAAGAGAGCGTCTAAAATGATTACTGGGCTGGGGCACCTCCCTTATGAGGAAAGGCTAAAACATTTGGGGCTCTTTAGTCTGGAAAAAAGGCGCCTGAGGGGGGATATGACTGAGACATACAAAATAATGCAGGGCATGAGTAAAGTGGATAGAGGGAAGCTCTCCTCTCTCACACAAAATGCCAGAACTAGGGGGCATACACTCAAATTGAGGGCTGGGAGAGTAAGAACAGACAAAAGAATTTTTTTTCAACCATCGCCTTGTTAGTCTATGGAACTCCCTGCCACAGGATGTGGTGATGGCATGTGGCCTGGAGGCCTTCAAAAGGGGATTGGACAGATTCCTTGAGGAAAAGTCCATCACAGGTTACAAACCATGATGGAGATGTGTAATTCCCCAGGCTTAAAATCAGGGTACTTGAAGGGCCAGATGCAGGGGAGTGGTATCAGGAAACAGATATCTAGTCTCATGCACTCCCAGATGCATCTGGCGGGGCCACTGTGAGATACAGGAAGCTCGACTAGATGGGCCTTTGGCCTGATCCAGCATGGCTCTACATATATTCATAAGTAGAGATGGGCACGACCAGAAAAAATAATGTTTCAAGTTGGCATTTGTCGGAACGGGTCCGTTTTGGGTCGTTTCCGTTTGTCATGAAATTTTTCAAAAATTTGGCGCTTCTGTTTGTCGTTTGTTGTTTGTCGTTTCGCTAGGTGTTTTTGCACCCTGGGCAGGGTGGGTGGTGGGTGGCGGGGGAAGTTGCGGGCGGGTGGCGGTGGCGGGGGGCCATGGGCGGGCGGCAACAGCGGCAGGGGGAAGGAGCGGGTGGGCAAGCGGGCGGCCAGTGGCCACAGGCGGGTGAGTGGGTGGGTGGCGGCATGGGCGGGCGGGCAAGTGGGCAGTTAGGATATCACTTAAGATAGAGGATATTCTTGGCTTGTACCCCAAATGTGTGTGTGTGCAAGCAAATTGAAGTTGGGAAAATTGAAAATAAATGGTAGTATATAACATATTTTTAAAATAAATCCACACACCCCCTCCCAGTCGAACCTCCCCCTTTACCCAATAAGAAAAAAAAAATCTTCACAAACTGCCAGGGGGGGGGGGGAGAATATGCTGTTGCTATTCCCTTCAGCAGACAAAGCTGCAGAGAATCAAAGGAATTATTTTCTAAATTCAGTTCCCTCCCTGCCTGCCTTACTCAAATCCTAAAGCCTCCAGCCTCCCTCCTCAATCTCAATCGGATCACACGAGCACCAGCAGCCAGCCCTCCTCGCTCAACCACATCCATACACCCGACTGCGACTTCTGGAAGGTGCCTCAGCTTTTTATGCCCTCTGCAACATCCAGAAGTGTCAGTCAAAACCTGGCCATGCCATTGGTGGAATGGTTCAAAAAAATTGCATGGTCCCATCCCATGCCCAACCCACATGGGCAGGTCTAAAATAATAATAAAATAAAATAAAATAAAATAAAATCAGTGTGACCTTTTACTGCTATAAAAAACCCACTGCCGCTACTATAAAATTCAGGCATTTAAAATACCTAATTTTCACATGTTTCTGTTGTGCTTTGGTGGGATTTTGGACCAGGATTTAAAAATAAATATTGCGGTTGCCATTTTGGATCCCCCACCAACCGCATGGCATGGAGACGACGAGGATGACCCCCCCCCAGCCTGGTGCAAGCAGCCCAGGACAGGAGGGGGGGAGGCCGGGGACCCCCCTCCAGAAACCACCCCTCAGGTAGGTGTCCTCAGGCAGGCATATTTTCACCTGCTTTTTGGCTGGGAGTCGGTTTTTTTTTAAAAAAAATTTAAAACTTTTTTTCTGTGCTGCTTGGCATCGCGTGATCGCCGCGATGCCATGAACGACAACGATAAACCCGACCCAATTTTTCTTTTTTCTGTTTGAGTTCGATTTCTGACTGCTTAATTATCGTTACCGTTTCCGTTACGTAACGGAAACGATAACCGAAAACGGAAATGACAATTTCACCGAGTCGTGCCCATGTCTATTCATAAGTGTTCCATCTGTTGACGTGACAGGGCATCAGCTATCTCATTCTTCATGCCTGGCACATGCTGTGTTTGAAAAACAATATTAAACTGCAGGCATCTAAGTGTCATGGTTCTAACTAAATTCATATCGCTACAGGACCAGGATGATAAGGAATTAACTATTTCCACTACCACCTGGTTGTCACACCAAAAACATTGCAGACATTTTGGCCCCATTTTTGGCCCACAGCCATAAAGCCCTGACTATTGGAAATAGTTCCAGGAAGACAAGATCCCTGGTGATTCCTGATTCCACTACAGACCAACCTCCAGTACACTAAGTGCCATGAAAATACATCCCATATCCTAGCATGCCTAACACATCTGTTTGGACCTACAGCTCCACTCCAAGACTCAGCTCTGTCCTCTAAAATGACACTCCATTGTAATATTCCAAAAACCCTAACCATACCTTCAAGTCCTCCTGTGTGTCAGTGGACACTCTCCACCTATAATGAGATTTCCTAAAACCCTTAGTTGCCACACAGGGCCTTGGTAAGAAGTTTCTCCCAAAGAGCCACCACCTTATAAGCAAAATTAAGGTGGCTTATTCTTGCAACTCTCAAAGCATTAACTTAGCTTTGCCTAATAATGTCTTCAAACACTCCATCAAATCCAAGAACTATTCCTCTGGAAACCTACTAGTTTGTAGCCTGGTATCTAGTTCAATACCCAGGAAGGTCAGCACTTTTGCTGGGCATTCTGTCTTTTCTTCTGGTAAAGGCACTCCTAGATCCTTTACCATCTGCATTAATGCTTCCATCATCACCTGACATGGATCCATTTCTACCTTCCCACAAAATAAAAATCATCTAAATTATTCACTAGCTGGTGCATGCACACCCTCTTCTTCAGAGCCCACTCCAAAAACACACTGAAACATTATCTGAGAGTTGAGTCATGGCTACTGGACTTTTTTTTGAGAGATAGAA
>JAHTLZ010001110.1:0-11340 GCA_023846285.1 Phrynocephalus versicolor | reverse complement strand
TTCTCTTCTCTTCTCTTCTCTTCTCTTCTCTTCTCTTCTCTTCTCTTAGGTTCAATTAATGGAAGCCCTCCTGAGCTATGCTGCTTCAAACATCCTTCTACCACAAGTTAACGGTAAGACTTCCCCAAGCCCAATTCAAAGTGCTTATGCTTACATATAAAGCCCTAAACGACTTTGGACCTGGTTACCTAAAAGACCACCTTCCTCCATACCAGCCTACCCGGACCCTCAGATCAGGCCAGGAGGCCCTGCGGAAGGTGCCGTCCCTCAAAGAGGTGTGGGGGGGAATGGCATGTCAAAACAGATTCTTCTCGGCTGTTGTTCCCCCCACCACCACCACCACCACAGCTCTCTGGAATGCCCTCCCTCCAGAGATCCACCTGGCGCCAACAGTTTTGGCTATTCGCCACCAGGCAAAGACCTTCCTGTTCAGCTAGCATTTTAATTAAATAGCAATCTTTTTAGCTGGGCTCGTAAACAGCAGGAATTTATTGTTTGTATACTGATTATTTTAAACTTTTTTTTATTTTGATGGTTTTAAATATGTTGTTTTATAGTTTTAACATATTGCATGCTGCTCAGAGACCATTTGGTAGTGGGGCAGCTTTAAAATCTGTAAATAAATAAATAAATAAATAAATTGTGGGTTCTCTTACCCCAGACTTCGAAGAAATATTAATTACAACCCTTGCTTTGATGAAACACTTCCATCACCACAGTGAATTTTATTTTATTTTCCAGCACGGCTGGCCAAGGGGTGCCCCCTTCCTCTGCTGGATGGCATGCAACCCTACAATCTTGTCCTTCGGCCATACAAGGTGGGTGATCTCTTAGTGAACTGACAGAAGAAAATAATGCAAGTGGTCATAAGAACATAAGAACATAAGAAGAGCCCTGCTGGATCAGGCCAAAGGCCCATCGAGTCCAGCTTCCTGGATCTCACAGTGGCCCCACCAGATACGTCTGGGAGCATAAGAGACTAGATCTCTGTCTCCTGATACCACTCACCCCTGCATCTGGCCCTTGAAGGACCCCGGTTTTAAGCCTGGAGATTACACATCTCCATCATGGTTTGTTACCTGGGATGGACTTTTCCTCCAGGAATCTGCCCAATCCCCTTTTGAAGGCATCCAGGCCAGTTGCCATCACCACCTCCTGTGGCAGGGAGTTCCACAGACTGGAGTGTTTGTCAAATGGATGCTAAAGTGGCATGTAAGAAAGGTTTCTGAGAGGCAAGCTAAGCCCTCCATCCTGGGACGAGGCCCAGATGGTCCAGCCGGGCCACATTCAGAGCCTCCCACCTCCCGTCCTTAAGAGGAAGCTGCATTCATGAGTGAACGGCTGCTTCCCTTGGAAAGACAGGTGCTCGGTCAGCCAGGGATGCAGTCTGAATGTCCTGCACCCCCAGATTAGGGGTGGGCCTTCCCTTTACCTTCAGAAACTCCCCATGGAAAGAAGGATCTCGAGTCTCCTTCACTGCTGGGCCACCCAAGAGGTCTTCCTACATTTTTGCTGTTTGGTGTTTCCACAGGACTTTCTGCTTTTTGGAGCAGATGTTCGCTACTAGCTGTGATGTGGGGGAAGAAAAAAAGGAAGTGACCCAAGACAGGATGAAGAATCATGCCTCTCTGTGAGGGTTCGAATAGGGGCAATCCCAATTCGCTCCGTCAAGGATGAATCACGACAATCAGCTTGTATAACATAAAAATTGTACAACATAAAAAATTCCGGAGATAGGGGAAATTTGCTTAACATAATCGCCTATGGGGGAAAATCCGTACAACATAAAAATGGGATCACTCCGTTTTCAATGCATTCCTATGGGAAATTTGTATAAAGAAAAATTTGCTTAACATAATTTCATTTGGAACGAATTAATTCCTTTATACAAGGTACCACTGTATGTAATAAACTTTTATTAAAGAACTCCATGTTGGTGTCATTATTCAGTATGTGTACATTGTTTAACATTGGAGAAAACTCTTTGACATTTAAGTCTGTCAATACTGAGCTTTTAAATGTTGGTTGTACATGCATTTCTTCCTTCAACGGTTCTCTTACAAATGATTGATGACTGAGTGACCCCCCTTCCCGTAGCACTGGGTCCCAGAACACGGGTGTTTGGCCCATGGAGCCACTGGGTTTTCTGGTTTCCTTCTCTTCCATGCTGGATGAAATCTGTCTAGATTACCGGGCTATGGAACGGGTTTTATTTGGACTGACCATGTTATTGAATCATAGAATCATAGAATTATAGAGTTGGAAGAGACCTCATGGGCCATCGAGTCCAACCCCCTGCCAAGCAGGAACCCCTTCACAATATTTCCGACAGATGGCCATCCATCCTCTGCGTAGCTTTCTTATCTCCTCCTTCCGCTTCCCATCCTCTACCTGAGTGTTAACCGTCCCCTGACGCTTTTTCTAAACCCTCCTCTCCCTCATTCTTTTCACACCATTATGTCCTCAGGGCTGTCTGTCACCCAAAATACTTCTCTTAATTGGTTCATTCTTCTTCTCTTCACTCTCTTCTATCCCTCTTATTCCTCCCTGACTTTCTTCCTCCTTCTCATTCCCCTTTAATTGTAATTCACTAATATTAATGTTCATGTCTTTATTGCCTTCCATTCCATGTTTCTCAGATGGCATACCATGTTTTTCTTTATCTTCATAGTCATCCTCACACTCTTTTTCCACTTCACGCCTGATTTTTTTTTGGGGGGGGGGGTGCTCTGGCCGTGAACGGGAGCTGTCCACAGTAGCATCTCGGCATTTCTTCTCCATCAGTCACCATTAGAGATGGGCACGAAACGAACAATTTTTTGTTTCCGTTTCCGTTTCTTTGTTTCGTTACGCAACAAACGACAAACGAATTTTGGCTCCAAAATGAAACGAAACAAACAGAAACACCAGAAATTTTGTCGTGCGTTTTGTTTCCGTTACTGCAACACAGTGAACTGCTTTAAATGCTTAAAAAATATAAAAAAATGAAATAAATGGTAACGAAACGGTAACGAAACGAACGAAAATGAAAACGAATTTTTGCAAAAATTCACGAAAAACGGAAATGAACCGAAACAGACCCTCCAAACGACAAACGAAACTCCATGCTTTCTATTCATGCCCATCTCTAGTCACCATTGACTTGCATCAGTAGCTATCATCATCCATCAGCTGCTTGCTATTCATTCAGATACAGCAGACTGCATCATCGCACAGAAAAACAGCAAGCAGTAAAACAATAGCCAGCAAGAACATGTTGATTCACATACAGTATATAGAGATTCTATTGCCAATAATCTTTCCACTTTATAATCACATGACATATGCACTTTACATCTGCGCTCCGGAGTTACGCTTCGTGTGTGTCTTGGACATTTTGCTTTCCCTTCAAGACCACTTTAGCCGTCCTTGCTACTGTCTGCAGCTGGACTTATTTTACCTAATTGCAAGCTTAAACACTAATGACTGTGCATTATGACTCCAATGCTCTGATAGGAGGGGGGTATATAGAGCGCCGGGGGCGGGGCGGGGGGGTCTATAGACTACAGCTTCCAGAATCCCCCAGCTAGGATGACCATGTGGAGAATAACTTTGGTGCAAGATAGAGCTGTGATCCTGTTTATATTAATGGATATCAAATATTTTACACAGAAGGTAATCAAAATATTCAGAGGAAAAAGTGTGTGTTGATGGAGGGCAGAAAGGAAAGTGAAGTGTTCTTCTTATATACCACCTTATAGCACTTCAAGCACTCTCTGGGCAGTTTACAGTTTAATTATGCAGGCTAACCCTAATTAGACCTTGGGAGGATGGAAGGCTGAGTCAACCATGAGCCTGCTACTGGGGATTGAACCCCAGGTCATGAGCACAGTTTTACCTGCAGGGCAGGCATTTAACCACTGGGCCACGAGGCTATTAAAGACCCCCCAAATTCTCACTTAAACCACCTCCAGGTCACCTGCCTGGCACTGGTGATGCTCCAATGGGTGGCATGCCAAGCTTTTTTTTTAAAAAAAACTTGTTTTTCACATGCACATCAGTGGTCGGCACAAATGCCACATAGGGGAGGAAAGGCCTCAATCTTTTATGGGATTCTGTTCCCACAGTGGCCAGTCAGCAGTTTATGGGATGTAGGGCCAGAGTGACCCTTCCCCCCCTTCCTCTCTGTCTTTTGCCACATCCCTTTGCTGGCATCCTGGCTCTGAAGGCAGACATCCTGTTAAGCCCTCATGGCCAGTAGCCGGTCAGGGAGATACTGCCCAGTCCATACCTTCTTTGAGTCTTGTAGGCTTTTAATACAACCTCAGTGAGAGCCTTCTTGAATTCCAGGGGAATCTAGATATGTGTGTCTCCTATAGCCATCCAGGCGTGTGGCCCATGAGGGCCCTCACCTCCGTGTCTTGAATCCATTAGTTACTCCCAAGTAGAGTTCACCTATGGAATCCAAATAATGCCTGTACATCCTGTGTCAACATCTGGTCATTGTTTCAATGGGGCCAGCGATGGGATGGAGGCCTGTGGATTTCTCAAATCTGCTTCCAGAGCCTTCCAAGTTGGCAAATCTGGTGGCGATGAGTTCCTCAACTTAACGGGTGACGCAGGTGATGCGAAAAGCTCCCAGCATACTTCTCAAAGAGAGAGAGTGGGAAGAGCAGAAAGGATACCCCCTCCCCAAAGGAATGCAACCTCTCTATCAGATCAACTTCAGTTATCATCTGGAGATGAGTGGGAAGGAATCTCATCTCTCTGGAGACTTCCCATACAGCCCTGGTGCTTAATTCCTGAGAAAGATGCCAGGACTCAGGCCGTACTGTTGGCCCAATACCTCTGGTGCTCAGCCCTGGGGGCCTGTAGAGACTGCTGGCCATGGGACCCCAAAGGACGCTGGACACCTTCAGCTCTGCTTGAAGAACTTTCCATCCTCTTGACAAAAGAACATCCGATCCCGGCCAGCCAGGCATCTTTCTTGTTAAAGTCTTGCAGGTAATTGGTTGCTAATGTATGGAGGAGACCCCTGGCAAGCCATTTGGACAATGGAGCACCTGCTGCCTCTGCTTCTCCTCCTCCTCCTCTCTGTGGGGAATCCCCTCTCCTCCTGGGTCCTCAAATAAATGGGCCACCATTCCATGCAGAGAGGAAGGGAGCATCCATCAAACCCGGGGGTCTCTTTGGGGGAGCTCCCAACAGGTTCCGTCTTGGCCGATCCTTCTCCATCCAGGCGGCTGCAACGGCCCCCTCAAACCCAGACGCCATTTCCATGATCATCATCATTCATTTCTGTTCCTTCTTGTTACAAGAGCCCGAGAAGAGGGGGCAGAGGCAAGGGAGGCCTTCGCATCTTTGGCGTGTCACTCCCAAATGTTATTAAGACGGTCGGAGTAGCGCCTGTTGGGCAGAAAGTGTTGCGGAATTCATCATCATTGACCTTTGGTGCCGTGCAACCCGTTTTGCTCAGCGACAGCATTTGCAAGGCGGTGAAGGCTCAGTCAGATGCGCTTCTCCATTCCCTTCTTCATGGCACACTTTGGGATCAAAGGGGCGCCTTGACTAAAGCTGCACCGGCTGGTTCTTCTTCCGGGAAACTTCTCCCGGGACTCGAACTCAACACACACACCCTCCCTGGCTCTGGCATTCCAACTCAGAGAGCTAACCAGTTGGCTCTTCCGTGCTAAGCTATTCTCAAGGGGACAGAGACAAAAGAGCTCTTCGTCTGTCATTTCTGAATGCCTTGGCCATCACATAGAAAGTCTGCTGTCTCCCTGGAGAATGGATTAGTGACATGACAGAAGAATTGCCATCGGTCATAGAATCCACAGATGTGCGTTCCTTTCTTCTTATCACATGGGAGCAAAGGACACAGCCAAGAGGAGCAGCAAAGAAATCGCAACAGATTTCGAAGGCTCTGGGAATGCAACCCAAGGACTTTGGGGGCCTGGATCATCTTCTTGTCCTTCCTACCAGGACTCAGAAGAGGAATAGAAATGGTGGGAGGGGGGACAATACTCCATGTGAATAGCTGACAATGAAGTTGGTGCAGTCATGAGGAATTGGGTTTTTGGGACCCTGGGCGAGGCTTCCTGGAAGATGGACTAGTAGCTAGAGATGGCTTGTACCTGACAAGGAGTAGAAGAAATGTGTTTGGCCGAAGGATGAATAATTTCATCAGGAGGGCTATAAACTTAATTGGAAAGGGGAGATAGAAGCAAACTCAGGGTTCAAGATAGTCAGAGAAAGAGGAACAGCCTGAGGCCCTCTTAAGGGACCCATTCATAGTTTTCATAAACATGTATGAAGGAAAACAGGCCACAGATCGCACAGTCTCTGGTGTCTATATATGAATGCCAGGAGTATGGATAACAAGTAAGAAGTACTGGAAGTCTTAGTTCGAGGGGGTAAACATGACTTGATATTGTGCATCCAAGGATAACGAAACAGATCTCAGCACCTCTGTCTATTATTTTCTTGAAATCATGGAGGATGGGATGAAGTGTCAGATAACTGGAAGAGCGCTAACACTATCCCTATCTTCAAAAAAGCAAAAAGGAGGAAATCTGGACCAAACTGTAAAGTGGTCACTCTGGAAGCACTGTGAAATCTATGCAGTAATAGATAAAAGCCAACACAGATTTGTCAAGAGCAAATGTTTCAAGGCTGATCATGTTGTTCAGTCATGTCTGACTCTTCGTGACCCAATGGGCCAGACCCCGCCAGGCCTTCCTGTCTTCCACTGCCTCCCAGAGTTTGGTCTACTCCATATTGGTTGCATCGATGACGCCGTCCAACCATCTCATTCTCTGCCGTCCCCTTTTCCTTTTGCCTTCAATCTTTCCCAGCATCAGGGACTTTTCCAAGGAGTCCTCTTTCCTCATGAGGTGGCCAAAGTACTGGAGCCTCAGCTTCAGAACCTGTCCTTCCAGTGAACATTCGGGGTTGATTTCTTTCAGAATGGATAGGTTTGATCTCCTTGCAGTCCAGAGGACTCTCAAGATTCTTCTCCAGCACCACAGTTCAAAAGTGTCAATTCTGCAGCTATCAGCCTTCTTTATAGTCCAACTCTCACTTCCATACATCACTACTGGAAAAACCATAGCTTTGACTATCCTGACTAGAGATGGGCACGACCAGAAAAAATTACTTTTCGAGTTGTCGTTTGTCAGGACAGGTCCGTTTTAGGTCGTTTCCGTTTGTCGTGATAATTTTCAAAAATTTGTTGTTCCGTTTGTCGTTTGGTCGTTTGTCATTTCTGCCGCAATTTAGCGCTGTTTGACGTCCCAGGGAGCATGGGGGCGTC
Source organism: Phrynocephalus versicolor (assembly GCA_023846285.1). Lineage (NCBI taxonomy): Eukaryota > Metazoa > Chordata > Lepidosauria > Squamata > Agamidae > Phrynocephalus > Phrynocephalus versicolor. The sequence goes on along the minus strand of JAHTLZ010001110.1, from coordinate 4,049 downwards.
CTGCAATCAGGGCCGGCGCTAGGTGTTTCTGCGCCCTAGGCGGTGGCTGCTGGTGGGGGGCCATGGGCAGGCGGTGACAGCGGCAGGGGGGAGGTGCGGGTGGGCGAGCGGGAGGCCGGTGGCCACAGGCGCATGAGTGGGTGGGCGGCGGCGCGGGCCACAGGCGGGTGGCAGCGCGGGCGGGCGGGCAACATCCAGAAGTGTCAGTCAAAACCTGGCCATGCCATTGGTGGAATGCTTCAAAAATTGCATGGTCCCATCCCATGCCCAGCCCACATGGGCAGGTCTAAATAAAATAAAATAAAATAAAATAAAATCAGTGCGACCTTTTACTGCTATAAAAAACCCACTGCTGCTACTATAAAAATTCAGGCATTTAAAATACCTAATTTTCACATGTTTCTGTGGTGCTTTGGTGGGTTTTTGGACCACGATTTAAAAATAAATATTGCGGTCGCCATTTTGGATCCCCCCACCACCGCATGGCATGGAGACGACGAGGATGACCCCCCCCGAGCCTGGTGCAAGCAGCCCAGGACAGGAGAAGAAGGGGGGAAAGGCCGGGGACCCCCCAGAAACCAAACCTCTGGTAGGTGGCAAAGCCTCAGGCAGGCATATGTTCGCCTGCTTTTTGGGCCAGGAGTCAGTTTTTTTTTTTTTTTTTTTACTTTTTAAAACTTTTCCTGTGCTGCTTGGCATTGCACGATCGCCGCGATGCCATGAACGACAATGAAAAACCCGACCAAATTTTTCTTTTGTCGGTTCGAGTTCGAGTTCTGACGGCTTAATTATTGTTACCGTTCTCGTTACGTAACGGAAATGACAACCGAAAACAGAAACGACAATTTTGCCGAGTCGTGCCCATGTCTAATCCTGACCTTTGTTCGCAAAGTGATGTCTCTGCCCTTTAAGATGCTATCTAGGTTTGCCATCGCTTTCCTCCCAAGAAGTAGGCGTCTTTTAATTTCATTGCTACAGTCACCATCTGCAGTGATCAAGGAGCCCAAGAAAATAAACTCTGTCACTGTCTCCATTTCTTCCTCTTCTGCTTGCCAGGAGGTGATGGGACTGGTGGCCATGATCTTAGTTTTTTTGATGTTGAGCTTCAGCCCATTTTTTTCACTCTCCTCTTTCACCCTTATTAAGATATTCTTTAATTCCTCCTCACTTTCTGCTATCAGAGTAGTATCATCTGCATATCTGAGGTTGTTGATATTTCTTCTGGCAATCTTAATTACAGCTTGTGATTCATCCAGTCCTGCCTTTCGCATGATGTACTCTGCATATAAGTTAAATAGGCAAGGTGATAGTATACAACCTTGTACTCCTTTCCCAATTTTAAACCAGTCAGTTGTTCCATATCCAGTTCTGACGGTTGCTGCTTGTCCCACATATAGATTTCTCAGGAGACAGATAAGGTGGTCAGGCACTCCCATTCCTTTAAGGACTTGCCATAGTTTGTTGTGGTCCACACAGTCAAAGGCTTTGGCATAGTCGATGAAGCAGAAATAGATGTTTTTCTGGAACTCTCTAGCTTTCTCCATAATCTAGAACATGTTGGCAATTTGATCTCTAGTTTCTCTGCCCCTTCAAAATCCAGCTTGCACTTCTGGGAGTTCTCTGTCCACATACTGCTGAAGCCTGCCTTGTAGAATTTTGAGCATACCCTTGCTAGCGTGTGAAATGAGTGCAATTGTGCGATAGTTGGAGCATTCTTTGGCGTTGCCCTTCATGGGGATTGGGATGTAGACTGATCTTTTCTAGTCCTCTGGCTACTGCTGAGTTTTCCAAATTTGCTGGCATATTGCATGTAGCACTTACAGCATCCTCTTTTAAGATTTTAAATAGTTCAATTGGAATGCCATCACCTCTCCTGGCCTTGTTGTTGGCAATGCTTTCTAAGGCCCACTTGACTTCACTTTCCAGGATGTCTGGCTCCAGTTCAGCAACGACACTATCTTGGTTATCAGGAACATCCCAATCTTTCTGATATAATTCCTCTTGCCATCTCTTCTTGATGTTTTCTGATTCAGTTAGGTCCCTACCATTTTTGTCCTTTATCATATCCATCTTTGCACGAAATGTCCCTTTAATATATCCAATTTTCTTGAATAGATCTCTGGTTGTTCCTTTTCTGTTGTTTTCCTCTATTTCTTTGCACTGTTCATTCAAGAAGGCCACCCTGTCTCTCCTCTATATTCTTTGGATGTCTGCATTCAATTATCTTTATCTTTCCCTTTCTCCCTTGCATTTTGCATCCCTTCTCTCCCCCGCTATTTGTAGGGCCTCGTTGGACAACCACTTTGCTTTCTTGCATTTTCTTTTCTTTGGAATGGTTTTCTTTGCTGCCTCCTGTACAATGTTACAAGCCTCCACCCATAGTTCTACGGGCGCTCTGTCCACCAAATCTAGTTCTTAAATCTATTCTTCACCTCCATTGTGTATTCATTGTGTCCAGATCTGGCCACTGCACCTTAAGAAGGATGCTGACAAACTGGAACAAGTTCAGAGGACGGCAACATGAATGCTCAGATGCTGGAGACTCATCTGGTCTTATGACGAAAGACTGAAAGAACTCGGCACATTTAGCCTTGAGATAAGGGGACTGACGGGAGATAATAAGATAGCATTTTTCAAATACTGGAAAGGTAGTCCTGCAGAGGATTAGGCACGGTCTGTACTTGATCATCCCAGCGGGCAGGGCACACAACAAGGGAATTAGAGATGGGCACGACCCAGAAAAAAAAAATTCGTTTTCGTTTTCGTTTTCGGCTAGGGTCCGTTTCGTTTCGTTTCCGTTTTCGTGAGCTAATTTTCAAAATTTTTCGTTTTCGTTTCGTTACGTAACGAAAAACGAAAACTGGCTCAAAATTAGTCGTTTCGTTTCCGTTTTCGGTCCATTTTTGAACCGTTTTTTGTTTTCGTTTCGTTACGTAACGAAAACGAAAAAACGAAAACGAAAACGAAAATTGCGCTAAGTCGTGCCCATCTCTAAAGGGAATCAAACCACAAGAATCCACATGTAAGCTGAAGATCAGGAAAAACTTCTTAACTGTTAGAGAAGAACAGCAAGGGAACTCAAGAGTTGGTGAGTGCTCCAACAATGCAGGCATTGAAGAGAAATTTGGACAACCATCTGACCGATATTTTTTGATTCCTGTGTTGACTAGAACAGTAGAGGCGATGGCCACTTCCAACTCCATTATTCCAGGATCCTATGACATTTCCATGCCGGACCTAAAGGAATCCAATCTTAGCTTCAGGGCTAAGCAAGGATTTGAACCCATGTTCTCCTCAGTCCTCCTGGTGACCTTGGGTGGTCATAAGGACATAAGAAGTGCCATGCTGGATCAGGCCAATGGCCCATCTAGTCCAGCTTCCTGTATCTCACAGTGGCCCCACCAGATGTGTTTGGAAGCACATAAGACTAGATCTCTGTCTCCTGATACCACTCCCCTGCATCTGGCCCTTGAAGTACCCTGGTTTTAAGAATGGATATGGCACATCTCCATCATGGTTTGTCACCTGAGATGGACTTTTCCTCCGGGAATCTGTCCAGTCCCCTTTTGAAGGCATCCAGGCCAGATGCCATCACCACATCCTGTGGCAGGGAGTTCCACAGACTAACAACACACTGGGTTAAAAAAATATTTTCTTTTGTCTGTTCTCACTCTCCCAATTCTCAGTTTGAGTGGATATCCCCTAGTTCTGCTATTTTGTGAGGGGGAGAAGAGCGTCCCTCTACCCACTTTACTCATGCCCTGCATATCCCCCCTCAGGCACCTTAAACAGACCCAAATGTTTTAACCTTTCCTCATAAGGGAGGTGCCCCAGTCCAGTAATTATTTTAGTCACTCTCTTCTGCACCTGTCCTGTTGCCTCGTTCTTTGAGGAGGGATCTGACTGCTGCTAGAAGCAAAAGACTGGTTTTGGTGATCAGACCCATCGGGGAAACCTTAACTAGTGGGTCTGGAAGTTGAGTCATGGCTACTGGACTTCTTTTTTGAGAGATAGAAACGTTTCACTGTTCATCCAAACAGCTTCATCGG
>JAHTLZ010001109.1:3566-19759 GCA_023846285.1 Phrynocephalus versicolor | reverse complement strand
GAGTTTAACATGTCAATAGACAGAGTAAAGTGATCTGACTTCCAGCAAATAAACCTCCCTTGCAACATCTCCCTTGTATACAACTCTTCCAGCCATCACAGAATACATTACAGCATTGGATGTTACATCAGGTCACATCAGCATATGTTGGTTGTACCAAATTATATCATTATATACAACATTATACCAGGTCAATTCATATGTGTCCAATCAATAAGCAGCATATTTATTTATTTACTTACTTACTTACTTACTTATTTCTATATCACCCATCTTTCCAATGGCGTTCCAGGCGGTATTCAACAATTACATAAAAATAAAAACGAATATCAAACAAATCAACCAATTAAAAATATAATAAAATTTATTTATTTATTTATTTATTTATTTATTTATTTATTGTTGCATTTATATCCCGCCCATCTTCCCAAAGGGAACTCTGGGCGGCGAACATGGCTAAACAAGTCAGCAAATACAAGTAGGAATACAATACAAAACAATAGCAGGAAAATACAAAACCTACAATCAAACATGAATTGGCGGGTTCAGAATGTGGCGGCCAGGCTGGTGGCTGGTGTGCGTCGTTATGACCACATCACCCCAGTTCTGGCCCGCCTGCACTGGCTGCCCGTTGCAGCCCGGATTAGATTCAAGGTCTTGGTTTTAGTTTATAAAACCCTCCATGGCTTGGGACCGGACTACCTGGCAGAGCGTATCGCTCAGCGATCAACCTCGGCCCGTCCCGTTCGGCAGGTGCGAGCGCACACGCTTCGGGTCGCCACCCCTCGTGAAGCCCGGAGGACGAGTACTCGGACCCGGGCTTTCTCAGTGGCGGCCCCTAGCCTCTGGAATTCCATCCCCAGTGAAGTGCGCTCTGCAGAGTCCCTGCTGGCCTTCCGGAAGGCGTTAAAGACCTACCTTTTCCGGGAGGCCTTTGGCGATCTTTAACTTTTTTTTTTTCCCCCTCCGCCATCGTAAACTATTTTATCTATCATTGTCATTCATTGAGGTGCCATTAGGTTTTAACTTTGCTTAGTGTTATTATTATTTGTTTTATTTTTGTTTTTTTTGTAATTTATGGCTATTGAGGCCCGATGTTTTGTAAGCCGCTTAGAGTACATATTGTAGATAAGCGGGGTATAAATGCAATAAATAAATAAATAAATAAATAAATAAATAAAATAAACAATTAAAAAGCAGAGGCGGGGCGCACCCTTGAGTTCCGAACTCGCCGCTGCTACCAAATTCAGCAAATTATTGATGGCGGATTTAAAAAAAAAAAAAAGGCTAGGCTAGGTCACCAAAGGCCTCGCGGAATAGGATGGTCTTCACCGCTTTACGGAAGGCCAGCAGGGACTCTGCTGAGCGCACTTCACTAGGTAGGGAGTTCCATAAGGATGGGGCGGCCACCAAGAAAGCCCGGTTCCGGGTGAAAGATCGCCTGGCTTCTCGGGGGGATGGAACCAGTAGCGAGTGCGCTCGCGCCTGCCGAACCGGTCAGGCCGATGTTGACCGCTGGACGATCCGCTCCGCCAGGTAGTCCGGACCCAGGCCATGGAGGGTTTTATAAACTAAAACCAGGACTTTGAATCTGATCCGGGAGGCAACGGGTAGCCAATGCAGCTGGGCCAGCACCGGGGTGATGCGGTCGAAGCGACGCGCACCCGCCACCAGTCTGGCCGCTGCATTTTGCACCCGCTGCAGTCGCCGGAGGAGAGTCAAAGGCAACCCCATGTAGAGAGCGTTGCAATAGTCCAGCCTCGAGATCACCAGCGCCTGCACCACTGTTCTCAGGGAGTCCCCGTCTAGGTAAGGGCGGATCTGGGCGATCTGGTGAAGATGAAAGAATGCAGTCCTGGCCACGGCCGCCACCTGGGCATCCAGGGACAAGGCCGGGTCCAGGATCACGCCCAGATTCCGAACCCTCTCCGCCAGTTGGAGGGAAACACCCTCCAGGCTGGGGAGGGGGCCCCCGTACCCAGACGGGGAGCTCCCGAAGAACATCACCTCGGTCTTCTCAGGGTTGAGTTTGAGCCTGTTGGCCCTGGTCCAGGCCATGACCGCCTCCAGACACTGGTCGAGGGACCGGACAGCTTCCACTGCAGAGGTGGAAAAACAGAGATAGAGCTGCGTGTCATCAGCGTACTGATGACAACGCAGCCCAAATCTCCTGATGACCCCCGCCAGCGGCCTTACATAGATGTTAAACAGCATGGGGGAGAGAGACGAGCCCTGCGGAACCCCACACGGAAGTGTCCACGGGGCCGACAACTCGCCCCCATGCTGCACATACTGGGGCCGGTCCTGGAGGAAGGACCGGAGCCAACTGCGAACAGTGCCCCCGATCCCCACCTCCAGGAGCCGGTCCAGTAGGATACCGTGGTCGACGGTATCAAAGGCCGCTGACAGATCCAGGAGAACCAACAGGGTAGAGCAACCCCTGTCGGCCGCCCGGATAAGGTCATCTTGCAGCGCGACCAGAGCTGTCTCGGTACCTCGGCCAGGCCTGAAGCCGGACTGGCAAGGATCAAGGCGCCGCTGTTCCTCCAAAAAAGATTGAATCCGCACCGCGGCCACCCTCTCGATCACCTTGCCCATGAAGGGAACATTGGCTATTGGACGGTAATTAGCCAATTGGTCCGCAGCCAATCCCGGTTTTTTCAAAATGGGCTTGACCACCGTCTCCTTAAAACGAGAGGGAAAAAACCCCTCGCCAAAGGAGGCGGTGGCGATGGCCGCAGCCCACTCGGGCATGCTCCCTCCGGCAGATTTAATTAGCCAAGATGGGCAAGGGTCGAAGGGGGTGGTCGCAGGGCGGCAGTGGGCAATAGCCCTGGAGGCTTCCAAAAGGGAAACAGGCCCAAACTCATCCATTTGAGGCGAACGAGGGGGTGAGGGGGCTGGGGATGGCGAGGGAGGGCTAGTGTCACTGGATACAAAGCCGGCACGGATGGCCTCTATTTTAGATCTAAAAAAGACTGCAAAGTTCTCGCTACTGAAATCAGTAGGAGGAGGCCTAGCCAGACTAGGATTGGTGAGGTCTCGGACCACCCGGAAGAGTTCTGCCTGGCGGTTCGAGGCCTCACCAATTCTCAGGGAATAGAAAGATCTTTTAGATTCCCTGATCGCTCGCGAGTAGCGCCTAGTCTGGATCACAACAGCAGTCTTATGTATCGCCGTGCGGCTCTGTCTCCAGATGCTCTCCAGTCTCCTCCGTTCCTGCTTCATCGCCTTTAACTCCCCCGTGAACCACGGAGAAGCGCGGGCTCTGCCCCGGAGGAGACGCTTGGGGGCGATTCGGTCGACAGCGCCGGCAGCTGACTCAAACCATTGGTTGGCCAGGGCTTCGGCCGAATCGTCAGCCAGACCACCAGAAAGCTCCCCGAAGGCTTCCCGAAACCGAACCGGGTCGAGAAGCCTTCGGGGGCGAGCCCAAACAAGGGGCTTTTGGTCCCCGCGAGGGGGAGCCGCCATTGCTAGGGAAAAGGACAACAGGTAGTGATCTGACCATGACACGGGTGTGGGAACGATGTCCCGCACCTCCAGAATAGAATCCCCCGACATGGAGGTAAACACCAGATCCAGGGAATGCCCACTCCTGTGCGTAGGGCAAAAGACTCATGGAAGTCATGGTTTCCATGAATTCCAGAGCCGCGCCGACGAGTTCACCATCGACATGCACGTTAAAGTCCCCGACGACAAGAAGCCGGGGGGACTTCAACAGCGCTGCGGCGATGAACTCCGCGAGCTCTGGCAGGGATTGCGCTGGGTTGCGGGGAGCTCGGTAACCCAGTACAATGCCAAATCTATCCCGCTGTCCTACTAACAGGTGGAGGCATTCAAGCCCTGGAATCACCAATGTCGAGGCCCTGGTCACTTGAAGCGATTCCCTATGAACAATGGCGACTCCTCCCCCCTTCTGACCCTCCAACCTGCCCACCCCCTGAACCAGGAACCCAGGAGGGCACAGCTGGGCGAGGGAAGCCCCACCCTCTGAGCCCACCCAGGTCTCCGTTATACAGGCCAGGTCGGCCCTGCTGTCAGTGATGGTATCATAAATGACGGCGATCTTATTGTGGACCGACCTGGCGTTGAGAAGGAGGCAGGACAGGTTGGAGGCTCTGGCGGAATGGCTCCCGGACACGTGGTGGTGAATCACGGGATCAGAACGCGGGACAGGCACAAGATGCCGGACCCTAGTTCTTCTTATCCGACTAATCCCGTGATTCCTAGCGTAACGTCCACGACCCAACACGGTTGGTATATGAGTCCCTGCGGACATGGTGACCTAGCCGGGGAAGGGAGTGAAGGAAAAAAAAAAGGGGGGGGCTTACAGATAACTCAGCAATAAACTCAGAAACAACAGTTACAATACAAGAATACAATGGGTTAACATATCACAAAAAAAAGACAGCTGCCAGAAAAGATGTCCTTCACTGGAGAGTGGGAGAGAATAGCCCAGGTGAGGCTAAGGTAGGCTAATTAATGTCGAGGACACTTCCAATGGCTGAGAGCCAGGCAGCATCTAACAGCTATCCTGAGCCAAAAATGAAAAACAACAAAATAAACCCACACAAATAAGTGAATCACAATTAGCAAAATGAAAGCAACTAAATAATAAAACTAAATAAAATAAGTGAATGAATAAAACAAAATAGGGGCACCATAGCCCGGGCTTAGATGGAAAGGGAGGGGGGAGGGGGGGAGCAGGCTCAGATGGAAAATAGGGGGGCTACGAGGGCCATGAGGGCTAGAGCCTAGGGGGGATAGGCATATTAAAGATGTTATAAGGGAGGGGGGGAGGACAATGGGTGTAAAATAATGTCGGGTTCCCATGAGGGAATACTGCCCCCCACCCAACCCTGTCCCCAGCCCATGAGAGTCTCTAAGGAACTAGAGAACTAGTCCGTAAAACATGGCTAGGGATGGAAAGCCGCCATGTAGGACTCGAATCGGGGAGGGAAGGGAAATGCCGAGACCCCTCAGCTGCAGCTACTCCGACCGCCGGTGGCCGACCTGCCACCCGAAACCGGTACCAACAGGGCAAACGCTGGCGGCAAGGAGCAGCTGACAAACGCTCCAAGAAAGCCAGCAACATGCCGGCGGCCGAGGACACCGCCCGAACGGCAAAGCCGGCTGCCCGCCGGGATCGCCGGTGGCCGAATCGCCGCCCGAGCTCCAGGGTCGGTTGCCAGCCAAAGCCAGCAACCAACCCGGCCGACAGGCCACCGGCGGCCGACCTGCCACCCGAGCTCCACAGCTGGTCCGGGACAGGGCGGATCCGAACGATCCGCTCAGCAACTACGCGGCATTGCGGGGGGAAGGAGACGCCGGCCGGGCGAATTGATGAAACTCCGGCGTACCGCCGGGTCCGAACGGTCCACTCAGCAATCAAGCGGCATTGCGGGGGGAAGGAGACGCCGGCCGGGCGAATTGGTGAAACTCCGGCGTGCCGCCCGAAGCCCGCAGCGGCGTCCACCGCCGCAGCAGCGTGTCCGTGTGGGGCAAAGGAAGACTGTCCCTGGCCAGATGAAGGGAGGCAGGACCCCAGCGGACGGTGCACGGCCATGGCTCCGAAGTGCGGCAGACCGGAGAGGAGCCGAGTGGCCATGGAACGCAAGTCCTCGGGTCCTCCAAGACAGCCGGGAGGGCGAGCCAGAGCACACCCAGGACCTCTCCGTAAGGTGAACCGAGGATCGATCAGTGGAGCCGAAGCGGTGGAAATCTCAGGTGGGTAGCGCAAGAGAGGGAGGGGACGCTCAGCGGGTACGTAGTTCGGGAGTTCGGCAAGCCCAGATGTCAGCGTCTCAGCGTCTCCGCGTCTCGAAGTTAGAGGGTCCAGGTTGATGTTCAGTCTCCTGGATCAGCCGTTCGGACACCTTTGGTAGCCCAGTTGAGCCCCCTTTAGACCCCTCACAGAACCCCTGTGGTAAGCCCAGGCTGGGCCCAACAAAATTAAATAAAAAGCATTGTACACGGCAGTGCTACACCGTAAAAATTCAAAAACGCCAGGGTGCGGTGGACACGGGAGCAGCTGCCGGCCGCCATCTTGGATATCTACAGGCCGGCCGCCATCTTGGATATCAAATAGCAAGATGGCAGAAGAGAACCAAAAAAACCACCACCACCACCACAATAAAATCCTAATGCTCACCAAATGTCTTTCTGAAAAGCAAGGTCTTAAGTCTGTGAAGATTCTCAGTCATCCAGGTGCGTTTATCTGGGAGTTGAGTCGTGGCTACTGGACTTCTTTTTTGAGAGATAGAAACGTTTCGCTGTTCATCCAAACAGCTTCATCGGCCTGAATACAGCTAGTGCAAGAGACCTTCTTATAGTCAGCTTGACCTCTTGTCCCCTGGTCTGATTGGCTCATAACATAATAGCCTGAATAGGCTCGTTAGGGAGACATTAGTGTCCATGGCCTTAAGGTAAACAATGGCCTAAGGTGCTGAAACCCATCAAGAATGGGTCGTTAGCTGTGACCTGGTGGTGAAGGCTCCTTGATTTGCCTGGGTACTTTGGAAAGTACAGCCTGATAAGTAGCAGATAGACTATGCCGGAGCCCACCACCTCTGTTGAGGGAGGGATTTTCAATGCTAACATGAATGGCTTCCCTTACTCCTCTCTCAAACCACCTCTCTTCTTTGTCTAATATGTGTACATCCTCATCTTTGAAAGAGTGGCCTTTGTCCTTCAAATGGAGGTGTACTGCTGATTCTGGTCCTGAGCTGTTACCCCTCCTATGTTGGGCCATTCTTCTGTTTAATGGCTGTTTAGTTTCTCTAATGTAGAGGTCTGAACACTCTTCACTGCATTGGACTGCATATACCTCACTTCCAGAAGCCGTCTCAACCCAGACCAGATATGCCTGCTCCTGGACCTGTGTCTGAACACCACATATTTCATGTACAGAGGGGACTTCTACAGACAGAAGCATGGTTGTGCCATGGGTTCCCCAGTGTCACCAATTGTAGCAAACCTATACCTGGAAGAAGTGGAGAAGAAGGCACTCAACACCTTCCCAGGGACAACACCATCCCACTGGTTCAGGTATGTAGATGACACCTGGGTGAAAATAAAGACCCAGGAAGTACAGGCCTTTACAGACCACATCAACACAGTGGATCCTAATATTAAGTTCACTAGCGAAGACACCCAAGACAACAGGCTGGCTTTCCTGGATTGTGCAGTCATCATCAGACCTGACCATGGCCTGGGAGTAGAAGTTTACAGGAAACCCACCCACACAGATCAATACTTACTGTTTGACTCCCACCATCCATTACAGCACAAACTAGGAGTCATCAGGACCCTAAGCCACAGAGCAGAGAGCATCCCCACCTCCACAGAAGCCAAGAAGAAGGAAGACAGGCACATGAAGACAGCACTTAAGGCCTGTGGATATCCAAAGTGGGCCTTCAACAAAGCAGTGGGCCATCCCAGAAGAACAAGGATCATGACATGTTACACTAAAATATGAAAGTTAGTCTTTAAGGTGCCACATATTTTGTGGCTTTTATTTTGTTTTGTTTCATGTTTCCTTTTGTTTTTGACTGAAAATCTTGAAAAGACCAACATGGCTACCCTCTATGAAACATCTATTCATGTGTGTCCAATCAATAATCAGTATATATTCTATATTTATTTATTTATTTATTTCCATAGTGACCATCTTCCCAAAGGATGGAAGTATAGAATAATCACCTAACAATTAAAAAAAATTAAACAAATCTACCAATTAAAATAATAATAATACTTGGGAAGATGGTGGGAAAGAACAAAAAAAAACAACCCTCAAATGTTCGCCAAAGACCTCTCTGAAAAGCAAGGTCTTAAGTGATTTTTGAAGGCCAGCAGGGACTGTACAAGGTGAATCTCACTTGGTAGTTTGTTCACAGAGAAGGTCCAGTTTCGAATAATCAATTTCTGGACCTCCCTAGGAGTGGCCACCCGAAGTGAGAGCGACTGTGACATTCTGCTGGGTCAGGCCTCAGTTGACATCTGGAAGATCTGCTCTGTCAGGTACTCAGGTCCCAAGCCAAGGAGGGTTTTGGAAGTCAAAACCAGTACCTTGAACTTTATTCAGAACACAACAAGCTACCAGAATGAAAGAAACAGGCTTCTCAGTTCTGACATTCCAATGGCTTCTCATCCGTGTGAGTCCTGTGATGCCTAGCAAGGCTTTCAGCTTGACTGAACCTCTTCTCACACTCCAGATGACCAAATGCTTTCTTGTCTGTGTGGATTCTGCGATGATAAGCAACGCTTCCAGAATGACTGAACCTCTTTCCACACTCCAGACATTCAAATGGCTTCTCACCTGTGTGGATTCTGTGATGGCTAGCAAGGTCTCCACCTCGAATGAACCTCTTTCCACACTCAAGACATTCAAATGGCTTCTCACCTGTGTGGGTCCACTGATGACTAGAAAGGTGTCCAGCTAGACTGAACCTCTTTCCACACTCCAGACATTCAAATGGCTTCTCGCCTGTATGCATTCTGTGGTGATGAGAAAGGGTTCCAGAATCACTGAACCTCTTTCCACACTCCAGACAGTGAAATGGCTTTTCGCCTGTGTGGGTCCTCTGATGGCTAGCAAGGTATGCAGCTAGACTGAACCTCTTTCCACACTCCAGACATTGAAATGGCTTCTCACCTGTGTGGGTCCTCTGATGACTAACAAGGTATGCAGCTAGACTGAATCTCTTTCCACACTCCAGACATTCAAATGGCTTCTCAACTGTGTGGATTCTATGGTGATGACAAAGGGATTTAGAATCACTGAACCTCTTTCCACACTCAAGACATTCAAATGGCTTCTCACCAGTGTGGATACTATGGTGATGAGAAAGGGATTTAGAATCACTGAACTTCTTTCCACACTCCAGACATTCAAATGGCTTCTCACCTGTGTGGGTTCTGTGATGGCGAGCAAGGTGTTCAGCTTCCATGAACCTCTTTCCACACTCCAGGCATTTATATGGTTTCTCTCCTGTGTGGGTCCTTTGATGGCGAGCAAGCTGTGCAGCTCGACTGAACCACTTTCCACACTCCATGCATTCAAATGGCTTCTCACCTGTGTGAGTAGCAAGGTGTGCAGCTTGACTGAACCTCTTTCCACACTCCAGACATTCAAACGGCTTCTCAACTTCGTGTGTTCTCAGGTGTATAGTTAAGTCTGTAGAACAACTAAAACTCATTCCACACTCCATGCATTCATATGGTTTCTCGCCTCTGTGGGTCCTGTGATGGCTAGCAAGGCTTCCAGAATCAATGAACCTCTTTCCACACTCCAGACATTCAAATGGCTTCTCGCCTGTGTGGGTCCTGTGATGTCTAGCAAGGTGTCCAGCTTGAGTGAACCTCTTTCCACACTCCAGACATTCAAATGGCTTCTCGCCTGTGTGGGTCCTGTGATGGCTAGCAAGGTTTCCAACTTGACTGAACCTCTTTCCACACTCCGGGCATTCAAACGGCTTTTCGCCTGGGTGTGTTCTTAGGTGTATAGTTAGGTCTGTAGAACAACTAAAGCTCTTTCCACACTCTAGGCATGTCAATGGCTTCTCCCATTGGTGAATTTTCCTATGAGAACACATTGTTGAGGCACTAGTAAAAGATTTTCCCCAGTTGGCATGCTCATTCCTTTCCTCTCCTTTGGATGTTCTCTGAACTGCTTCGTCTTCCTCCTGATGAGTAACAGATTTCTCCATCTTTACATCTAACTGATTTCCTTCTAAGCTTCTTTCTTCAGGTTTGATTCTCAACATTCTCTTTTGCATCTGAATATTCAACCTCTTCCTCTGGTACTTGGTGTCCTCCTCTTTTATTTCTTCCCTACAGCGTCTTACCTGTAAAATATAAGCAACCACAAAAATGTCATTTCAAATCAAGTAACAAACCCAATGCGCTGCCATGGAGGAGGCAGGAGAAGGAGACACAGCTCCAGGGTGGACCCACCTCCACCCGCCTGAGTGAGGAGGCCAATTGTGGCAGCAGTGAATATCCTGAGGAAAACAAGGGGATTTATCACACTTTTCCTGTGATCATCTGTGAGGAAATGGTTCCTTTCCAGGCTGGGTAAAGTGTAGTGAGGTCTAGGGTAAGAAATGGATGCAAATTGTTACACTGCCTTCTGCAGTTTATTCCACCCAAACTATTTGTTTCAAATATTATGTCAAGAGATTAGAAAATGGCTGCAGTTAGGTCAAGAGAAGCAAGAAAGGATTTGTGAGAATGTCTGCATAGTTCTTTTTGTCCCCTTGTTCCAACTCAGCTCACAGGTGCTGCCTTATTGCCTGGGATGAGGCTCAGCGAGCAAGAAGGAGTCATAACATCACATTCCTGAGAAACACACTCCACGGGAAATAGAGGTATGGAAGAAGACTAATTAATATGCTAAACAATGCCCTGTGATTGGACAATTACCAGAATGACTGTGGCAAAGGGGAGGAGATGCCAACAATGAGATGATGCTTTTAAGTTAGAGCAGGGCTGTTCAACTTTGAACAGGCCAAGGTCTACTTTTTCCGGCCCAAAGTACCTGAGGGCTACTACACTAAAACCTCAGCTTACGATTTTTTTCCGTTCTGAGCACATGCTCATAAGTAAAAACTTTTGTAAGTAGAGCAGCAGTTTCCCATAGGAATGCATTGAAAACCAATTAATCTGTTCTGGAGGGAATAGATCTCAATGCGCCATAGCCCTTGAACTGCCCCTCTTGGCTACTTTTGAACCCTTCGCGGACTACCAGTAGCCCGCGGTCTACCTGTTGGACAGGCCTGAGTTAGGGAATAGAATGGCTGGCTATGCTTGCTTGTAACTCAGAATTTTGATGATGATGATGATTCTTTCTGGCACTTAGTTTTTAGAGCTTTTATTCATCATGAGCCTTGTAGTTCAGAATGCTAGTGTAACTTAGAAATAATTTAGACAGCTTTATTATTTTCTTGGATTGCAAATCCTGTGACCATGCTACTGATGATCGTCTCGTATTTTGTGCTTTGCACTGATCTTTTCTAATGAAACTTTGAAATGATTTTTTACTTTTACTTTTCTATTTTTAATAAAATAATATTATTATACCAAAGTCTGGTTTTTGCCCAGAGAGTGAGTGCCTTGGCCAGAGAAGTAATTTTGGAACTTTGGACATTTTTCTGGTTTGTCCTACTTTGAAGGGTTGGTGTATCTTGCAAAGTACACAACCAGGGCTGATGCTACAGAACCTAGCTGCCTGAGATGCCTTGGAACACCTCCACAGACACTCCCCTAGGTAAAGGGAAAAAAGAGTGGTGGGTTTTAAAGGTGAAACTGGCTATCAGGGGCTGGATCCATCAAGGGAGGTGACCTTAGGGGCCTCTTGGAACCTTACCATTCTCGTACATGTTACTACCCTGCTTTTCTCCTTAAAAGAGACTCAGGGTGGCTCAACTCTGCTTAGTAGTGGTTTGGGCTTCATATATCTAGGAGGCATAAAAATACTATATAAAATGCTTTCACGTATTAAGAACATAAGAACAGCCTTGCCGGAACAGGCCATCACAGCCCATCCAGTCCAGCATTCTGTCTCACCCAGTGGCTCACCATTTGCTTCAGGGTCTTCCCAAGCAGATGTCTTCACCTGCTTATGATTCCCCACAAATGCCACTGAGAGAAATCCTGACTATCTGTTAAAATCAGAGGTGGTCCTTAGGCATCCATATTGATATCCAATAACAACCTTGTTCTCCATGAACTTGTCCAACCCTTTCTTCAGGCTGACAGCTGTCACCACGTCTTCTGGCAGGGAATTCCATAGACCAGTGATCCTCTGGTCTGGGTGAAAAAGTACTTCCTCTTATTTGTTGGAGATCTAGCACCCAAAAGTTGCATGGAGTGCCCCCTAGTTCTACTGTTGTTCGATAAGGAAAAAAGTTTTCCCTTATTTTATTTATTCATTTATTTATTGCATTTTTATACCATCCATCTTCCAGAAGGAACTCTGTGCAGTTTACAATCGAGAATAAAACCAGTGTTATGTAACAAGAAAAGAAAAAAGAACTAGTAAAAATAAGGAGGGGGAAAACCCTCAGCAAGAGGCGACATGGGCGGCAAAATAAATAAATAAATGAAAAGGTCGCCTTAAGGCAGGCCTGCCCAAAGTCCAGCCTGGGGGCCAAATCTGGCCCGTCAGGCCATTCTGAGTGGCCCGTGGCTGGCTGGACCGCCCCTCCCTCCCCCTCCTTCGCCCCATGTCTTTTTTAAAACAATCTTCCACCAACGGCCGGGAAGCTTGAGGGGCTGGGCGGGCCGGCCGGCTGGTAAGCAGAAGCTTGTGGGGCTGGGTAGGCAGGCGAGGGGGCAGGCCACCACCACCAGCACCGCCAGGAAACTTGTGGGGCTGGGCTGGCTGGCTGGCCAGCCATCGCATGGGCTATCACCAGCTACCATGTGAGGATGGGCATGCGTGCAGGCAGCCACCGCTGGCATCACAGAGAACCTTGTGAAGCTGGGCGCACGTACACATACAATTTTTTATCCGCACCTTTATTGAAAAGACATAAAATGCAAGTAAATATTTGGATTTGGAAGGCATATGCTGTTTGATTGGACGAAAGGAAAGAGATATAGAGCTGGGTGTCATCCATGTATTGGTGACACAAAGCTCCATCTCTCCTGATGATCTTTCCCAGCGGGCTCATATAGATGCTGAAAAGCATGGAGGAGATGGCCGACCCCTGATGCACCCCAGAACTGAGGGACCAAGGGGCAGAGGTCATCTCTCCTAGCTGAACTCACAGGGGGTGGTCCTCCAAGAAGGAGCAGAACCATGCCATGTTGTGGCCCTCTGTGCCCAACTCAGAGATCCTCCCAAAGAGGATACCATGGTTGACTGTATCAAAAGCCACTGAGAGATCGAGGAGGACCAGCCCTTGCTGGCTTCCCTCAGAAGTTAATTGTGGAGGGGTGATCAATGTCTTCTATGTACAATGGATCAAGAGCAGAAGTATCACCTAGAAGACCCTAAATCTGATTGGCCACCACCCTCTCCAGTACCTTTGATCTGCCACCAAATTAGTTTCCCCCCCTAAATGGGCCTAATAAGTGTCTCCTTGAGGGCAGGCGGGTGTGGTCACCATTGCTGTTAAATGTCCATGTTTTGACTGCAGTACAGCAGCCTTGTGCTCCTGACACAGGCTTAAGCGGCTTCACAAAACCCTTCGCAACCCAGTGGAAAAGGGGATCCTTACCTGGAGAGGACCTCCTTCCCAGGTACCCCCAGCTGCTTGTCCGTGGGCAGAACTCTTCAGCCTTGACTCAGAAGTATGGGGGTCACCTCCTCAAAAGGCAGCGTAAGCTGGAAGAGAAAATGATGAGAAATATTATCTGTTCTTCTTCCTCTACACAGAGAGAGATTTTCCCTGCTTCCAATGACACTCCCAAGGGGGAAGAGGGAGAGGCCTGAACTTCAAAGGTATTTATTCATTTCCATTATTTCTAGATAGCTTGACTTTCTGCAGATACTCTAGAAAGTATACTTGTAACACCCAAGGCCAACATTCATCCCGCATAAGGGAGCTACAGCAGATTAAAATGAAAACTAAGGCAGAACCGGGAAGAAAATACTGTACATAAATTTAGTTAAACGAGGATGTCTTTCAATGCTTCTTGGAAGGAAATGGCCCCAAAAGCAGAGATCAGGACATAAGGAGCATTCCAGAGGATCCCAGAGCAACAGAGATAAGGATTCACATTTTTGTGCCATTGCAGAGCCATGCACTAACAAACCCCTGATTTTTTGTGTGTGTGTGTGCAATCTGTGTGCAGAGATGGGGTTTAAGATGTGAGATTGGTTTTGGGTTGATCTTGAATAAAAATCAGGTAGATCAATGCCGTGGATCCATGTTTTTGCGCCACTGTGGAGCCATGCAGTGACGGACCCCTCATTTTGGGTGTGTAATCTATTTACAGAGATGGGGCCTAGGATGTGAGATTGGTTTAGGGGTGATCCTGGGTAAAAATTGGGTAGATCCGTGCAGATCTGTGCCTTGGATCCATCTTATTGCATCACTGCAGAGCCAAGTGCTGACAGAGCCCTGATTTTGGATGTGCAATCTCTGTGTAAGGATGGTGCCTAGGATGTGAGATTGGTTTGGGGGTCATCCTGGGTAGAAACCAGGTAGATCCGTGTGGATTTGTGTCTTGGATCCATGTTTTTTGCACACTGTGGCGCCATGCGCTGTCAGACCCCTGATTTTGGTTGAGCAATCTGTGTGTAAGAAATCAGGAGGATCTGTCAAGATCTGCCTTTTACCCAGACCCCCCCTTCCTCTTCCTCCCTGCTTTGCACAAAGCGACTTGGAGCCTCAGCTTTGGGAAAGGGGGGCATTTTCCTTTTTGACCCCCCCCCAGGATGAAATCCCACCAGGGAGATTTGCTGGAAGAGGTTCCCGGCCCCTCGGCAGGGCAGCTAGACAACCCCCATCCCCCGAACAGCCCTACCAATGAGGAGGAGGTGGAGAACCTGAAGAAGCAGCTTCCCCAGAGGAGGAGGGAAGATTGCTGCCCCCTTCCTGCATCACGTTGGACATTGTGCTAGTATAATTTACAGTGGAGCCTTGTATAACAAACAGCTTGTATAACATAAAATTTGTACAACATAAAAAATTCCAGATAGGGGAAATTTGCTTAACATAATCATCTATGGGGAAAATCCGTACAACATAAAAATGGGATTACTCCATTTTCAATGCCTTCCTATGGGAAACGTATATAAAGGAAAATCTGCTTAACAGAATTTCATTTGGAACAAATTAATTCCTTTATACAAGGTACCACTGTATTTGCTTTAGAAACCGCTTCTCCTCCCTCTTCTTTCCCTTTTGCAACGCAGGCGGGGGGTGTCCTGTTTTTTTTTTCGGGGGGGAATTCTTGCACATTTTCCTGCCTCCCTCAGCCCCGTGAGAAGGAAAGGGTTAATGTGCATCCTCCCCCATCCCAAGAGGTGGGGGGCTCCCCCGGGCGAGGACTGTTAATGCCTCCCCAAGGAGGAAGCCACCCCCATCTCTATCCCCCCCTGGGGTCCCCTTTGGGAAAGTGGGGGTCCTTCGTTGATTCCAACCCCCTCCCCCCCACAGACTCCCACCCACCTACCCGTCGCTCACCTCCTTCCTGGACAAGGCGGGAGGAACGAGGAGGGCGACCGTAGAGTCCGGGGGCCGGAGCGGCACTCTCACTTCCGCCTCCTTTTGGCTGGGAAGGGAAGGCGGGCGGGGATGGCGGAAGAGGAGACTGACAGACCAGCGAGAGAGGGGAATGTCATTCCTAGAGAGTCCTCCAGCGGAGGAGAGAGATAGGATGGGCTGAAAGAAAAGAGGCGCAAGTGGTGATAGAGAGGCAGTCCCATTCCTAGAGGGTCTCCCTTCCTCTCCTCCAGCAGGGCCACTTCCGCTCTCTCTGTGGTGCCTCTTTTTTTCCTTCCCCCTCCTTCCACCAAGTGACCTGTCAGGCGTCTGTGGCTTGGCTTGGCTTGGCTTTGTGCAACACCAGCTCTTTGGCAGACGGAGGTGAGCCTGCATGTTTTCTCCCTTTTTTCTCTCCCTCCTCTCACACAGACAGGAACCAGCTGAGTGAGTTTGCTTCATTTGAACATGTATTTCCTGTGTATTTCAATGTGCATCTCTGCTTATGTCAACTTTTCCCATTAAATAAAATTCCCTTTATGCATACCTTTGTGTGATGGTTTGATGTGCTCTGCCAAATCTATGTCAATATATACTACTGCTACAAACCAGAGATTCTTTATGAATCTGCCTCTGAGGATGTGTAAGTGTACACATGGTCTCTGAAGTGCATGCCAGGTAAAGGGATTCTTCTGTTGTCTTAGAGTTAAGCATAAAAAACAGATCTCCTCACTGTAGGGCATCTTCATGATGCAAGAAAAATGAGAGGAGGAGGAGGAGAAGAAGAAAAAGAAGAAGAAGAAGAAAAGTCTGTATGTAAGGGTGGGTCCTAGAATATGATACTGGTTTGGAGTTGATCCTGGGTAAAAATCAGGTAGTTCTGTGTGGTTCCGTGAACTGAATCCAAGTTTTTGCGCCATTGGGGAGCCATGCGCTGACGGACCCCTGATTTTGGGTGTGCAGTCTGTGTTCAAGGGTGGGTCCTAGGATGTGATAGTGGTTTGGATTTGATCCTGGGTAAAAATCAGGTAGTTC
>JAHTLZ010001108.1:0-13153 GCA_023846285.1 Phrynocephalus versicolor | reverse complement strand
TCACCGCATCTCAAGAAAGACATAGTGGAACTGGAAAAGGTGCAGAAAAGAGCGACTAAAATGATTACTGGCCTGGGGCACCTCCCCTATGAAGAAAGGCTAAAACATTTGGGCCTCTTTAGTCTGGAAAAAAGGCGCTTGAGGGGGGATGTGATTGAGACATACAAAATAATGCAGGGTATGAGTAAAGTGGATAGAGGGAAGCTCTTCTCTCTCCCCAAAATACCAGAACTAGGGGACATACTCTCAAATTGAGGGCTGGGAGAGTAAGAACTGACAAAAGAAAATATTTTTTCACCCAGCGCATTGTAGGTCTATGGAACTCCCTGCCATAGGATGTGGTGATGGCATCTAGCCTGGATGCCTTCAAAAGGGGATTGGACAGATTCCTGGAGGAAAAGTCCATCACAGGTTAGAAACCATGATGGAGATGTGTGTAATCTCCAGGCTTAAAACCAGGGTACTTCAAGCGCCAGATGCAGGGGAGTGGTATCAGGAGACAGATATCTAGTCTCATGCGCTCCCAAACGCATCTGGTGGAGCCGCTGTGAGATACAGGAAGCTGGACTAGATGGGCCGTTGGCCTGATCCAGCATGGCTCTCCTTATGTTCTTATGCCATTGTTCCCTTCCTGGGCAAGGTTGTCGAGAGGGTGGCTGCTGTCTGGCTCCAGTCATAGCTGGAGGAAAATCGTATCCTGGATCCCTTCCAGTCTGGTTTCAGACCTCTTCGCGGGACCGAGACTGCCCTGGTCGCTCTGCAGGATGACCTCCTCAGGGAGGCCGACAGGGGGTGTTCCTCCCTGCTGGTTCTCCTTGATCTGTCAGCCGCCTTTGATACCGTCGACCACGGTAACCTGCTGGTCCAGCTGGCCAAGGCAGGAATTGGGGGTCAGGCTTTGTCCTGGCTCCGCTGCTTCCTTGGCGGCCGGACTCAGTGGGTTCAGCTGGGTGATGACTTGTCGGCTCCTTGGACTCTCCCTTGTGGGGTGCCCCAGGGGTCGGCAATCTCACCCATGCTGTTCAACATTTATATGAGGCCGCTGGCAGAGGTCATCAGGAGATTTGGAGTTCGCTGTCATCAGTATGCTGATGACACGCAGCTCTATCTCTCCTTTTCGTCTTCTGCAGAGGAGGCTCCCTCGAGCTGTGCCTGGAGGCGGTTCTGGAATGGACCAGGACGAACAGGCTCAAACTCAATCCGGAGAAGACAAAGGTTGTGTTCTTTGGGGCGTCCTCGTCCTGGTACAATGGCCCCTCCCTAGACTAGGGGGTGTTTCCCTCCAGCCTACGGATAGGGCCAGGAATCTGGGCGAGGTCCTGGATTCAGGCCTCTCCCTGGAAGCCCAGGTGATGCTGCTTCCAGGGCCGCTGTTATCCATCTCCGCAGGATCGACCAGATCTGCCAGTACCATGACGAGTCCTCCCTGAGGACAGTGGTGCAGGCCCTGGTGATCTCGAGGATCGACTACTGCAATGCCCTCTACGTGGGGTTGCCCTTGACCCTGGTCTGGAGGCTACAACGGGTGCAAAATGCAGCGGCCAGGCTGGTGGTGGGTGCTCATCGATTCGAGCACATCACCCCAGTTCTGGCTCGCTTGCACTGGCTCCCCGTTGTCCTCCGGATTAGGTTCAAGGTCCTGGTTTTGGTTTTCAAAGCCCTCCACGGCCTGGGACCAGAGTATCTGGCGGAGCGTATCTCTCAAAGATCAACTGGGACCAGACCCACGAGATTGGTTCAGGCGTGCTCACTGATGGTGGGCACACCCAGAGAGGCGCAGAAATCGCGTACGCGTGACCGCGCCTTTTCTGTGGTGGGCCCCATGCTATGGAGCCACCTACCCAGTGAGCTGCGCCTGACAGAGCCCCTGCCCGCCTTTAAAAAGGCCCTGAAGACTTATCTCTTCAGGGAGGCATTCGGCGACCTTTCTGTTTAGTTTTCTTTTTTCCTTTCTTTTCCTTTGCCCACGTTTATTTTGTTTTGGGTATGCCCGCCACCTTGCTCCCTTTTTACTTGTTTGCCTCTGTTTTACCTATTTTTTATTACTATTGTAAGCCGCCCAGAGTTCCCTTTTGGGAAGATGGACGGGGTATAAGACAGACAGACAAACAAACAAACAAATAAATAAATAAATAAATAAATAAATATTCTCTTCTTTGTAGCTGTTAAAAAACCTGATCTAACAAGAGCCCTTCAGGTGAGAGATCGAGGGGAAAGAACAGAAGAGTGAGATGGGATCTAAGCAGCGAAACATCCTGCCAGACACAGGAGGGTCTCTGCGTTAATTCTATCACTGCTGGGTGTTTTTTTAACAGAGCGTCCGGAGGGGAAGGTGACGCGCAAGGCGGGCTTTGACGACACAGAGAGCCTCGTCTGCCAGGCCTACGGCTTCTACCCCAAGGAGATCGAGGTCACTTGGAGGAAGGACGGGGAGGTCCTGCATGACGACACCTTCCATAGGAATACCGCCCCCTATCCGGACGGGACCTACCACGCCTGGCTCAGCATCAGCATCGACCCCAAGAACAGAGACCAGTACCGGTGCCACGTGGAGCATGCCAGCCTGGCGGAGCCCCTGGTCTTGGCGTGGGAGGAGCCTGGTGAGGGCCAGGAGTGGGTGGGTGGGTGGAGGAGAGGGTGCCTCCTCATCCAAGTCGGGGCCAGCAGGGTGGATTTGGAGGTGCAGGTGCTTCTCCATCAAGGGAGGGGTAAAAAACAGAGCATCTCAGCAGTCTCTTAAGCTGTATCTGCATGCACACATCCAACACCATCCTCAGCTACCTCCTGGCTACAACACCTCATAATTTGGATTCTGCTGTTTATAATGCCAATGTAGCCCTTTTGACGGTTCCTTCCACCGAAACACAACCTCCGGTGCTGTCAGCACCACCCGGTTGTTCTCTACCTCCTCGACAAGGTAGCTGGGTTCTGGGTACATGTCAAATTATTTAGTTCTTTCTCCTTATTCCCTTTCAGCTTCCAACCTGGGGCTTATTGTTGGGTGTGTGGTGGCCGTTGTTCTTCTGATTGTGGCCGTGTCTGCAGGCTACTACGTCTACCTAAGTAAGTCAAAGAGTGAATGTATGAGTTGGGCGTTGGCTGTTTGGTTGGAAGGGTGTGTTCTTCTGTGGCGTCTCTGTAATCTTGTGGTTCAGTTTCTCAAAAATAAGACTAAGTCAGAGAAGCTCAAAAATAAGAAATAAACTAAGTTGGAGATTTCCCAAAAATGAGACTAAGTCAGACAAAAATGAGAAGTTCTCAGCCCTGAGTTTACTGAGCAAAAGCAAAGTGCAAGACAGAAAACCTTTCGCGAAAGGACGCAAAAGGGGTCCCCCTCTTAGTTGAGAGAAGACCCCAAACACTCTAATCCAGGGTTTTTATACATTTTCAGACCCTTCCAGACTCTTCTTTGGACTGCCACACCTTCAATACCGCCCATCAGCTGCCTATCTCTTGCTGGCCCCACCTGCATACCCAAAGCTTCATAAGCTCACTTTACTTCCTCTTTTTGCTCAGTTCAATTTTACAGCTTATTGTTACCACACGTTTCCGTTTAACTTCTGTCTGGGCATCAACAGGAAAACCACAGTGTCTCTTGCTGCACAATACACTTTACCTTGGCAATTAAAATTACAAGATAGCTTTTACATTTGCTATTGATAATATGTTGTATCAATAAGCTTATTAGCAGGCATGATTATATATTTTCGTTTATCACATCTCCCTTCAGGGGGAGGATTGAGGGGAGTCCCATGGCGTTGGCTTACCTACTCTCTTCTTAACTCCATCTGTCAATGCTTCTCATATGAATCTCGGGTCTGCTTTCTTTCTCTGCTATCCCAAGATGCACTTCAGGGCTCTTCTAAAGCAGTGGGGGGCAACTGTGGTCCTGTAGAAGTTGTTGAACTACAGCTCCCATCAGCCTTGGCTACCATGAACAGCTCCAAAGGATGATGGATATTGGTGTTTAGCAGTATATGGAACAACTATGGGTGCCCACCACAGTTCTTGAAAAAAGAAACCTAGGCAGGAGGGTTCCCTGGGAGCCAGAGGTGGGGCTGGATGACCTCTGGGAACAACCGTCACCTCTAATTCTGTCTGATTCTGTCTCTGCAGAGAAGCGCCAAGAAGGCTACAAGGCAACATCAAGTGAGTACGGATTTCGTCTTTCTTTGCTTATATTCCAAGCCTCAGGATAACTGTCTTTGTAGTTAAAGCAGTGAGGTGTAGCAATCAGAGCCCCGTGTGAAGATCCTTTTAGTTTTGGAGTGCGTGTGGAGTTGATTGATTAGAATTGTTTCTGCCCACGTGAACTGCTGTTTTTAAAAAGTCTTGCTACCAGATAGGAATGTCAAAAGAAACCCACAAAAAGTTTATGAGAAACGCTGGAGGCTGCCTGGTTGCCCCTTTGCCCACCTAGTTGCCCACTCGGTCTCCTGCCCACCCCTCAGGCAACTCTCCACGTGCCCTTCCCGCCCTCCCCCTTTCCTCCCCATCTCCTCCCCATCTGTTTCTCTTCTCCGTCCTCCCTGTTGGAACCTCCTGACCGGAGAAGGATGAGCAGGTGGCCGCATTGGTGACGGCAGGGTGAGGATGGACACACTGCCACAGAAGTTTTGGATTTGGTCTCAAGTCCACATAGACCGTCCTAGAGCCTCTGCTGGTTTATTCCGGCCCTGGAAACAGGCCCCCTAGAACAAGGCTTGAGTAACACCCCTTTGCCCTCCCGCCCATCTGTGGACACTGAATTCTTGGTCTTTTCCTTCTTTCCAGCGAGCGAGGGAGGTTCCAACAGCTCCAGCAGAGGTGAGTGTGACGGGTTCCCACCCCAAAAGAGCAGGAAGGATCTCAGAATTGGCTGGGGAAAAAGAACGGGGTGGTCTCCCCATGATTTCTGTGGCTTGAGGTCTCCCGGGGAAAAGAGGGGGTCTTCCCCTGCCATGTAGGATTTCCCCAGCCCCACTTTTGAGTGCAAGGCAGCCTCAGAAGGTATTCCTTGGCTAAAGACCTTTGGGACGCCCATTAAGGGCAAGGGAACTGCCACAGAGTGACAGATAATCCACCCTCTGAGGCCTGACCCCCCTGAAGACGAAGCAGCCCCCAGGGTGTGTGGGTGGGTGTGTCACACAATCCAGGGGGAGATGCTGACTTGGTCTCCTCCTTTCTCTCCATGCAGGGAGCGACCCAACCAACCCAACCGTTTAGCATCCTTGGAAAGAGGTGAGTTGCAGATGAGGGGCTTTACAATATTTGGGCAAGATGGGTTACAGAGGCCAAGGCTTTAAGGTGGGGAATCCACATCCGGACACTCTGAGGACAAATTTCCTCCTCCCAATGGCCAAAGACTGTTGACTCCAGGAACACAGGAAGAGTTGAGCAAAGGAGGGGCTGGATCTATAATATGAAGCAGGCACCGGCAGCTACAACATATCACCCCAAATGGAAATCCCAGTTCCCTCCTCTCTCTTTTGGGATAGTTTTTGTGGGTTGGCCGCCAGGCCTCGCCCTTCCCAACTGCAGCAGGAGAAGGAGGCGGCTTTGGAAAGAATCAGTGGCTGAGCCTTGAAAGGGGAACTGAGGGGAAGGAGTAAGGCGGTTTTTGTCTCTGCTGGTTATGAGTGGGTTCCGTTCTGTCTCCATCCCGAACCGGCGCATTGAGGACAGATTGGCCGGATGACGGTGTAGGATTTTCTAACAAAGTTTTATTTTGTACATCATTCTCAAACGGGTTCCTCTTCTTTTCGGTTACAATGTCCACTTGTCTAATTTCAAACAAAACTGGCTTAACCTTAGCTCCTGAGGTAACATTAACGGTTTCTAAAAGTGGGGTCTCCCACCCCACGGTAAATGGAAAGCTTGCTCCGGTACACTCCCAGTCCCATGGCAGGGACTGCCGCAGCACGGATGCCGTGCCCAGCGGGGAGGCTCCCTCCATCCTTGGTGAGGTGTATTCCCCCTCATCAGCCTGGGAATACCTCCACTCCATGATGGAGCCACCGTCACTGTCCACTCCCAGCTCTCCCCCTCTCCAACTGTCATAACTGTCACCTCCTCTGTTTGAATTCCCGCTTCCTGTTTTTTCATTGGTTCCTCTTTCAGCCAATCCCGCATCACCCCTACCTCCTCCTCTTCTGCATCCACCCACAAGCCTTGCCTTCCACCTCTTCGCCTTTATTATCAGTAATCCCCTTTCCCGCTGTTTCATTTTTCTCCCTTGTCTGATCCTTTTCTGAGTTCCCTGTCTTTGTCCCTTTTTGGTTCTTCATTTCTCCCTGGCCTTCTTTGTCCTCCTGCAGGTCGGACTGAAATTTGTCTTGACCACGCCCCCGGAACGGGTGCTAAGCGTGACAATCCTGTACCTAGTGCTGGGGTTAGGTTTTCCATTGTCACTCTTTGTTCCCGCTTTCTGTTCCGAGACAAGACACTGTGTAGTAACAACTGTCACGTGACTCAACATTCATTTCACTCAGAAAACTGTCTGGGTTGTTTTTTTTTATTTTCACTTTTCAGAAGTGAAATATCAAAAAAGAATTTTTAAGCCCCCACCCCCCCAAAAAAGGGAAAAGGAAGCTAGAGAAATTCAGTGTTTCTTACGGTACAAGACCGTGAAGTAACACTTGTCACGAGACATGTTGTCACGACCACGGGAACACTGAAACAGGGACAAAACCACATGATCGCAACTAACGCTGTCACAGTACAAAACTCGTCACTGAACAAAGAAGGACGTGAAGTAACCCCCTTAAGAGTGGGCTGCACCCGGGATTCTGTCCTTGCTGGTCATTCCCTTCTTTGGATGGGGCGAAAGAGGGGGTTGTTTCCCCAAAGCAGTTGAACCTCCAACCCCACCTCAGGGAAGGATTGGCATGTCTGCTGGGAGGAGGTAGAAGAGGAAGCAATAAGGACAAAATTAAAACAGCTTGCTGCAATCTGAGCCTCAAATCTGCAAAGACCCTTTTGCAACAGCTGAGGTTTAGAGAGGAATCCAAAGCCTTCCCTCTGCCTTGAAGGACCTGAATTTTGTCCAGTAACCTGTAATGTATCCCCCCCCCCCCCGGCAAAACCCTCAGGGTGTTATAGAATTTGATAACTTTCCGTGGTGGTTCGAGTTCATGGCGGTCTGTCACAGCTAGGATTTATCCCCGAATGGGTTGAATACCAGTGTGTGAATCAGCTGACTGGATGGCACTTTTTAATCTTGTATTTTATACAATGCTAATAAATTCAATTCTGTTCTGTTCTATTCTATTCTATTCTATTCTATTCATTTATTTGTTCCTGCTCGGTTCACCAGGAATGTCAAGATGTGGTGATTAATCTGTGCAGTTTCCGGCCCAAAAACGGAGCTTCCAAATGTCCTCTTTGTAGGATCAGAACAAATCACTGTTTGCATGGACTCCCACCCCAGATTCAGTGACAAAAAAGAGACGAATCAGTTCTCTCAATCGGTGGAGGAGTTTCCCCCAATCCACCTTCAGCATCCAATGACAAAGATGCCCAGTGAAGACTGTACTTGTGTACAGTAAAGGCTGTTCACCCTTCAGTCCTGTACTTCTAACTCTTCCGTCTTGCGAGACATAGGCTGGGTTTAACTGCAACGCTCCAAGCTGGTTTGGGCTTGCTGATCTTGGCTTCACCCTTGATCCTTCCTCTCTTTTCAGCCTAACTCAGGGCCGGGACTTCCCCCAGAGGAAGCAGAATGAGGAAGAGAAGAGCTTTGACGAAGGAGGCCATTTTGCTGCTGACGTAACAAGTCCAGGCCTGCCATTTGATGAACAAAATAGGTAGTGATTGGTGTGGTTTAAAATGGACGAATCTGCCGTTGTACTGAGTTCCAATCTAGGAGAACACCAGAATGTTGATTGCTCACTTGATCAGTTAGTCAGTCCATCAGAGCTGTTAATTCACCCTCTTTTTCTGACAGAGATGATGAGAAAAACTGTATTTCTGAATTAAAAATAGCACTACTTTCACCTGATTTGTATAGATGTCATGAAATGTGCCGTCTGTCTTTGTAGGATGATGTTATGGCTTCTGTAGCTGTTTGCACTTAAATTCCTAACATGGGGGGTGTGGAGGGAGGGATCACATTTTCTGTTCTTTTCAATGGGTCACATTTCTGAAGCACCCATTTCTGGAATTTCTCTGATCATGGGTATAAGGTTTCTTTTCTGTATTTATATTAGCTGGTCTAACTGGGTGTCAATAAAGGCTTTTGTTTTCCCATTTCCTGTGTCGCTGTTCCTTCTTTGAGCCCGAGAATTCCTTCCTGGCCCTGTCCTGGCCCTTGTTGAGGTGGGGAAGCTGAGGGTTCAGGAAGATGAGGATGACTTGGGTGGGTTCCACCGTCCCTCTTCTTGCATCCTCCCTCGTTGGTTTCTGAGATTCAACCCCACCTTAATTATTCTATTGGGTGGTTTACAAGGAATTAGGAGGCTACACATGGCATGCTCCAGGATGCTGGGTACTCATTTTACTGACCTTGGAAGTATGGAAGGCTGAGTGAACCTTGAGGCAGGTCTCTGGGAATGAACCCCAGAACGTGAGCACAGTTACAACTGTAGGACAGCAGTTTGACCACTGTGCTACAAGACTCAGAATGAAAAGATGATTAAAAGATTGGAAATACCTAACCATGTACTGTTGGTTTAGATAGATGTGGAATATTGTACTGTCAGAGATACTAAGAAGAACATAAGAAGAGCCATGCTGGATCAGGCTAAAGGCCCATCTAGTCCAGTTTCCTGTATCTCACAGGGCCCCCACCAGATGCCTCTGGGAGCGCACAAGACTAGATCTCTGTCTCCTGATATCACTCCCCTGCATCTGGCCCTTGAAATACCCTGGTTTAAACCCTGAAGATGACACATCTCCATCATGGTTTGTAACCTGTGATGGACTTTTCCTCCAGGAATCTGTCCAACCCCCTTTTATGTTGTACGGATTTGCACCATAGGTGATTCTGTTAAGCAAATTTCCCCTATCTCCAGAATTTTTATGTTGTACAGATTTTATGTTATACAAAACCATTTGTTATATGAGGGTCTTTGCTGCCTGGCCTCACCCACAACAACACTCTGTTCTGAAGGAAGGGAGATTAGGAGGGGGAGGCTGTCCCAGCTTGCCTTCTAGCAAGAGAAGCCATTTTGTGAAGGCTGGCTGTGTCACACTCATGGGAAGAGCACAAAATGGCCGCCTCTGGCTTCAAACATCCGACCCAGTCCGTCCTGCTTCCAACAACTGAAGTGTCACATTCAGCTCAGAGGAATCTGACTGTTTTAATAAATAGGACAGCTTCCCAGATGTTTGACAGCTTTTTAGAAGAGAAAATGTAATCAGATAGTTTTTCATGCATGCATCAAATGCTGACGGGTTTCCTGCCTCACAGGTATTAAAAATAAAGAAACACGATCACCTGTTTAATCTTTAAACAAGTTACAGTACAAACAACATATTTCCTGTTTGGATAATGGCCGCCTGACAAAATTATATTTCCAAAAGAAAGAAACAAGAAGGAATAAATTTATTAGGGCACAAAGGAGAAATGTTTTCCTATTGCTGCAAGAAGTTGTGTTTAAAGGAGATTTTTGAAGGCCTTTTGATTGGATGTTTTCTAAGAAAGAACATTTTTCAGTGAGAATGTGGCTACCTGCAGTCGAAAGTGCAGCCTCCCTTTTGTCCTGCAACCACAGGATTTCTCTGGTAAATCCACAAAGTCAGAACCTGAGTGTTCATATTAAGATGTTTTTGCCAGGTCTGAGGTGGATGAGGGTTTGTCAACAGACATCTCTGAGTGTTAAACACACCTTTTGTAGCATAGGAGCAGTAGGCTGGACACATTTTTGTGCACCTGCACAAAACTCCTTAGATTAAAAAGGTGCTATGTATGTTATCAGGGAAGGACAGGTTTTCTCTCCGCCTATTTTTTCAGAAATGGCAGGTTTCATCCTCCAGCTGCCTGACGCCCAGCTTTGGCTTCCAAATTTGCTGCATGCTGAACAAAGTGGGATCAGGGCCAAAAGTTGAGCAGCCCAGGATGTGAGCTTTGCTTAGAGGGCCTTCCTCACAGCCACACCCAGACAGGCTGAGCAGAGTCCTTGCACCCCTTCTGCGATCAATAATGCCTCAGGTTACAAAGAGTAAACCACCATCCATGCTCAGAGGACGTCTGGTTTAAGAGTAGCTCTGGAAGCAGCTGTGCCCCTAAACAAACAAACAAACAAACAAACAAACAAACAAACAAACAAACAAACAAACAAACAAACAAACCAGTCTGAGGGAGAGGCCAGCCTTCGGGGAGACAGCCCTGCCATCAGCACTTTCTTTTCAATGGTTGATTGTTTTAATAAATGGTGTGGTTTGGGAAGGATTGCAAAGATTAAATGCCAAAACAGGGTTTAACGCTCCCAACGTAAATTGGGAGATTAAAAATCGTCTAGCTTTCCCATAGCCATATGAAGTTATGCCAATCTTCAACCTGCAATTGTTTGTCATTTCAGTATGTTTGGGATGCATGAACTTGACCGTGACCTGTAATTGACTGTTTCCCACTGCCTGTGTTGGTTAGAGGTGTGCCCAAATTTTGGCCCTCCTGATGTTTTGGACCACTGGGAATCTAAGCTTGGAATTCTGAGAGTTGTGGTCCATAACATCTGGAGGGCCGAAGTTTGGACATGCCTGCTTGGGGGTAAAATTCAAATCTCCCCACTGTGCACCTCAAGAGCCAGGCCAGCCGAGATCACCCAGTGCATGGTGTTATGTGTTCTCCTGCCCTGATAGCATTGGGCAAGCAGTGTGGTGGTCAAGAGTGCCAATGGGAAACCCCTTCTGAGTGCCAATGCCTAGAAATCTCTGGGAGGGAAGCTGTGAGAGGAGAAGAACCTGTTGACACAGAAACATTTTTATGGGGCCCAGGCTAGACCCAAGAAGCTCCAGGCTGTTGATCTCAGCTTGGCTCCTTCCCCTCCTTTGGTCTGACCCAAAATTCAGTACAGCGACTCCCTTCCCAATGGAGGGAGGCGGGGGAGTGTGTGTCCTCACTACCCCTCCTAATGCACTGGATCGCCATTCAAGTGCCATTTCTTTCCTCTTTCGACATGGAATAATCTTAATTTACCTTTAAGCTGAATCAGCATTTCTGAAGGAGAAAAAAAAGTTGCTTGCTGTTTCCTGCAACCTCCTCCTTATGCTGGCACAGAGGGAGTCTGGGGAAAATATAAAGGCAAATGTTAAAGCCACTGCCTACCCTTTTATTCTTATTCTTATTCTTATTAAATTTGAATACGCTCCCCGCCACCGCTTCCCATGGCCAATAGATTCTACAAAGCAGCTTTTTCCTCCATAAAGCCAACTTTTGCTTGCCCCCCCCCCCCCACCTTCTCTTCCCGCCTGCATCTTTGGGTCCCGGCCTTCCTCCTCCACCCCACCCAACCTCGTCCGCACCAACGGAGTCGCTTCCAGAGGGATTCCCGGGAAAACTTGCACGATCCCACTTTCGCTTTCGTTTTCCAGTCCTTAGAATCATGCTTCCTTGCGATGGGTGCCCTGCATAGCAACCGCTGACGACACGGGGACTCTTTTTTCTCCTATTGGCCAAGGGTGTTCCCCTCCGCCAATCCTGGCGGCCCGGGTGGGGAGTTCGGTGGGTGTCCCGTCGAGTTACCTGGCCTTCCGCGGAGCGCCGCCGACGGGAGTGGATTCACTGCTGGGGTTGCTCCATATGATATAATTATCTGCAGCAGCCGGACGGACACCGGGAGCCCCGCGGGTGTTAATGCGGTGGCCTCGGGCGTCCCTGTTCCTGCTGGCGGCGCTGTCCGCAATTTTGCTGGACTGCGAGGGTGAGTCTCTTCGGGGGTAGCAGGAGGGGGGGCGGAGACCCACCGAAGCGGCGCCGAAATCTTCTGGGGCGAAGGATCCCCCCTAATGACAAACCCACCCACCCCTCTTTCCTGGTCCTCTTTCGCAGTGATCTCCCCCCTCCTTTTTTTGTCCTTGAGTTAAAAAGGTATTCAGGTTTTGACTGATTAGCCTGTTTATTTACTGTTTTAAGTTTAATTGTGATTTCTTGAATTGTGTTTATGTTTGCAAACCGCCCAGAGTCGCTTTCTGCTAGAATGGTTGCGGTATATAAATCAAATCAAATAAATAAATAAATAAATAAAGATGCCTTGGGTCCTTTTCCAAGGAGAAAGGAGGGGTAAAAATACAGTGGTACCTTGTATAAAGGATTTAGTTCGTTCCAAATGAAATTATGTGAAGCAAATTTTCCTTTATACAAATTTCCCATAGGAATGCATTGAAAACAGAGTAATCCCTAATGTTGTATGGATTCACCCCATAGGCGATTCTGTTAAGCAAATTTCCCCTATATTTGGACTTTTGTATGTTGTACAGATTTTGTTTTATACAAACCGTTTGTTATACGAGGGTTGCTACGGATTATATAATGTCCCCATCAGCCGGAGGGACACCAGGAGCCCCGCGGGGGTTGGGCTACCTTGAAATGGGGTGCCCTCGGGCGTCCCTGTTCCTGCTGGCGGCGCTATCCGCCCTTTTGCTGGACTGCAAGGGTGAGTTCCTGGGGGGAGGGATTGGGGGGGGGAAAGAGACCCCCCGAAGCGGGGTCGAAATCTTATGGGGCGAAGGGTCCCCCCCCCCTAACAGGCCCCCCCTCTTTCCTGGTCCTCTTTCCTGGTGATTTCTCTCCCCCCCCCCATTTTTTTGTCCTTGTTGGGTTAAAAAGGTCTTCAGGTTAGCCTGTTTATTTACTGTTTTAAGTTTGTCCTTCCAGTGAACATTTGGGGTTGATTTCTTTCAGGATGGATAGGTTTGATCTCCTTGCAGTCCAGGGGACTCTCAAGACTCTCCACCAGCACCACAGGTCAAAAGCATCCATTCTGCGGGGATCATCATTATAGTCCCACTCTCACTTCCATACATCATTACTGGAAAAACCATAGCTTTGACTATCCTTTGTTGGCAAAGTGATGTCTCTGCTCTTTAGGATGCTGTCTAGGTTTGCCATTGCTTTCCTCCCAAGAAGCAGGCGTCTTTTAATTTTATTAATAGCTTTGCATGGCTAGTAATCATTCTTTTTTGATTCGCTGATGTCTAATCTGCCTTTTCATTTTAATTATTCCTCTATTCTTTG
>JAHTLZ010001106.1:0-12238 GCA_023846285.1 Phrynocephalus versicolor | reverse complement strand
ACACACACACACACACACACACACACACACATGCAAGGTGGAAATCCTAGCCAGTTTGTCAACAGCAGTAGCCCAACGTTGTCCTCTTTAACAGAACTTCATACTATTGCAAATACCTTATTGCTCAGGCAGCTGTTTCTAATTTCAGATGAATGAATTTTATCCTTTACCTTTAAAAATAGTTTTTAGCATGTTATAGTGCAGTGTTGGTGAACCTATGGCACAGGTGCCAAAGGTGACACTCAGAGCCATTTCTGTGGGCACCCGATATTGCTCCTTCATAGCCACCCATATTCAGGTTAAATTGCTATATTGGCACTTTGTGAAAAATTTGTGGATTTTGAATTGCAGTTTGGACACTTGGTCTCTAAAAGGTTCACCATCATTGTTATGGTGTATTGTGGACAAGAAACTAGCTAGCATTAGGACAGCGTGTGGAGAGGCAGAATGGTTTCCTGTAGGCAA
The DNA here is from genome assembly GCA_023846285.1 of Phrynocephalus versicolor. Classification (NCBI taxonomy): domain Eukaryota; kingdom Metazoa; phylum Chordata; class Lepidosauria; order Squamata; family Agamidae; genus Phrynocephalus; species Phrynocephalus versicolor. Next base: position 11,773 of record JAHTLZ010001106.1, on the reverse strand, counting down.
ATGTGTCAGACAAGGGTGCATTTTGTCCCCTTATCTATTCAGTATGCTTAACATATCATGCGGAATGGTGGACTAGATATAGATGAAGGAGAAATGAAAACTGATTGAAGAAATATTAGAAATTTAGGGTATGAAGAATGACACCATCTTATTGGAAGAAAGCAGCAATGAGTTGCAATGACTTTTAGTGAAAGTGGAAGAATAAAGTACAAAAGCAGGGCTGCAGATGCTTGAGAAAATTTGTGACTGAAGAAGAACTGCACATGTTTAATGTTGAGAGTGAGGAAACTGAAATTTATTTCTTTTTTTATTATTATTATTTTTATACTGCCCATCTAGCCCAAGGGCTACTCTGGGCAGATTACAATATAGGATAACATGACAAGTAACAAAGGAATATATTTTTTTAAAAAACTATAATACAAACAGCATAATAAAAACAAAATATACATAAATCAACAATCCCAAGGCACACCCAGAAGGGTAAGCTACTTCTGAGTATTCTCTACCTAGACCCCCTGGAAAAGGTTGCCGTTAAGTCAGAACTGACTTTACAGCATGCAAATATTACTACTAGAACACAAACTTGAAAACTTGAAAAAGCTACTAGAAGCAATAATGTAAATTGTTTTGTCATAATATTCTAGATATCCTGATGAGCATATGGTATCAGATTTTGTCATACTTTCAGAGTTCTATATATTTTGGCTCAGCAAATTTGTGACTGTGCAACTCTTGCCTCCCTTGGAACCGATATTATCTCTCTGATCTCATGTCCCAAAACTTGGGAAAATGTTTTCTCTAGCTTTATCTGGAGTTCCAACAGGAATCAGAGGTTTCCTTTGGTTCTCTGTCTATTAGATATTGTGTCAAATGCAGAAGCACACTCAAGTACAGAATTCTGCTGAATACTGGAATGAGAAAAACAATATCCTTGTATAGTATCAGAAGCTGTCTTGTTTCTCAGTATGGGAAATAAAAGCACAGAGAGCTGAATACAAGCACAGATAAATACCCTGGACTGCCAGATAGATGAGCAAGTGGGTCCTTGAACAAATCAAGCCAGATCTATCTCTGGAGGCAAACTTGCTGTCCTACTTTGGGCACATCATTAGAAGGCAAGTTTCTCTGGAAAAAATAATGATGCTGGGAAAGGCTAAAAGCAGCAGCAAAAGAGGGAAACCAAATACTGGATGGACTGACTCCCTAAAGGAAGCCACAGGGTTGCTTTGACAATCATGCCAGCAATTATGGGTCACTCACTGCTTCAACAAAGCAGTGTGCTGATCAAGAAGAGCAAGGAATCAGCCTGAGACCCAGACCTGACAGAAGAACCTGGTCATTCCCTACATGGCTGGAGTGTCTGAGAAGCTTAGAAAGATTTTTGGCAAACACCCCATCCCTGTTTATTTCAAACCCACAAACACACTAAGGCAGTGACTCGCCCACCCAAAGGACGCTGACACCAAAACACAAAAGGAGCAATATAGTATATGCGGTCCCATGAAGTGAGGACCATGCAGACCTCTACATTGGAGAAACATTAAATAGAAGGGGCAACAGTTCAGGACCAGAATCAGCAGTTGTGAGAAGGAAAAGAGAGAGGAAGAAAAGCCCAAGGGTACGCCGTCAGAGACAGTAAAAGAACAAAAGGCACAGGAAGAGACAAAAGACAATAAAGAAGTGAGAGGAGCAGAAGGAGGACTGAGTCATAAACAAAAGGATGTAAAGACAAGGGAAGTATTCTGGGTAGGAGATGAGCCACCGTGATAAAGGAGTTGAGATTGACAGATGTCAAAGGGAGCGCAGGAGAAGAGCGCAAGGATGAGGGCTGGAAAGAGGCACATGAGGAGAGGTCGGGAGTTAAACAGGTGGTTAAGAACGGGGGGGAGGAGGGAGAGAGGAGAGAGGTGGAGGTTGACCAAGACTGGACTTGGCTGATCGATTTCAAACCCTTGAGATGGCCAGCAAGTGCACTGGCATGGAGGGGAAGAGGTAGATCAGCACCACGGGAGAGGGAAAATCCCATGGCACAGTGGGCTCGCCACCCGTGTTGTGGGACCCAGTGTTTCGGGCGGGGGACTCCTTGTTAGCAACCACTTCTGAGGGAAGAGTCAATCCACCTAGTTTGAGCCCTGTTGGCAACCCTTTTACCCCAAATGTTGCATCTGTTATTGAAGATGAAACTAAGGGAATTGAAGCCAGAGACACTGAGTTTATGTTTGAAAATAAAAGTTTAATGGAAAATGTTACTGAGAGGATGGACAATCTTTATTTCACATCAGAACCCTTGGAAACTGAGAACGAGCCCTCAGAGCAGTGCACCTCCACTTGAAGGACAAAGGGCACTCATTCAAAGATGAGGATGTACATATATTAGACCGAGACAGAGAATGTCCTAGCATTGCTCAAATCTTGAAAACCAATAGCATCTCATAGTAAGCCATTTTCTTTCTACTGCTTCCCCACTTCTTAGCAATATTTTTTTCTATTAAGTTCTGCTGAGATCTTGCAGACTTGGCTTTCTTTTCTTGAGTCAATTCATATCATGTTAGACCTTCCTCTTTTTCTGCTGCTCCAACCCACTTTCCCCAGCAATATAGTGTGTTCTTAGATGCTTGATCCCATTGAGCACTGCCATTCAAATTTGTTGGTGGGGGGGGAGCCCTGACAATTGCTTTATGGTTTGGTAAGAAGTGGTTAACTGGGGGGGGGGAGGAATTGACTTCTGGGTGTTATTTATTTATTTATTTATTTATTTATTTATTTATTTATTTATTTAGCATGGTGTCACTTTGTATTGAGCATGAAAGGGTCTCCTGCTACCATTGATGTTGTTAATTTTTCCTATGCAAAAGTTTGGCATTCTTTTTCTTTCTGGAATTGTGGGCACAATATTGGTTTTTTTGTTTTTGAACTGAATAATTTTATGGACCCCTTACAAGGTCATTCTAAGCACATGTGGGACCTTCCATTGATTTTGGCAAAATGTACTCCTATCCCAAGTGGGTTTGCTTTGTAGCATAGCCTAAATAAGTTTAAGACTTGCCTCCACTGAAGGACATAAATACTTTTATCAAGGATGATTGAAAAACTGTCTTCCATAGTACTCTATCGGATATAAATGGGGAGTGTGATAATTCTATATGGTCTACCATTTGATATAATCAAAATTCACACTTATTTTATTTGGGGGAATGTAAGAGTGATTAATACTTTTTATTGAACCATTAAATTGGTCTTTTTTTTAAAAAAAAGTCAACATTTGGTGGAGAAAATTCCATTTCTTCAGACTGAGCACGACTCCCTTCATTGATTTGGGAATGATTCTTCGTTCATTCAGGATTTGAGAGCTTCTATTTTCACACAGGCAGCAGTGTATGCTTTCTAGTTTACATTGGGCTCTTTAGTTGAGAGAAGGTTCCCTGCCTCCTGAAAGGATACTCAATCCCCTGTTCTCAATACTTGAACATGCCTTAATTGTACTGGAATGTATATTGTCCCTCATTACTGTAAGCTGCCTTGGGTCCTTTTCCAAGGAGAAAGGTGGGGTAAAAATACTCTAAAAGAAATAAATATGTTTAGGAAAGTAGGATGCCAAGGTTTTTGCTGAATACTAGGAATCCTCTAGGTTCCTTCGGCATCCCATGATTATCAGAACCATACTGAGGTCAAATTCAGATCTTAATAAAGTCTGAATTCATTCAGATGCAATAGATTCTTTTCAAATTGAGCTGGAGGGAGTTCACCTCTCATTAGTTCAAGTCCATCTCAGTCAGTGTGAGGTCTTGAACCGAAGTCAAATTGCAATGGATGGTTGGGTGGCTTTGGGAAAATCTACATTTTAAATACCGTTCTTCATAATAAGGAAATTTAACTAGCGAAGTGGTTCTTCAGAAATATGGAAATTAAGGCTATCATCCAGGTCTTATTTATTCATGCATATGCCTCATATCTGACTGACCTTTGCATAAGTAATAGCAGGATTGCGCTCAAAGAGTGTGAAGCACTTTGCTTATGAAAGTGCTATATAAATGATTAATTGCATCTGAAACAGCAAGAGCCAGGACTGCACTGTTAAAGGAACTGTCACAGGAAAATTGTCTGGGCATCACATCTTCCATCAAATGATCACAGATAAAAGTACGTCTGTGAAGATTCTCAGTCATCCAGGTGCGTTTATCTGGGAGTTGAGTCATGGCTACTGGACTTCTTTTTTGAGAGATAGAAACGTTTCGCTGTTCATCCAAACAGATTGATACAAATAGAGATACAGTAGTATCTCTATTTGTATCAATCATTCATGGGATCACTCAGGCTTACCATCTTTTGCATGGATGCCTCTGTTTAATTAGTAGTCATAATCAATATAATAGTTTAATTTTCTTGGTTGACATCTTCTTGCAAACAGAACACAGCAATCTAGTAGTAATGGCTGGATTCACCTCTTTGGATGAAGTTTGGTACTGGTATTGAAGAGTGTCTTCTGAGATTTCTCTCCTGTCTTTTAAACTGAAGAGTCCTAAAGTTGGCCTTCTTCATGATGGACTCATGTGCATGAATACCATCATACTTACCCACATTCTGAAAGAATGTAGTTAATCATGCCCTAGTTTCAATCTATGCCAGAAATCAGGGTGAACAGAATGATTATATAACCTGGTTTGGCATTCAGTTGCAATATATAGGTGTGCATTAAAATGGATACAACTGAATGCCAAACCAGGTAACAAACATATCTCAAGTACATCAAGATGAACAAGATCCTCCTGACAAGGGAGTCATGTGTGGTTTAAAGCTATGAAAATGGCTAATTAGGAAACTAAGAATGAATAGTAATTCAATTTAGTTCAACTGTTTTGGAATCCTGGAATTTGAACTGTGGTGAAATACTTTTAAAGGAGTGATTCCCAACTCCTGATGGGGAATTCTGGGAACTGCAGTTGAAGAACACCTGCATTACCCAAGGAGGGAACCCACTGTTCTACAGAGTATTAGCCATGGGTCATTCTAGAGAGTTCAGAGTCATTCTGAGACCTTCAAAGAAGAAAAGAAAAAAACTAAGTACGTTACCAAGCTAGGTATTCAGTAGGCTGGAGCCATGGCAGTTATAGAGACAGTAGACAGTGATAACTGTGTGGTATGGACAAATTGTTAGATGCTGTTTTGATGCAGAAATCCCCAATGGAATGAGCCAGTGATTATGTAGCTTAGGGTGTTTGTTGGTCAGTGATGCACTGGTCACCAGGGTGATATATAATCTTCTGTGCAAATCAGCCATACCCTACCATCTCTATGATTTTCTGCTTCACACTACAAAGGAGAAGCCACTGTCCAACAATGTACCCCCATGATGGAGATAACTGTTTCAGTGTAGCTGAATATGCAGGGCATACTTTGACGTATCACAATCTCACAGTTGTAAGTCATCAAGAGGGAAAGGTTTTTTTTAAAAGAGGATTTGGAAGCAGCAAGCATAGAATCAAGGCTAGCAACCCACAAAGTAAAATTATAGAGCTCACATCCCTTTTTAAAATCAGGAAACTTTTGGTAAATGACACCCTGCAGATAATCAGCATAGAGCGCCTTCCCAGGTATTAATCTGGAATGTTGCAGGGATCTGGAACTTTCATGGCCTAGTGCTCAAGGTCATCACACCTCACTCTGATAAACTTTATGCCTTTCTCAGGCCCACATGAAAACCATAGTGGGCTGTCTTGAGAAGGCTGCAGCAGTAATCACAAGTAGATGACTTACCTTCAGGTTTAGATGATGGAAACCCACCAATGCCCATCAATATTGTTGACTTTCCACATTTTCAATAGAGACGCCATCTTTGAAGAGCAGAGTTTCCAGCTTGCCACGGGATCACTTTGTACAAATCCAGCCAAATGCCTCCAGTTAGACATGGGCACGAATTTAAAAAATGATGTTTCATTTCATTTCATTTCATTGAGGGGCTCAGTTCGGTTTGTTTTTGTTTTTTGTGGATTTTCACAAAAATTGATTTTGTTTGTTAATTTGTTATTTGTTTTTGCCACTTTGCACGATTTTAAAAGCATTTTCTCGTGTGGGCGTCCCCCAACGCCCCAGACCAGAGGGAAAACACTAAAAAAAATGGATGCTGGCAGAGACACAGTATAGACTAGGTACGCAGGGAGGCTGCAAGGGAGCGGCGGGCATTGCCCAGGGTGCAAGGCAGCCACAGAGTTACTGCAGGGCAGGGGAGGGTACTCACCGAGAGGTACACACTATGCAGTACACACACAGGGAGGCTGCAAGACTGAAGCTAGAGAGAAATCTCTTCTTTCTCTCCCCTAAGAGCCAGGCTGCAGCCAGCAGGAGCACAGAGAAACACGCCTGCCTGCCTCGCCTAAAGTGAAAACAAATGAGTTTCAGAGACAGCAATCCCACCCCAACCTAACTCCCACCACAGACTGCGAGGACAGGGGCTGCCAGAGCCTTTTATGCCCTCTGTGACTGCCAGACCTGCCCAGTCTACAACCTGGGCATGCTACTGGTTGAAGTTGTCCAAGAATTTACATGATTCCCATCACATGGCTTGCATCCATTTTGTGGCTGGCATCCATTTTGTGTCATTTTAAAGGGAAAAGAAAAAATACATTGTGATGGGATAAAGACAAAAACAAATGTTTTAAGGACCCCTCCCGGTAGGTATTATCAGGCAGAATAAATAATTATTGCTGCATTTTTATGGATGTCCAGGGTGTTTTAATACCCAAGAAATCAATATTAGGCATCTGGCAGTCATTTTGGGTCGATGTCCCCTAACTCCCCTTAAAGGGAAAAAAAATACAGCAATCTGAGAAAAGACATAAAGGTACATTTTAAGGACCCCAACCACCACCCCCGGTAGGTATTATGAGGCAGAATAAATAATTATTGCTGGGTTTTTACGGATATTCAGGGCGTTTTTTAACATTTAAAACAGCTCTTTTCATCGTGTGTAGCCATTAAAGAAAACGAAACATAATGAACCTAATTTTCTTGGTTTGGTTTGGTTCGTTCTAATTTCATCGCCAGGTTCATTATTTGTTTTGTTACGTAACAAAATGAACAATGAATGACAGAACAAAAAAATTCATTTCGTGCCCATCTCTACTTCCAGTGCCTGTAATGAAAACACTGTGTGTGTGAGTAACAAACAAGCAAGTGCATCAACCATATTGCAGTGTAAATGGGAAAACCCCTGGAATTCCCAAACCAACAGGTAGAATCAAGTGGTGAACTACTCTCCATCAATGCCATTGAAATAACAAAAACAGGGAGGCTGGGAAGTCTGATGTAGATACTAACCATAGGAAACACCAACTAAAGGAACCATGGAGTGGGATGGGATTCTTACCTGTGCCCTTAAAGATGGGCACGAAACGAACAATTTTTCATTTCCGTTTTTGTTTTTTTGTTTTGTTACGTAACAAAACGACAAACAAATTTTGTCTCTAAAATGAAACAAAACGAACAGAAACACCAGAAATTTTGTCGTGCATTTCGTTTCCGTTACTGCAATATGAGTGAAATGCTTAAAATCCTTTAAAAAATCACAGAAAATTGAAATAAATGGCAATGAAATGGTAACAAAATGAATGAAAACAAAAACAATTTTTTTGCAAAAATTCGCAAAAACCGGAAATGAACCGAAACGGACCCTCCAAATGACAAACGACAAACGAAATGCCATTTTTTTTTATTCATGCCCATCTCTATGTGCCCTAAAGGCAGGACAGTTTAATTTCTTTCCTGGTTTAATGCCCAGGTGCTCTCAGTAGACATTTAGCAATACTATGTGGCACAGAGGTGTTCACATCCAGCCATCAATCTCTCTGTCATTCTGAAAGGATTTGAATCATCTCTCTCCAACACTCCTTGGTTTTGTTTGGTCAGTGGGCCCTGGCTGAACTTAGAGAATTCGCTATGATTCACTGCACTTTGAGGTGAGGAAATGTTTCAGGTGAGTGGTGCTGGAAAAGAAGAAAGTTGGATGTCTGTGTGAGAGGTGGCTTTCAAGCTTGAGCTCCTCTGTACAAAAGTGTCTGTATGTGGAATGTACCAAATATCTAGGAATAAGGGGAGAGATCTCATCGGCCCAAGCACTTGTGCCCCATGGACAAGTGCAGGGAGTAGAGTGACATGGGTCAGTTTTCAGATTCAGCTGGTCCGTCACCTTTTGCCTGCCCACATCATGCTGTAAACAGAGTTCTCAGTAAATGAGCACCTCCATACACATGCTCCACAAATGCTTGGAGTTACAACTTGAGCAGCCGTTCCATGCCATTATTTTGGTGAATATGAGAGTGCCAAGGCCCATATGTACCCTTGCACTTTTCACTACTTCACTGACGTCTGTTGTACAGATAAGCCCATTCTCCAATATATAGTTACCACAGTGTATAAACCAGTAGGAAAAGTTACTTTGATAAGCAGGTCATGAAGCCACAACAGTCAGAAGAGCTATTCTTTATTGCCATTGTTGACTCAAAATATTTATTTATCACATTTCTTTTTCCCACCAGTGTTCCCAATGTATGACAGACTAAAACCAGTATTTAAATGTTAGATTCAAAACATTCCATTACAGCCAGTTTAGAAATGACAGAAGACATATGAAGCCATATGCAACAATATAGCCACAGATGTAAGGAGTCATTTTATTTGCTTTATTAATTTAAGATAGTTCTACCCTGATTTTCTTCTTGAGAAGCACCCAAGGAGGCCTGCATCATTAAAACATTTCAAGGTAAAAACAGTAAGGTTACAAATGCTGAAAAAAGTTTAAACAAAACCAAAAGCAATATCCCCCCCACACACACACACATTCAAAGCAGTGAGGCACAACCTTTCATTTAAAAACTGCCTTCAGTCAGGGAAGAGAACACCTGCCTGAGGAGAAAGGTCTTTTCCTGCTTGTCAAAGGACAGTAAGGCTGGGGCCAGCCTGGCTTCCTTTGGGAGGGAGTTCCAAATCCTGGGAGCAGCAACACATTGACTTCCCTTAGGATAGAGCAAAAAAGAGAAAGGGTGTGATTATAATGGAACTAGGAACAAGATAGTTGAATAGCTACTTTCCCCTTTATCCTCCCAGTGGTTATGTTGTTCCTCCGTTGTGCATTTATGGCCACTGTCAAAGGTGGGAAGTAAGAAGGGAGACAGAACCTTTTCAAATCGAATGCTTCCCTTGTGAGGTCTGGATGGCTTAAACTCAATTTGTCCTTTCTGTTGTCTTTCTGGGATTTTTAGAACATGGCTTTAATGCTGTTACGCAGCCGAACTTTTAACTGCATTGCTTTTAAACTGTTTTATTGGTTTATATTGATTCTATTCTGAGCCATTCGGTGATCTCTCCTGGGTTGGAGAGCAGAACAGTAAGTGACTAAAATAAATAAGGATGCAGAGAAATAAGTTGCAACATTTCCCAAGCTCGAGGGGTTAAAAGAAAGAATTAAGTGTCTGGAATAGATGAGCTGTTAACTAAAGCAAAACAAGTGAAGTGTGAAACCCCATGGAAGAAATGTGTTTCAGATTCCATTTCCTGCCTCCCAAGAGTAGATTTCACAGGAAATCTATCTGCTTGAATTTGGGCCAATTCCATTGGCCACTCAATCGTGTGTGGCTGCCAGTTTACAGTCTTTTAGTGAATTTACGCTTTGTCACTGTCTCCTACGCTTTGTCACTGCACCATCATTTAAAACCCAGCACCACCAGTTGCTTCACTTCAAAAAAATTAAAGTAGTTGGGTGAATAATCAAATCAAATCAAATCAAATCAAAATATCAGTAAATGACACCTGTAAATGTCAAAACTGGGTGCTGATGAAATGCTGCTTCATGTAACCAGTAACAGTTTTTAGAATAATGTGCCCCAAATAAAGCCCCCCTGAGTCTGATATGCCTTCTTTCCAGGAAATGAGGCATACAATTACCTTCTCACAAAGCAATCCTATAGAGATTTATTTGGAAGTGTATGATATTAAGTTTTGATTACTGTATATACTCGAGTATAAGTCTAGTTTTTCAGCCCTTATTTTTGGCTGAAAAATGCTCTCAACGTATATGTGAGTCATTCAGTTTCCCAGGTTTTGGGGTAAAACTTGTAGGGCTTGGGGAGGATGGTGGAGGGCTAGTCCCTAGGGGGGGGAAACTACTCTGAATCTGATCAGGTGGGAGATAAAGCTGCTGCAGCTTCCCATATGATTCCAACGAGAAGGTTTAGGGGCACCCCCTTTGCAGCTTCATCACTCAGCCCCCTTATCCCCCCAAATGTTTCCAGATTTCAGGGGGTTCCCTAAAATCACTTTCTTAAGGTACCCCTGCTATTTTAGTGCCCAAAAGGTAAGTAATTTCTGAGTGCATTTTTTTAAAAAAGCACTAAAAATTATTTTTAAAAATATGCAATCAAAATTTACTTCCTTTGGAAATTCAAAGTAGCAGCGGTACCACCCCAAAGCAATTTTAGGGAACCCCCTGAAATCTGGAAAGTTTTGGTGGGTAAGGGGACTTAGTTATGAAGTTCTAAAGGGGCTGGGGATAGTAATTGGCAAAGTGTGCAGGGACTGTGGAGGCAACCAGGGAGTTTACTCTATGGTATTAACTCCCTAATTGCCTTCACAATCCCAGGCAGCACATGTTGACAATTATTACCCCCAGCCCCTTTAGAGCTCGGCTGGTATACCGTATATACTCAAGTATAATGAAAAAATGTCCTCGACTTATACTTGAGTCAATAACTTTTCCCAGTTTTGGGGGGCTACATTAGGGGCCTCAGTTTATACTCAGGTCATCTTATATTTGAGTATATACAGTAATAGGTATTCTAATGAAGGTTAAAAAACCTAGAATAAATAAAAAATATTGGTATAGAGGTCAAAATAGAGGAGGTATACGTTTACCAAATGTTAAAAATTATTATTTGGCAAATCAATTAAGGTTTATTGGAGAAATTATATATAATCCAAGAAAGTTAATATGGTGGGAATTTGAATAATCTGAGATGAAAGATAATATTGAAAAATATTTATTTAGCGCTATTAAAATCAAAACTTTATATACTTGAGTATAAGCCGAGTTTTGCAGACCTTATTTTTGGCTTTAAAAATACCCTTGGCTTATACTCAAGTCAATAACTTTCCCAATTTGGGGGGGGGGTCAAATTAGGTGCTTGAAGGGCTTGTGGAGGGTGGCTGATGGCAATTCCTGATTGGGTGAGCAATAGCGGTGCATCCACTTCCTATGTGACTCCAATGAGAAGGTTTAGGGGCACACCCTTTGGAGCTTCATAACTCAGCCCCTTACCCCCAAATGTTTCCAAATTTCAGGGGATTCCCTAGAAATGACTTTCTTAAGGTACCCCTGCTACGTTGGTGCCCCCAAAGTAAGTACTTTTGAGTGCATGTTTTTAAATATGCACTCAAAAATTATTTTAAAAATATGCAATCAAAATTTACTTACTTTGGAACACCAAAGTAGCAGGGGTACGTTCCCAAAGCAATTTTAGGGAACACATTGAAATCTGAAAAGATTTAGGGGTAAGGGGACATAGTTATGAATAGAGATGGGCACGACTCAGGAAAAAAACTTCGTTTTCTTTTTCTTTTTCGGCTATGGTCCGAGTCGTTTCGTTTCCGTTTTCGCGAAAAATCGGAAAAAATTAGTCGTTTCGTTTTTCGTTTTTTTCGTTATCGTTATACTGGTTTTTTGGGGGGGGGGTAGCGGGCTCCTGGAGGCACCTCTGTGGGGTGGGTGCCTCCGCCGGCCCGC
>JAHTLZ010001105.1:0-11307 GCA_023846285.1 Phrynocephalus versicolor | reverse complement strand
TCCCAAGGGATACAGACACCTGTTTTGCAAACAGGGGAGACATCTCTGCTGGAGAGTGAGAATTACCTAATGCGATGTGAATTATTTATTTTGCTCATACTACACTAAATCTGTTTTTATCAATAATATGCCTTGCAATAACTATATCAGAGTTTATTCATTTGATAGCTTTTTTAAAAAATGTATTTTACTACAGAGAGAAATGATTATTCCCATATCCTTTTGAATTACTACACTCAATTTTTATGCTGTACAAACACACGTTCAAACTTTAGAAATATACTTTAGAAGAACCAAGATTTTACATAGAAGAAATGCCATCTATATATCTACACATGTGTACTAGAATGTTTTGTTTTAGAGGACTGTGAATTTTGCAATATATACTGTATACTGATGTACTGTAGTTTTTTTTTAAATATTCAATTTACATTTTATATTTTTGGCTCTTTTCTGTTTCAGCTCTTAAACACTAAAGTATATCCAGGAAAGAATAATTAAATGTATATAAAGTAAGACAAAAAATCTTCTGTGAACACAACTAAATTTATGCTCTGGTGTGTAAAGACATAAGCCCATAAATCTTTGATAGGGAATCTGTAGATCAGGTGCCCTATGGAGGACATTCAGCCATTCCTATGTGAAATCAGACAGGGCCAAGTAGTGGTTTGTAGCTCTCTAATTGAGACACATATAGAAGATGGAGAGAGGGGAAGATTACCAAGGATAAATAGAGATTAGTAGCCAATATTTATAGGAAGAAAGTTGTGAGGGCTAAAACAGAATGATCTCAGGCTTGCAAGAGAGGTTGAAAATAACAAACAGAACAAAACCTGGAGGTGGTCAAATGTTTTCTTGTCTTCAGAGAGATGAAGAGGGTCTGGGTAACTATTATCAGTGAACCTCACTTTAATAATAGTGATGGTTATCAAAAAGAACATTGAACAATCTGGGATGCCTTCAAAAATAATGTTGTGATTAGCCCTGGGATCTATAAAATATGGGTGGATGTGTAGCTATTTGGCCATATCTAAAGAGCCCTCACCAACAGTGTTTTGCAATTTGGGAGAGAAGGGACCAACGGGCTGAATCAGACCTGATATTTTTAAAATATCTTTTTATAGTATATGACCTGTATAAATGAAGGAGTAGAGTAGATGTTAACCAAATTTGCAGATGATACCGAAGCGAAGGTGGTGTGAAGTAGCTAATAACTCAGAAGACAGAATCAGGATTGATTATTTTAAGGTCCTCTTGAGTCTTGACTGGAGAACTGGACTAATATAAAGAAAATGAATTTCAATAGAGAAAGGGATAGGGTTCTTCATCTAGATAATAAAAAACATACGATTATACGATGGGCGACAGCTGGCTTGGCAGTAACACATATGAAAAAGATAGATGGTTTTAACAAAGAACAAGCTAAAATTAAGTTAACAATGTGATTGGTGGCGGGGGGGGGGAAGCAGATGCAATTGTAGGCTGCATCAACAAAAATAGTGTTGAGTCAGATCAAGAAAACGAATGGTACTGCTTTGTCCTGCTTTGGTCAGGTTGTGTCTAGAGCACAATGTCCAATTCCTGGCACCACAGTGGAACAAAGACATTGACATGCTGGAATGTGTCCAAAGGCAGGCAATGAAGATAATGATGAGTCTGGAAACGATTTCCTGTGAGGAACGGTAAAAGATGCTCTTTACTTTTATCCTGGAGAAGAGAAGACAGAGAGGCGATCTGATAGCTGTCTTCAGATACCTGTAGCCTTGTTTCACATATCGGTCACAAGGTAAGTGGAAACATTTGTTTTCTGTAGCTGCAGTGGTTAGAGTCCAGATGAGCACAAGAATTGAGATTTCCGCTGGGAGAATCTTCCCAACAATGAGCTGTTTAACTGTGAAAAGGCACTGTCTTGGAATATCATTTGCCAGAGGTTGAATGGCAGTCTGTCAGGGTTCTCTAACCTATGTATGTCTTCCATTGTCCGGAGATAGGACTAGATTTGAGTCCTGTGATTCTACCGTGTGATTTTGTTTTGAAAAAAATGGGTATAAATGTGAGATGGTGTTTGCAATAGATCAAAATGTTGATTTTTGTGGGATACAGCTCCAGAATTCATCATGCAACATACTTAGTGTAACTTTAAATACAATAATTATTTTTTTAAAAATAAAAATGTTTAAACTGAAAACTATTTTTATACAAAAAGAAACACACACACTCTGAATACAACATAAAATAAAAAAGCTCAGATTCAGCCAAAACAAAAATTATAATTTCATAAAGTTAATAAATTAGTATTTTGTAAAGCCATTAATGACTTTTTATTTCATTCCCTAGTTTTGCCATTTATATCAGTTTAGCTATACAACTGACATCCAACCCTTTATTCTAAAATGAAGGGATGCAAATATTAAGCCACTACTTTAGAGATGGGCACGACTTAGCGAAATTTTCTTTTCCATTTTCGTTTTTCGTTTTTGTTACGTAACGAAACGAAAAACGAAAAACGGTTCAAAAATGGAACAAAAACAGAAACGAAACGACTAATTTTGAGCCGTTTTTCATTTTTCGTTACTGGAAAAGCACTTAATGGAGCTAAATGGGAAGAAATGAAAAAAATTTCATTTTCGTTTTCGTTTTTCATTTTCGTTACATAACGAAACAAAAACGAAAAATTTTGAAAATTAGCTCACGAAAACGAAAACGAAAACGAAAAATTTTTCTGAGTTGTGCCCATCTCTACACTACTTACCTAAAACAATTTCTGCTGCTATTAACAAGTTATAATACAGTCATTAATATTTTTATCTTGACTCATAGCTTAACCAGTCTGAGGAAAGTTGGTGTAAGGTTTCTAGTTCACCTTGGTAACATCACCTGAATGACTGAGAATCTTCACAGACATGTTACCTGGTCAACTTCTCCCAAAATTCACATGCCAACATTTATTTATTTATTTAAAATATTTTACTCTGTTTTTTTTTCTTTAAAAAGGGTTCCAGGTTGAGTGCTTTTATGTTTTTTTTTAAATAAAATGAGACAAGTGACCTTATTCTAAATTGTGAGCAGTACAATGGACCTTCTTATAACAAGCAGTTTGTTTAACAGAAAATCCGCTTAAAGGAAAAAATGTCCAGAGATAGGGGAAAATTGCTTAACAGAATTGCCTAAGGGGCAAATCCGTACAATAGAAAAATGGTCACGATTAGGGATTAATCAGTTTTCAGTGCATTCCTATGGGGAAATTTGTACAAAGGAAAATTTGTTTAGCAGAAGGCCCTGGTTCAAATCTCCCTCAGCCATGGAAACTCACTGGGCGTGTGCAACTGGTAAAGCCACTTGTTAAAAACCCCATTTGCTTTGAAAGTCCTATTAAGGTCACTATGAGTTGGTTCCAACCTAACAGCTCAAAATAACAAAGTAAGTGTAATGGGAAGAGTGGAGGCGAGATTTCTACCGGGGTAGCAAGAATTTCTTGCATGAGTCAAAAGTATCATTTTGGAGCCTACTCATTTAGAAAGCAGTGTTCATTATCTGTCTCTCCCCCCTTGCTTTGGTTTTGCACTGAGCTAGAACAGAATGTGTCTCTTTTTTTATTCCAGATGAAATTAAGTACTCCTGGAAGCACTTTGGCTGACCTTGCCAATAGGCCATCCCATTACAACGAGACAATGTTGTACCTGCATATGCAAAAGCCTCATTATTATTTAGTGCGGCTTTTACTCCTGATATGTTATAGATTATTTGAGGTATTTCAGAAATGTGTATGTAGGTCAGAGAGATCATTTTTAATTGAATTGCTGTAGTTGCGGCCGACTAAGCTCAGAGGAAGTAACCGTCTTTATCATTCTGTTGCTTAGAAAAAAATCTGTGTAATGAGTTCTGCAACTACCTCCTAGCTCCCTTGTTTTTGGTGTCTAGTAATTAATTTCTGTCTTGAAGCACTAATTGCCTTAAGGCAATTATCATTCATCTATGTTCTTTACACTCCTCGGTGTACTATTGTCAAATAATGTTAATATATCCTACTCCTATTCTGACAGGACCTCTTTTGTGTGAGATACAGATGATGCCAATCTATTGTCCCCATATTCTCTTTTAAGAGGGAAGTGGGAGGACACTTTCAGAAGTAATTGTATATTTTCTCTCTTTTACAATAAATAAAAAATACAAACAAACAGCTCTCTTGCTTATTTTAACCTGTGACCATTCTTTAAATACATAGGAACAACTCTGCCTCTATGCAATCTGCTGTGCAGGTACTGTATACAAAAAGATAGTTATTATTTAGATATCATGGTGTGGGCTTTAAATGATCTCTCTCTCTCTCTCTCTTTCTCTTTCTCTCTCTCTCTCTCTCTCTCTCTCACACACACACACACACACACAGACACACACACACACACACACACACACACACACAAACACACACATCTTTGAATCAACTTTGGTGAATATTGGCTTTCAAACTAGGCTGCTGTGAAACTCACTATGCTTGTAACATTTCAATCCTGTACACATTTATGTGACATGGTGTCCCATGAACTCAGTTATATGTATTTCTAATGTAATATGTGCAGGATTGCAGTATAAGTTTTTAATAAGCGATTTTCAAAGTCATAGAATGTTTTGGTTTGGATGATTGCCTACAATCAGATACAGAAGCCTATACAGATGTGGTCTCTAGGACTGAAGTTGTTCTCAGTCCAGTAGATCTCAAGCTGATTTCCCCCACCTTTCTCTTCACACCCTGTTTCTGGAATGTTCCACATCAGCCACCCAGGTGAGGCAGTACCACCTTCTCTTGCTATGCTTCCTCTCTGCACCAGCCTCCTCCACTTATCAGTATCAAGGGGGATATGGACAGTACTCCTAACTAGAGATGGGCACGACCAGAAGAAATGACGTTTCGAGTTGTTGTTTGTCGGAACGGGTCTGTTTCGGGTCGTTTCCATTTGTCGTGAAATTTTTCAAAAATTTGTCATTTCCGTTTGTCGTTTCCAACGCGATTTAGCATGAAGAGCATAGGGGCGTCCCGCAATCATGGCTGGCGCTAGGTGTTTCTGCGCCCTGGGCGGGGCAGGGGGGCGGGCGGTGGGGGGAGGTGCCGGCAGGCAGCGGTGGTGGGGGGCCATGGGCGGGCAGCGACAGCGGCAGGGGAGGTGCGGGTGGGCGAGCGGGGGGAGGGGTGGGCCGGCGGTGGTGGTGAGGGGGCTTGGGCAGGCGGCGACAGCGGCTGGGGGAGGCGTGGGTGGGCGAGCAGGCGGCCGGTGGCCGCGGGTGGGCAAGTGGGCAGGCAGCGGCGCGGCCGGCCGGCCGGGCGACATCCAGAAGTGTCAGTCAAAACCTGGCCATGCCATTGGTGGAATGGTTCAAAAAAATTGCATGGTCCCATCCCATGCCCAGCCCACATGGGCAGGTCTAAAAAAATAAATCATAAAATAAAATAAAATCAGTGCGACCTTTTACTGCTATAAAAAACCCACTGCTGCTACTATAAAAATTCAGGCATTTAAAATACCTAATTTTCACATGTTTCTGTTGTACTTTGGTGGGTTTTTGGACCACGATTTAAAAATAAATATTGCGGTCGCCATTTTGCATCCCTCCCCACCGCACGGCATGGAGACGACGAGGATGACCCTCCCCCCAGCCTGGTGCAAGCAGCCCAGGACAGGAGGGGGGAAGGCTGGGGGACCCCCCCCCAGAAACCACCCCTCAGGTAGGTGTCCTCAGGAGGCATATTTTCACCTGCTTTTTGGCCAGGACTCGGGTTTTTTTTTTTACTTTTTAAAACTTTTTTTCTGTGCTGCCTGGCAATGGCATTGCGCGATCGCCACGATGCCATGAACGACAACGATAAACCCGACCAAATTTGTCTTTTTTCGGTTCGAGTTCGAGTTCTGATGGCTTAATTATTGTTACCATTTCCGTTACGTAACGGAAACGACAACCGAAAACGGAAACGACAATTTCGCCGAGTTGTGCCCACGTCTACTCCTAACCCTCTGCTAGGAATGCGGGCTCCGTGCCGTGACTGCGGCGGCGGGGACCCTTTGCTGCCCCACCGTACGCAGGCGTGCGTAGCTGCACGCTTGCGTGGGGGCTGCGCCAGAGGCGTGCCTATATCAGGCACGGGCGTGGCATCCCCAACAGCCTTTTCCCAGGACGAAGAACCCCCGGGCCCGCCCACCCTAGAGCTTCGGATGGCGATGCTTGGCTGGTCGCTTCGGGGCCGGATGGGAATTTTTGACTGTCAGCCTGATTGGCCGTGGTTGACAGTGTTTTTTCACCCATCCCACCATCCTCTAAGCTGTTAACCCTTAGGGCATTGAATCTAATGTAAACCCAATACCGGTCACAATAGGCGGGTAGTGCAGGCATTAACAGCAGGTTAGGTAGGTCCCTCCTCGTTATGGCACCCGTAAGGTGCGCGGCAGCCCTAAATAAATTAAGTAGCAGAGAAAATGCAGTTAGACCCCACTAAATAATCCCAGCCAAGATATGAAGGGCTGCCAATCACTTACATACTGGGGACAATGATGTCCGGCGTAGGGTGGGGATCCCACCCTCGGCATCATCGTATGGACACAGCCAATTTTCCCCGAGGAGGAGGGACCGGGAATTCATAACAGCCCTAATCATGCTTGCGCTATGGCACAGGCCCTCTCTTTCTCCCAGTTAATAATAAAGTTAAGAATAAAGTTAGTAATAAAGTTGAACTCTTACTGTTTAATAAATTGTGGCCCATATTTAACCCAAAAAGTGAGCTGTGTCGCCTCTTTATTTCGGTGTGGGTGGGCAAATAAATTCTTATTTATTTCTTATTATTTATTTCTTAAATTTATATACTGCTCCATCTAGCTGCAAGGCTACTCTGGACGGTTTACAAAGTTGAACAAATATCAACCAGGACACACAATAAATAAACAATCTAATAATAAAAACATAATAAGAAATCCAATCTATCTAGCATAATGAAAGATGAGAACAAACCATGGAGGCAGAAAAATTATCTCTTGCACAATGTTGAAAACGTTTATGACAGACTTACTGAAAAGACTTTAGGATGCTGACTATTATGTGTGTGTTGGGGGGGGGGAACCTAACTGACTAAAACTCCTACTACAATCCTAAACAGACTTGAGTTACTGGCTTTCACTTTATGTGCTTGAGAATCAACTGTACAAAGGGGAAAAAACTGTTGGGTTTTAATAATTACTTTAATAAAAGGAACATGACTGTGGCACTGTATAAAAATATATATAAATCAGAAGCTGAAAAAGCTTTAGTGTCTGGAGATATTATGTCCCCCCTCCTACAAGT
Organism: Phrynocephalus versicolor; assembly: GCA_023846285.1. Taxonomy (NCBI): domain Eukaryota; kingdom Metazoa; phylum Chordata; class Lepidosauria; order Squamata; family Agamidae; genus Phrynocephalus; species Phrynocephalus versicolor. The sequence goes on along the minus strand of JAHTLZ010001105.1, from coordinate 3,981 downwards.
ATGGTTTCCATTTCTTAATGAAAGAGTTCTGTAACCTGTGATTTGGAAAATAATGGCAGAATGCCAGTTTCAAAAGACAAGAAGGACAAAGAGATAGAAGACTGAGGAAAAATTCAGGAGAGAGATAATGTGGGGTGGTCTCAGAGAAGAAATGAGTTTTCCAAGATCACTTAAGGAGCAAAATAAATTCTCTCCATTTTGAAGATTATGCTGCCAAGGTGGAATAGGGGGAGAGAATCATTAGAACCCCAGCTGCTGCCTTGAAAATAATTCTGAATGTTTACTCTTAACAAAAACCTATTTGCTGTCTTTTTAATATTGTTATTGTAGCCGGAGAAGAGTCAATTGTAGGAAAAGCTACAGAGATCAGTTGCAGAGCTCTCAAGAAGGTCAAGTGCAACACAGGCAGTAAATAGTGACATTACCTTTTATGTGAAAGTTTAGAAGGCTCTTTGGTGTGCTTCACTTGGACCAAGAGGCAGAGGGTAGCTCTAACTTGTAGGTTAGGGTGACTTTTAGCAGCTACTACTAACAAGCATCTTGCTAAATCTGATGCTATTCCTTTGGCTACTTACATGAATAAGAGAAGAGAAAGCAGCTGTCCCACTGCTCCTTCGGTAGCCCTGTGGAAAGTAGAGGTGGAATGTCAGGAGACAATCAGAAGAAGATAAGACGGGAGCCATTCTGAGGTCTCTCTCACATTCTGTTTACACAATGGCTAGTTAGATACTGATAGGAAGCCCACAGGAGCACAAAAGCAATCCCTTCATTGCATGTGCTCCCCTGCAATGGACACACTGCAGTTCCTGAGGAGGCTTAGTACAGCGGGATGTGAAGGGATCTTCTTACCAGACTCCTTTGGTGATTCCTCAGTAATGTAAGGGTTCAACTGTGGCCTGGCCTCCTCTGACATTTTTCTCTGAGCTCACCAGATATATTTCCAAAGGAGGCCGTTTATTCATTTTCCATTCCTCTATTGAAAGATCTCAGGTCAGGTTACAACAAGAAACAATTCACAACCTATCAATAAACGTAAAAGACTCAAAGTACTTTAAACTGTATGCTTATGGCTGAACTCTAGGACCTAGATACAGTTGCCATGCTGCATTCAGTGCATTTTTAGGGGCACCAGGTGACAATATACAGTAGACCCTTGTATAACAAACAGTTTGTATAACATAAAATCAGTACAACATAAAAAAATCCAGAGATAGGGGAGCTTAACATAATCACCTATGGAGAAAATCCGTACAACATAAAAATGGGATTACTCCATTTTCAATGCATTCCTATGGGAATTTGTATAAAGGAAAATTTGCTTAACAGAATTTCATTTGGAACGAATTAATTCTTTTATACAAGGTACCACTGTATTTGGGAATAATTGCCTGTCCTTTATTTTTTAGCATTACATACAGTGGTTTAAATAAAGACAGAGAGAATGTATCTTTGGATTTTTCATCTGAAAACGCTACCCATCTGTGAGGGTTCAGTCTTAGCCCAGGCTTCCCGCCCTTCAAATTTTAAACAAGGCATCTCTCGGAATGAACAAACAGAACTTTTATTTGGTTCATCAACAATAAACGAAGTTTTTCTTCTAACTACAGTTTCAACATCTTTAACATCAGACATGAACGGGTTATTCTTCCCTCCGTAAATCATGGTTTCTAGAATGTGATCAAGTTCCCCACCATCACCTGTGGGCAGCCAGCTCCACCACTGTTCCCCTCCTCCCTCTCTGAAAGCTTCAGCCCCTCTACTTGCATCCCAATCTCCTTCACGGAGCGTTTGGGTTTTCCCACTTGTATCCCAACTTCCGAAGTGGACCTGGGACCAGGGCGTCTTCACTGGGGTGTACGTAAAGGATAATCGGGTCTCCGGGTCAAGTCCTTTCAGGTGTCCCGTTTCCCAGTCTCGACTTCCACCCGGATCTTTGCCAGCCATTCTTCCAGCTCAATCTCTTTACGGATCTCCTTACGTTTTCTGTTGTATTCTCGGTACTCCTTCTCTCCCCAATAGGAGCACTTTTGTTTGTGTGCCCAGCATCTATAACTCTCAGCGTCCTTATGGGGCATCATCATTTGTTCCCAGTTCCCTGTCCAGGGATCCTCCATCCACACCCACTCCCATCCTTCTGGAAGCTCCCATCTCTCTCCCTTCTTACAAGTCCTGAACCCCACCTCCACCGGAGCAGATTCGTCAGCTTTTCCCGCCATGTCCTTCTTTTCACTTCTGGTCGGACCCAGGTCCTCTTCCTTCTCCCTTTCCTTCTGTTGCTCAATTATTTTGAGGGCATCATAGTATCCCTTCAATAACATAAACCTCTCCACAGGTGACACTGTCAGTTGTTTCTCAGGCTCCCCTTTCTCCCCTGGCTTCTCCATCCACTCAACTGGGCCTGCAGGGGTCCCTCTCTTCCCCTCTGAGAAGTTTTCCTCACACCATCCCAATGTAAACTAATAAGGCAGTTGCAAGCATGTCACCAAAGCATGCAGCTTTTACTGTTGCTGTTGCTGCAATACAGGGTCTGCAGTCAACCTGCCATTGTTTCCAAGCTTAGGCCAAAAAGACTAGATAAACCTTCCAGTTAGTGGGTATCACAGACCAACTTTTTTTGAACCATCCTATTGAGAAAGGAGAGAAAATAATAGATGAACAATCAGTACTTTGTGCAATGCAACATAGATTTCCATCATTTTATCTTATATAGTAGGAGCAGGCAATAACCATATGGATCTCAGATCCCAAACTGCAAATTGATGTAACATATTTTCCACCTATAAGACACCTCCATATATAAGGCACTCCCACTTTTCCAATCCAAAATTACAGTTTTGCAACCCTGTGGTTCTCTCCTCAGCTTCAGTCTTCAAACTTTAGTCTAACAATTTTAGACAAAAATATAGTCTTATAAATGGAAAAATAAGACCAACGCTGTCTGGAATTTTTTTTAAAGGGAAAGAAAAAGAAAAAGTTGTAAGGAGAAAGGCCTGTCAGAGACTATGCTGGTCAGAGTGCCATCTTTTCCTGTGGAGAAATTGGAAATACAAATAGACTCTGAGAAAGAAATAATTTATCCTGTGAGGAAAGTGAAAATCCCCTTGGGGGAACTAAAAGAACACGGGAACTGAAAAGACCAAGGAGGATAAGGGAGATGGGTCCGTCAAGGAGGTGAAAGGGTTAATATACAAGAAAAACCAATCAGAGAGAGAGAGAGAGAGAGAGAGAGAGAGAGAGAGAGAGAGAGTTAGTTGTGTGTGTGCTTTGATACTCCTTAGAGATGGGCACGACTAGGGAAAATGACGTTTTCGAGTTGTCGTGTGTTGGAGGTGGCCCGTGTCGGCTCGTTTCCGTTTTTCGTGAAATTTTGCAAAAATTTGTCATTTCGTTTTTCAGTTTTTTGTCTGTCGTTATACTGGTTTAGGGGGGTAGCGGGCTCCTGGAGGCACCTCTGTGGGGTGGGTGCCTCCTATCCTCACCCGCCGGCACTGCTACAAAAGGGCATGCATAGCCATATGGATATGCATACCAAGTTGCAGACGCAGCAGACTGGCAGAGGCACCCCTCTTTTTGGGGTGCCTTCCCTGCATCAGTCAGTGAGAGACAGGCACTTGGGCAGGGTTTGCATGGCACACAAATGCTGCTGCAGGAGTCAGCCAGAGCCACAAGTGACGGACTGGCGGATTCTCTCTGCACCCACTGTGTTTCACTAAGAAGGGAAGCGTACTTGTGTGTGCAATGCAAGTACAGATCTGGCTTAGGGTTAAGAGAGGGTTAGCGCAAGGGCTAGGGTTAGGCTAGTTACGGGTGAGGTTAGGGTGGGGTAGTGGGGTGCACCTGTGGGTGCCTCTCTGACCCACTAAGAGGACAGTGTACTGTGGCGTATGGGTAAGAGTTAGGGTTAGGGTTAGGGCTAGGGCAGGGTTAGTGGGCTTTTTGGCACATCCCAGAAGTTTCAGTGGCCAAGTGGCCATGCGATTG
>JAHTLZ010001103.1:0-13311 GCA_023846285.1 Phrynocephalus versicolor | reverse complement strand
TCTCCTCTCCTCCTGTGTCCTCCATTGATTTTATTTTATTTTATTTTTTTTACACCTGCGCAGTGCGCAATGATGGGCTGGCCCAGTGGCCTGGCCAGCCATGTGGGAGTGGACGACCATGCAAATTTTTGGAGCCATCCCACCAATCGCATGGCCACTTGGCCATGGAGACTTCTGGGATGTGCCAAAAAGCCCCCTAAAACCTGCCCTAGCCCCCTAACCCCCTAACCCTAACCCTTGACTCCTTACCCATACGTCACAGACTGTCTTCTTAGTGGGTCAGAGAGGCACCCAGAGGTGCAACCCAATAGCCCACCGTAACCTTACCCGTCAGTAGCCTTGCACTAACCCACCTTAACCCATAGCCAGATCTACTTGCATTGCACTACACGCAAGTACGATTCCCTTCTTTGTGGGACATGGCAGGTGCGACCCACTCCTCGGAGGGTCATACCAATGGACCAGGTGGTCTCACTGTCTGCAAATGGTATGCATATCCATATGGTTATGCATGCCATTTTGCAGCAGCAGGTGAGGAGGAGAGACCCCCATGTTGAGGGGTCTCTTGGAGCCTGCTGCTGCCCCTTCCTAGTGGGTGAGGATAGGAGGCACCCACGGGTGCCTCCAGGAGCCCACTTTCCCTTTATAGCGGGCCAGAGGAGGCACCCACCCCACAGAGGTGCCTCCAGGAGCCCGCTACCCCCCCAAACCAGTATAACGACAACGAAAAAACAAAAAAACAAACCGACTAATTTTTGCGAAGTTTCGCGAAAAACAGAAACGAGCCGACACGGGCTGCCTCCGACACACGACAACTCGAAAACGTCATTTTCCCTAGTCGTGCCCATCTCTACTTTAGATATATGGCTGTGGAACCAGAGGCTGGGAGTTTAATTCTACACTGTACGTCTCAGAAGAAGAGCAACTCAGTGTGGTTTAGGACAAATGACACAGTCCTAAGACACCCCCAGAAGAAGGGAATTGTCAGGATCTGGGCAGGCTGTGACTCACCAAATGTGGGGCTTCCTTGCAGAGTCAGGCCCCTGAGAGAGTGCAGCTGGCAATCCTGCTACTGGCATAAAGCTAGCTGCCAGCACTCCCTGTTCCTTGGCTGAGCAATGAGAGACCTCTGAACTCCTGAAGCTTCAGCCTGCTTACCTTGGATCTCCCTGGGACTCTGTAAGTCTTTCTTGCTGACATCCTTCTCCCTGTTGGACTGCTTTTTGTGGATCTTAGACTTGGACTGGCTGATTATTATCTCTGAATCTGGAACCTGGACTGGCCGACCATCATCTCTGTCTCTTGGTGTACCTTGAACTTGGACTGGCTGACCACACTCTTGGTCTCAACCCCAGTCTGGCTTTTGGGAATACCATGGTCCTGGGCCCTTGCTGTTAGTCTAGCTGCCACCCATGCCCCAGCTGTTACAGTTTGCTGAGGCCATTTTTCACCCCCAACCAGGGTTTTTGTCATGGTTTAAAGGTTTGGCTGATGTCCTCCATGTTTGGAGATGCTGATTGGGCTCACTCAGCAGAGCTCACTATTTTTTATTTTTTTATTTTTTATACTTTTTATTTTTGATTTTTTGAAAATTTAACATAATAGTATAACATAAACTACATTAAAGAAAAACATTTAAAGACACAAAAACAAGCAAACAAAAAGCATAGGTCAATACATCATAAGATCATATAATACATCCATTATAAATTGCCTTATATATTTACAATGAGTCAATAAAGGGCTTCCATATATCTATGTAGATATCCTCTCGTAGTTGCTTTCTATATGATACCCGTTCAAATGAGGCTAGTTGTTGCAGATCTTCTGACCATTGTCTGAAGGGTGGAGGATGGTTATCCTTCCAGGCCTTTAATATAAGTCTTTTTGCCACCACAAGAGCTCTCAAAATCTAGTTTCGTTGACCTTTAGTGGGAATATAAGATACCATGAATATCCTCAATTAACAGAGATTTCCTCAAAACTTTATTAATATAGGCAAGAATTTCCATCCACAATAAGTACATTACTGGACATTTCCAAAACATGTATTAAGGAAGCATTTATACTATTGCATCTCCAGCATCTGTCTGAATGTATCAATTTCTTTCTAAACAGTCATTGTGGGGTCCAATATATTCTGAATATTATTTTTGTTGGATTAGTCTCAATTTCAAATCGAAGGAAACATCTTTTATAGATTCCAATACAACTTTCCATTGTTTAATTTGTATTTCATTTTCCAATTCCCTATTCCAAACATCTTTAAGTTCTTGAATATCTATTTTATTAAAATATATTAAGTATTTATAGATTATAGTTATTGGTTTAGGTTTCTCATTCGATCCAATAATTACCTCTTCTGAAGCACTCATTGCAGATGGACCAAAACAGACACCAAAAGGTGTTGAAGCTGAAGATATTGCCATTGTGTATTTGCGGGTAGGTTATATTTAGAATGTAAAATGGCAAAAGGTAGAAAATAATCATCTATGCCTATTAATTGATCTAAGGTAAATATACCACCTTCTGCCCACTTTTTCCACATAAAGGGCTTTTTCTCAGTTCTTAATATTGGGTTTCCCCATATAGTTGTTTTTGCATCTGAGAAATATCCCTTGGGATTAGAATACCTAAATAAGTTAATACCTCTGGACACTGACAGAACTGCCATTAATTATACAATGTCAATTCTTTATAATCACCTACCGGCATTAGTTCAGATTTTGACTAATTAATCGTATATACTGAAATTGTTCCAAAAAGCTTAATTAGTCTCATTAATTCTGGTATAGATGTTTCTGGTTTACTAATACATAATAATAAATCATCTGCATATAAAGCTAATTTAAATTCTACTTGTTTATGAACAAAACCATGTATCATTCCATTTTGTCTAATAGCGCATGCCAATGGTTCCAAACATAGATCAAATAGCAGTGGGGACAGAGGACAGCCTTGTCTTGTACCCCTCTGCAAATTAAAGGAGTCAGAAAGAAGTCCATTTACTCTAACTTGTGACTTAGGACAAATATATAGATTTTAACCCATTTTATGAATTCTTGTGGGAATCTGAACTTTTCTAAAATTACTAATATAAATTGTCTAGATATTTTATCAAATGCTTTTTCTGCATCCAGTGAAAGCAATGCAGCTGGATCTGATCTTTTCCTATTAAGAGCTACCAAATTTGTTACTAATCGCAAATGATTTGCTCCTTGTCTATGCTTAATAAATCCCACTTGATCTGTAGGTATTATAGCTGAAATTATGGCCTGAGTTCTATTAGCCAAAACTGCAGATAGTATTTTAACATCTGTGTTCATTAAAGAGATTGGTCTATAGTTTCTACAATTTGTATGATCTTTGCCAGGTTTAGGTATAACTGATATATATGCATCATACATAGACCATGGTAATTTGTCTAATTCAAAGGTTTTCTGATATACCAAGAGGAGTCTAGGAGCTAAAATATCGAGATATGTTTTGTACCATTCAATAGGAAAACCATCAGGCCCCGGCGTTTTCCCATCTTTCATTTCCAAGATAACATTTTTAATCTCTTCTATTTCTAATGGCCTTGAAAGCACTGCTCTCCCTTCTGAATTTAACTTTGGAAGGACCACATGTGAGAAAAAAGATTCTATTTCATCGCCACTAGGGTCTTTATTTTTTGTATATAATTTGCTGTAGTATTTTTGAAATTCTAAATTTATTTCTTTAGGTGTTGTGTATAACATATTTTGATCTCCTTTTATTGTGGGAATGTAATTTTGATTTTCTTGTTGCTTTAAGCGAGATGCCAAAAGTTTACCTGCTTTCTCCCCACTTTCCCAGTATCTCTGACGCGGACATCTTAGTGCAAATTCAACTTTAGCAAGATGTAAATTGTTCAATTCATATTTAGCTCGTTGTAGCCTTTGATAAATATCTGGAGAATGGGATATAGCAAATTGGCTTAGAAGAGATTTTACTGTTTTTTCCAGATCTTCTTCCTGTTTGATTCTATTTCGCTTCCTATATGAAGCATATGCTATAATTTTACCTCACATATATGCTTTACATGCATCCCATTCAATAACACATGATGAAGCTGTTCCCTCATTTTGAGCAAAATATTCTTGAAGTTCATTTTGCATCTGCTTCTTAAAATCCTCATCATTCAGCAGCCCAACATTTAAACGCCAAGTGCCAGGGGTCCTTTCCATATTAATTAACTGAATATTAAGAGTCACTGGAGCAGGGTCAGAAATTTCTATTGTTTTGACTTGACATGTTACCACATTTTGCAACAGAGAAGATGACATTAAAAAATAATCTAACCGAAAACAATTCTTATGAACTGATGAAACAAAAGTATAATCTCGTTCTCTTGGGTGTAATACACACCAAACATCAATCAATCCAAAGTCTATCATATATCCCTTTAATGTTGACCTGACTAATGTTTGAGTTTTCCGGGGTGGTGTACTTCTATCTATTATTGGATCTAGAATTTCATTAAAATCACCTCCAATTATCAAATTATCATATGTCATGTTCAGCAAGTGACCAATACACTCATGAAACATTACTGTAGAATCCATGTTTGGTCCATATACATTCACAATTACTATTATCATATTTAAAATTTTCACCTGTAAACAAATGAATTGGCCCTTTGGATCAACCACTACATGTAAAACTAGCAAAGGAGCATTTTTATGTATATGTATAGCTACACCTTTGTAGTTCTTAGAAGATCCACTAATGTATATATCCCCTACCCAGTCTTTAAGCAAACTATCTTTATCTTCTTCTAAAAGATGTGTCTCTTGCAATAGTGCCACACTTACTTTAAGTTTTTTAAGTTTAGAAAGTACTTGTTGTTCCTTGCCTTTGTCACGTAATATTTTAACATTCCATGTGGTAATATTTAACACCATAAGAAGTTTAGTAATATCTTCATCATGATACTATTCCTAAGAAAGCAGCAGCAGCAGCAACAGCAATAACAGTAAGAAACATTAAAGCAAAAATATTTTCCACATGAGAGATCCTAATTGCAATGTGGATATCTGTAACCTATAACAAATTATATCAACCCACCCCATTATTAATTTTGTAGTACTGAATTCAGATATAATGTAGAGACCATAAAAAGGCAAAAAATGAATACAAAAATAAGATATACTAACCAAAACAGAAACAGGTAAACTTAAAAATAGAAGGAAACATAAAACTAAAAAAAGGAAAAACACAAAAAAGAAAAGAAAGCATAAAACAAAAAACAAAAACAGAATAAACAGAAAGAAAAGAAAAGCATAAAACAAAAACAGCAAACTTACACTGTGATCTTCCAGTTTCAATTGGCAGAGCATTCTGTGCACTCCCCAACCTCCCCCATTATTGGCTTCTTAATCCATTATGTACACTATATATATCATGTGTGAGCATTTTAATCATACTCATGGATTAAATAAATCTATAAAATATACAAAAAAAACCCTCACATTAATAAATCCAAAAAATTGCTGTACTTAACATGTGAGAACTATTAAGTAAATAATAAAAGTAATATTAGCAGACTCAATATTAGAATTCAAGGTGAGTTCTGAAAAAGGTAAACCTTGAAACCTCCCCTCCAGTAGCTTGGAGGGAAGGACATTTAATCTAGCCAGAGTAAAGGCCCTCCTGGAGACAGGAGATATGAGCCTATCCAGATATGGGGAGGCAGTAAATGCTGATTTCTTAAGAAATTCCATTTTCCCCAACTGGGCAACATGTTTCTGCAGTTCTATATCTCTGATTCGTAATTTTACCTCATTCATGGCTTTACAAAAACCCAATGTTTGGAGGGTACAAGAAGAATATCCTAATTTATGTATAACTTTTGTTACCTGTTTTTTTTCATTCAGACTGAAAAGTATCTGTCAAAAGCAAGGGAGTTAAGCCCTCTGAAAGGAAAATGAGCTTAAGCCAGTACTTAACCATGAGGAATTTGGCTTGTGTTTCAATGGGAATAAGCCCAACCTCTAAATGAAGTAAAGTGTTGGAGACACATGTAGGAATGCCCAAAATGGCTCTTGCAAATCTAGTTTGAACAGTCTCCAGAGGTCTCAAGTTAGCATATCCGAACAGCTGTGAGCCATAAAGCATTTGGGTAATGATTTTAGCCCTGAAAACTTGTAAAGTAGAGGGAACATGTTTTTCCCCGGTCGAATTAAAGAATCTGCTAATGGCTTTGGTATTGCCTTGTGCTCTCATTGCAGCACAGCTTATATGCATGGACCAAGCACCAGATGACTGAAATGTTATACCTAGGTACTTATACTGCTGTACCTGTTCAATTGGTTGACCATTAAGGGACCATTTATGTTTAATTCTCCTCCTGCCAAAAACCATTATTTTGGTTTTAGTATAATTAATTTCTAAACATTCCTGAGTACAGTATGAGGAGAAAGCTCTCAGGAGCCTTCTAAACCCAACACACGAGGTTGACAAAAGCACAGCATCATCTGCATACAGAAGTATAGGAATTGGGCGAGATGCCAGCTTGGGTGGGTGAAAATCTACGTTGGATAAACTCTCAACAATACCATTAATATATAGATTGAATAAGGTTGGGGCTAAGATACATCCTTGCCTCACGCCCTTATGTACAGGAACTGGATTAGTTAGGATCCCATCAGAATTACAAAGAACCTGTAAATACAAATTCTCATGTAAAAGACGGATTAATATAAGAAGTCGTTTGTCAATATTCATAGACTGCAGTTTTAACCATAATATGTCTCTAGAAATAGAGTCAAATGCGGATTTAAAGTCTATGAAAGCAGCATAGAGAATCCCACCTTTGGGGGCTGAGTATTTACTAGCTAAATGATGAAGAACATGGCACTGATCAATTGTGGATTTCCCTTGCCTAAAACCTGTCTGTTCTTCTACAAGAATATTCTCTACCCGTAACCAATCTTCTATTTTTTCCAACAGATGCCTTGCATATAATTTACTGATGGTACTTAATAAACTGATAGGATGATAATTGGCAGGATCCCTTGTTTCCTTTTTTAAAAATTGGGACAACAATAGCTAATCCCCAGTCCTTTGGTATACAAGCTGTTCTATCAATCCAGGTAAACAGGGTAGCTAGTATAGGAGCCCACCATTCGACATTTGCTTTAATAAGATCCGATGGAATATAGTCAGGCCCTGGGGCTTTACCTGGCTTTAAACGATCAATTACCATGAGTACTTCCTGTTTAGTGACTGGAGGCCACTCTGGGAGGTCTTCTAGTTCAGTTTGGAAGGCAGAAGTACAGGGTGATTGAGCCGCATAGTGCCTGCCAAAATATTCTTCCCATACTGTCGGCATTATATAGTAGTCTGATTTAGGAATAAAAGTTAAAGTTCCCCTAGATACTATCTTCCAGAATGAGGCCGAGTCTCTCAAATGGGCAGCAGTTAGCAAGCATTGCCAGGCCTTCCTCTGGGCTTGTAGTTTCTTAGTTTTAATCAAGGATTTATACCTTTTTTTTTTGCACTGATACCAATTTTCTGGGATTCTCCCAAGATTTTGATTCTTATAGTCTCTATAGTCTCTATAGGTCTCCAGTAGCTCATTCTTTAATGCTCTACATTCTGAATCAAACCAGTGCTTTGAACAGGTGGTACGAGGCAATAAGGTACCGGATTTATTACAAGTTAAATGGGGTTGCAATGACTCTACCAAATTAGAATATGTATTTTGGGCTTGTTTTGCTGATCTCGCTGTGGTAATAAGATTTCTAAGATGCATATAAGGGTTGGTGGCTAATAGATTCCTTGTACAGGCTGACTGCTCATCAGTCCACCTTATTCTAACCTTTCTTATATCAGCTGCTATAGATACAATTGGAGCACACTCTGCTACCATATTATATTGATTATAATTCAGCTTAATCATCAGGGGTAAATGATCACTTTCACCCCGATATTTTATCTCAAACTCTAGAATGGAATCAGCCCTTGAAATCAGCACATAATCTATTATTGAGGCTCCTAATGAAGAAATAAAGGTAAACTCTTCCGGTCTATCCCCATTCATACTTCCATTTAAAATAACTAGTTCTAAGTTAAAAACCATCTTCATAAAACACAGACCAGAATAATTAATACCACAATCTTTAAATTGTCTCTGATAAAATTTAGGATGTAAAAAGGATTCAGGAAATGACATATTAAAATGATTTAAAAGCGCAACATTGCTACTTCCAATTTTCGCATTGCACTCCCCAGCAATTATAATAGAGGCTCCAGGGAATAACTTTGAAATTTGCTCAATTAACTCTTCCAGCTGGATCCACAAAGCTTCCGCTAGCTCATAGGATCGTTGAAAGGCAGCATAAATGTTAACAAGCAATATTATGGATCCAGCAATTTTTAACACCAGTGCAGTGGCTATATTAATTAAAGAGTCCCATGACAACACAGTGGCCTGTAACTTGGTGGACAAGAATTTAACTAACCCCCCCCCCCATAGCTCTTCCACCCCTAGAGCTCGGTAAGGCATTTAAAAAGTATGCCTCATATCCATTCAGCATTGGAGCATCCAGAGCCCATGTTGCCTGTAACAGTATAATTTCTAAATCCCCTAGGAATTCCATGAGCTCAGGATCTGATGCTTTAGAGTGCCAGCCTGCAATGTTCCATGATATACAGTTAAGTACAGATCTATTTTGCTGTGAGGAAGGATCTGCAGTAGCGTTAACAATAAAATTGGAATGACAGAAAACCCTCTCTGAGTCAGCTTTGTCTCTTTCACCCAGTACAATAGAATGAGCATTATCAGAGATGTTCCCACTCTCAGCATGCATCAGGCACAGTTGATTGTGTGGCTCCTCAGGTGAGGCATCCTTCTTCCTGTCAAACAAAATGATGATCATATCTTAAGTCAGATGCCTTATTCAGTTGGCCATAAGAGAGCTCCTGTCTTGTAAACTGATTACGCCATCTGCTGCCCCTAATGTTGTATCTTTTGTTAACAATCCTTGTCCTTATTATAACAGGAATGGGGTAGCCTTCTGGCCTATCAGTAATTTCAGGAAGTTGAGTAGGCTGTGGGTCCTTATAGGGTTGCCACTGTTGAGTACCTCTAACATCCGAACAAGACCTTGGTGTACATATAGCATGAGTTAGAGACAAATTATCAGGCTTCCTCATCTGTTTGAAGCTGGTGTCCTTGTGATAATTTGAAGGAATCAGCCTTTGCACGAGCGGGCAGTTGACCATCTTTAGGCTGGATAATGTCATTGTTGGAGGTACTTTTTGTAGTAGGTGCTGAGGCTTCTAATAACTTGAACAAAGGTTTAAAGTTCAATTTCCCCCTTCTTCTTCCTTTCTTGGATACTGGTTTCGATGGCTCCTTCTTCCTCCTCTTCTTATAAAGAAACATAGTAGTAACTGATGACTGTTTTTATCGTAGCTAATGGCCACTTTTATTTCGGACCAGAATAAATTTTAAACTGTATTTTAAATTGTATTTGTATTTTAAATTGTAAGTATTTTAACTTGTAAGTTTTTTAAATTGTATTTAAAATTGTATTTACGATATATCTTGTAATAAGGCTTGATTCATGTGCTGTCTATTGGAATGCATATTTGAACATCCTTATTTTTATGATTTTATTTTTGGTTTTTGGTCGTTGACTGTAAATTTCAATGTGAGTTCTTACATAGCTTGGATCCAGCTATTAAGGGGTGAAAACTTCTTATCTCATTGTTATAAGTTGTCTCCCAGTAGTAATTACATCTTGGCAGAATGCCCAAGGCTAACCACTTAGAAACACATACTTCTCAGCTTCTTCAGGGCTGTGAAATTGCAGCAGTTTGGAACCAGATCTAATACAGAAAATAGCTGGAAACTTGACAAAGTATTCAATGTGTTTCTCTTGTACCAGTTTACGTGCTGTTGCAAATGCCTTTAATAGGTTGCAGTAATTTTTTTTTTGCAGTAATTTTAATTCCCCAGCCATCTCTCTAAGAGTTTCCAAAATATTTATGTCCGTGCCGCTCTCAGATGAAAGCATGGCTGATGCTGATATCATCTTACGTGTTGCCGGGGGTTTATTTGGTCCTTTCGATGACATATTCACAACAAAATGTCTTTCTTTTGTGATATGAGAATAGAAGCAAAGATAGTCACCTGTTTATATTCTGTAGTAGAAGTTTACAAGTTCTCAGGATATTAGAATGCCAAATGGTCGTAGGAGAGGTTGAGATTGCCTCTGACTACGCCGCCATTGCACCGGAAGTCCTCAGAGCTCACTATTAAGGCACTGCATGCAGCAAGGCCACCAGTCCGTGGCAGACTACAGCGCCAAATTCTGTTGCCTGGCTATAAATGCACAATGAAATGAGGTGGCCCTGCATTTCTCTTTTCATCTGGGATTTAATGGGACCATCAAGGATGAGCTTGCCTTGCCAGCCCTAGTTACTCAGTGCATAACTACTGACAACCACCTCACCTAGAGGGACAAAGAGTGGAGGAGTGAGCAAGTACTGCTGACAGCTGCCAAGGCCCCACCACCTGCTCATGCTAATCTTGAACCACTCTAGTACCAATGGAGGTCGATGGGGCCCAGTGTCATCTAACTGCCAATGAAAAATAGCGCCACCATACCCTGGGCCTCTGCCTTTACTATGGCCTGGAGGGACATTTTGTGGCTGGCTGCCCTTCCAATACACCAGGGCCAGGAAATGGCATGCCCCAGACATACTATTGGGATGCATTCTTGGGCTGAAGACAGCATCTCTTGCTTCCTATCCGCTTCACCCTGCCACACAGGGATCTCCTCCAGGTCTTGGCCATGGTTGATTCTGGCACCTCCTCGAATTTCATTGACCAGAACTTCATTAAAGAACATGGCATCGTGTATGTGGTGAAAGGCACCTCCACCATGGTTGAGAGCCTGGATGGGTCATTGCTGGTTTCTTGTCTCATTATGCACCAAAGTTCTCCCTGGTGATATTGGTAGCTCTGAGGCATCAGGAGCTGGTGTCTTTCAACTGCATTGCTTCTCCACATTACCCATTAATCTTAGGTATGCCATGGCTCCAGACATTTTGATGCACTATGTTCTTATGTTCCTATGTTCCTATGTTATGTAAACAAGGCAATTGCAGCTGGAATATTTCTTATGCAGCCACTCAAGGATTACCAGAACTGTTTCATGTGGTCAATGCAGGTGGCATACATGATGAATTTATATAATAAATTGGGACACATGTGTTGTATAATGCAACTGAAGTTAAATTGTCATTGTAACAAACTTTTTAGCACAAAATATCTTCTTCAAGTGCCATGTCTTCGTAGAACATTGGCGATTAGTAGCCTGGACTGGTTTCTATCTAAAGTTATTCTAAATAGAGCAGCTGTGCTCACTGTGGACCATTGCCTTAAGTTCTTAAGCCAGAATGTTCTTCTACACCCCGGGACACATTTTCCATTTATTTTTCCTTGACAGATAACCTTCAGCAGATGATATTTCTTATTGCACATTATGTATCCAAAATATTGCAATTTTCTTCTCTTTATGGTACTGAGGATTTCTAAAATTTATGTGCATAAAAATTCATGTGTATACAGCCACATTAGTGACTCTGGCTGTCCAAGTATCTTCGGAATTCTTCTGTACATCCACATATTGATTGCTTCCAGCTTCCTGCATAATGTGTCTGTAAGTATCCAAGTTTCAACACCATAAAGAAGTATGCTGAATATATATAGGATAAAAGTATTTGAGTACGAAGTCTGATAGATAAGTTTGTCAAGACATTCCTCACTTTTTGGAAGGAATGCCTAGATCGTTCAATTCTACAACAGATTTGACATGAAAGATCCCAGTTATCCTTGACATAGCACCCCAAGTATTTTTAACATGATACTCTCTGAATTATATCACTGCCAATCTTCAGATGGTTCTGTGAACCATTTTATTTTTTACTGATAACCATTTGTCTTCTTCAAGTTAAGTCACAGCCCCACGGCAATGCTTTCTGCAGCAACAGAATTCAATAATCCTTGCAAAATTGCTAGTCTAGTTGCAAGCAGGACAATGTATCTTCTGTTATTAACAAGAACTCCATTCACTTTCACACCTTGGTTCTTTCCTTCAAGAGCATCCAGGAAAATTCTTTCTGAATAGATAGTGGTGGGTGGCGGGGCGGGGCGGCTGGCGGGTGGGTGGTGGTGGTGGTGGTGGGTGGCGGCAGCAGGGTGTGTGTGCAGTGGCAATGGTGGCAGCGGCGGGGGCGGCAGCGGCGGGGGGCGGGGGGCAGATGGCGACGGGCGGTGGGGGGATGGATGGTGGTGGCCGGCAGCAGGGGGCGGCAGGGGGGGCAGCAGGCTGGCTAGCACCTCCTGTCCATTTTGGTGCCCTAGGCAACTGCCTAGTTCACCTTAATGGACACGCCGGCCCTGTTGATGAGCACCTTTCAGAATTGAAACCTCTTCTGATATTTGACCATATAGCCGGACAGTAGCACGCTTATTCCAATACAAATTCCAATGAATCTGATATCACAATTGTTCAAGCCCAGTCCTTTAAGAATATTAATAAGTTTATCATGTTTAACTGAGTCAAATGCTTTTTCATAATCAATGTAGCAAACAAAAATATCAGCATTGACATGAAGACATTGTTGGACTAGTGTCTGAAAATAAAATAATAGCTCTGTTGTTCCAAATCCATTTCTGACTCCAAATTGGATATCTCCAATGCTCTCTTGACACTTCCAATATATACTTAAATGCAGGACTTTTAAAAATAACCTCAGGATACGACTCATCAAATTGATCAAATATTCATTGCAACTTTTTGTATTAGGTTTCTTTGGAAGTGGTATAAAAGTGGATTTGAGCCAGTCCTGTAGGCTGGTTTCACTTCTATAGATGCTGTTGTATAAATTGACCAGAAGGAAAAATGATTGTTCTTCCTTAAGCACTTTCCAAAATTCCATATATATTTTGTCAGAATCTGGGGCTTTGGCACACTTTGATAGTTTAATGGCATGTTCTACCTCTTCCCTCATGATATCTATACCATCCACAAACTTGACACAATGGTCAATATTTATGCTATACTTAAAACAATGTTCTATATATTATTTCCACTCCTGTAGTTTCTGCCCAATGTTTGTCAAGATATTACCATTCTTGCCAATAAGAGATCACTTCCTCTACTGCTATTCACACCTACTGCTTGCCTTATTTTCTTGTACATGTTAAATGAATCATGCTTAGCATCCAATTCTTCAATTTTGCTACTTTTCTTTGAAAGTGTTTCTGCCTTC
>JAHTLZ010001101.1:0-11665 GCA_023846285.1 Phrynocephalus versicolor | reverse complement strand
TGTCAGTCTTTGGTGGGATATTTTAAACTGATACACATTACAGTGGGGTGAAGGAACTGTATCAGATTATACATTTCTAGTGAAAGACCTGTACTGTTATTTTGTAGTTGCTTCCACGTTCATTCAGTAAATATTTTTGTAAGAAGGGTGAGGGAGGGAGAAAATATATATTCCACAAATGGCTTGTGTGATATATTCTATAAACCATTATGGAAGTGCTTCAGGAACAATATGCACAAACACAATCCAAGTTTGGGATCTGATCCTTGTAGAAATTGGAAATGGATTTCTGAATAAGATTGAAACTTCTCATAAGTAGAATGACACGACTTTATATGACTCATTTATTTATACTGATCTTCCTCATTCAGATCTGAAAGATAGCACATCAAAACAACCCTCCCATTGCCGCTGCCACCAAAGAACCTTCCCACTGATTTTTTTTAAAAAATGACGGATGTTCGCTGATTGGTGTCCTGCATCATAAATTGCTCAGCCTTTAATTAAAACTTTCCATCAGGCCCAGCCCTTACTGTATTTCATCAGCATGCTGACAAATCTACTTGAAACTGCACAGGAGATCTTACCTTATCTTTTGCTTTGATTTTGTTCAATTTGTTGATGTTCATTATAAATGATTTCCAAATATGGCCTGGCTCAGAAAGATTCTTGGAACATTTCTAATGGTGCTTGTAATATTTATTTAAAACTTTGCTAGGAAATGATGCACTTCCATTAGCCAGCAAAAAAACAAAACAAAAAAAAAACCTTTATTTTGGAGAAGCTTTGGACAATTCACTGGGTTTTGAGGAACTGGTGCTATGAAAGAAGGCTGAAAAATTAACAATATTTCAATACTGTAGCTTATTTGTGTAATAACTGTTGCATGTCTTAACAGTCCTATTAAAACCCAACAACCACACTATGTAAGGCTCCATGAGTGAAGCCAGTTGTGGAATTATCCATTTTGATCAGAAAATGTTTTTCCCCCCAGCCAACAGAGAAGGTTTAAATCTGCTCAGCTTGGTTGGTGTCCCATGGCTCCAGTTTCTGATGTGCGTGATTTCCTTGTCAAAGGTAAATAAATGCTCATGAGGCATCAGTTCCCCTCAGTGAAGCTCTCCTGGTCTTCAAATGGTTTGGTCACAGTGCTAAAGTGGGCAACATTAGGTCACTGAGGATAAAATAATGCTTTTTTTTTTTTTTTTACAAACGGTCTATTAGCACCTTGTTAAAAGTAGCTTCTGCTGCTGTAGCTCCGGGTGAACACAACTCTCTATTTCTGTCCCGGCTGATATCCATACGTTATTTATTGTCTGGGGGCTATGGCAGTTTCGCCTGTGGAAGCCCAGCTTGGAAAGCTGAAGATCACAGCAGATCCAAGCGTATTTCCCCCACTGCGTAGTCACACCCATATCTTCTGTACCAGAAGCCCTGTCACAATTGTTGACTATGCAAATGAAGAGGTGAATAACACTAGCATGCTTTTGGAGTGCACAGCTTCTCGTTTCCTCATGGAAAAGATAACCAAGAAAGATTACTTGCTATATTAATAAGCAGTTTTGAACCTCAAGATATGTTAGGGCAAGCTGAACGATTGTTTCGACCAGGTATTTTTGCACTCCACCCAGAGGGAGAATGAAGCACTTTTCTTAGGAAATAATGACATGCGTTTCCCCAAACAGCTGTTTCCTAATTAAAGAAATTGGAGAAATGCCCTAGGAATTTCAGAACACAACTGGCAAATGCTTAACCCCTCTTTACAAATGCCACCTAAGAGAAGTATGTTTCACCCCTTCTTTGTGCATGGATTTCTCCTGGTCATAGAGAATTTGAGTTGTTATCTGCTGTTAAGATGATTCCAATGCGGAGACCCTAAGAGGATTTCTGATGTAAGTGAAATATTTAAGGGGGGATTTTACCACTGCCACAGTGCTGTTCTAAGCCTGAGAAGAAATATGAACCCATTTCTCCAGAGCCCTAGTTTGACATACTGGCCACTAAAATACACATGATTAAGATGTGGGTGGTAGTGGTTAAATCAAGCACAACATTTACTATTAACAACTATTTACTGTGATTTACTATTTAAATTTACTATTACCAACTATTTATATTGATTATCATACATGATTGCATTGACTGATTTCCTAAAAACAGCAGTGATTTCCATGTTAGTTTCCACCCCTCATAATGGATTTTTTCATTTTGTGTGCTCTTTGTAGCTTTAATGTTATATTTTAATGTTCCAAGATGTGTCTCCTAACACCCTGTTCTTAATTTGAATATTTATTTATTTTAGAATATTTTTGGAGTGCTTAACTATTCTGGGCTGCATATTGTCCTTCATTATTGTAAGCCACCTTGGGTCCTTTTCCATGGAGATAGGTAGGGTAAAAATATTCAAAATAAATAAAAATAAATAAACATTTATAAATGAGAATTTGCAGCCCAAGGAAGGGTCAGACACGCCTCCTTCCTGTGTGACAACTTTTATGTTAAGAAGCAAGGCTTGGGACTCAAAGCTTTGTTTATCACATAAATTGTTCTCACTCCTCCATTACCAGGTCCCATTCTTTACAAAAGGGCTGAAAGCACATATAAATTGTATTGGCATGAGTGTGGGGGTTAGGGCAGATGCAGAGAAAGATACTGCTCTTATACTGGCAAAACAGTGCCATAGCCCAGGTGTGTTCAGGTCTGGAAAAGAGAGCTGTGGAGTGCAACCAGAAGATGAAAGAGTGGCTTAAAAATGATACATAAACCCCTGCCCAAAGTGGGCCACTTATAATTTCCCATGCCTTAGTTCAGTAGGATGCACTAGTGTAGGCTCCCTGAACCAGTGGGGATTTGGTGAGCGAACATCTTCATCAGTTCCGTTGATTTGGTATTTTAGTTCTTCACTGTGCCTCCGGAGAGTACAGCCAGCCTGTGTGATCTTGGGCGAGCTGCACAATACCAGGATGCCCTCAGAAGAAGGCAATAGTCGACCACTTCAGAGCATTCTCTACCTGGAAAACCTGGAAAGGGTTGTGCAAGTCGGAATTGACTTGACAGCACACACATGTATGTACACACACACACACACACACACACACACAAGTTGTGAGCAACCACTCTTAACAACAGACTATACAGAATCCTCTTTTTTTCTTCTTGTTGGTCCTTCGTGGCTTAATTTTTAGCTGCCGAAAATTGCCAATGATAATTTCTACACACAGATGCAAAATGAGAAATGACCTCATATAGAATCACAATATTCATCTAGGAAAGACAGTTACCCAGATGAATAGTGTGCCTCATAACTCTACTGTGCAGCATTTCATGAAGGACGGGCAACTTCAAAACTCATACAATGCCCCCCTAAGGGTCCCCCCACTTTAAGCGCAACTATGTCTGCACAGCTCTTCAAAAGGAGGGTTGTCATTTGTTGGCCCTGCAAATGGAGGACTGTGCTCTACAAACGAAGACCACATTATCTCTCTTTGCTCCTGCACTGCTGAAAACACATCCACACTTACACACCAGATAGCAACAGTAAAGCTGGGATCATACAACACAGTGCCAGCATGTATGCCTGCATTTCAAGACACAATCTGCATTTCACACAAGTCAGCATCCTCAATCTGTCAGCCCCAGAAACACTAACTTTATAATCCCTACCAGCAAAGCACCATTTGTGGTAAAGAGAAATGAGAATCTTGTTTGGTGGACTGATTTTAGTGTAATTTGTAGAAACTGACAGCCCATGTGTTCCAGCCTTGGCATTCAGCCAGCCTTCAGGGGCTTTAGTGGTTGCCCTCTACAGTATATAGTTCCCAATCTGGGTCCCCAGACGTTCTTGGATTAAAACTCTCAGAAGCCTTCACCACTAGCTGTGCTGGCCAGGATTTATGGGGATTGTAGTCCAAGAATATCTGGGGACCCAAGGTTGGGAAGGACTGCTTTAGAGGAAGCAAGGAGAGGGAGCAAAATTGGCTATGGAGTTTAAATCCCCTGACCTGACTCCCTTCTGTGAATCCGGGTCTTCTCCGAAAGGGAACTGGGGAGTCTCCTGGAAGAAAAGACTCTTGGGGTAAGATGGTTCTTAAAACGGTGCCTGCTGTCTCTTCTTATGAAGAATCCAGATGAAAGAGGCAAAAGCAGATGTTTGCATGAGTAGCTGCAGAAAATAACCACTTTGATCTTCCCAATGAGTTTGTGTGAATTGTCTCCTTAATGGCAACCAGGCCAGAGAGGCAAACATAATAGTTTTGATCCTCTTCACCCTGATTCAAAGAGCATCTAGCAAGCCAGCACTGATTTCAGGGCGGTGTTGATATGAGCATTGATATGAACCAGCTTCATCCAGAGAGCTCTTTCAATTTCAGATTGCTTCAGATAGAGGAGGGAATGGTTTTCTTAACACCTCCGCATACATTAAGTATTTGTTTGTAAGTTCTTCCACCCAGCTGGAAGATGTAGACACCAACAACTTAGCTGGGATAAAGGAGAGGGGAGACCACTTGGCAACTTTTAATCCTAGGTAAGTGTCAATATAATTTTAAAAAATATGTATGAGTCTATAAATAACTACACTGTATGAATTCTAAATCTGAAGTGGAAGAATTCTTTATCACATGGTTGAATTCAGCAGGATATGCATACAGTAGTTGCCTGTTGCTGCTTCTGGAATTCAGAGAGCTATCTTTGAGATTTATCATACTGTTTATTGCAAACCAACTATTTTTTGAATTAGTGTAAGATGCTTGAGGGGCAGTGTGGCATAGTAGATAGAGTGCTGGATTAGGACTCAACACTTAATGCTGTAATTACCCACAGCCATTTTTCCCTCCTGAAAGCATAGCTGATTGTAAGTGTTAGGGGATCGTGTTGAAATCCAGCGAGACTCCTTGCTGGAAGCATTCAGTTATCATTCAAACCAGACAAGCAAAACTCCATTGAAAAAGCTCATTTTGCCTGTGGTTTCTGTATTTTCCTGTTAGAATGTCTCTTTCTGCCAGAATGTAAGTTTTCCATTAATAAGGGGTGTGTGATTCTATATAAACTAAAATATTTGATGTTTTTCAAGATGTGCCTCCCTCTCATTCTAATTCTCTAGAACTATTCACATATAGAGGTATTTGAAAAACTGGTATTAAAAGAACAAACAATGATCCATGTCAGTAAAATATATGATAAAATATACCTATGTATACCAAACTGCACTGACCTGAGAAAAATGTACAGTAACTCATCTCTGTTGGATCCCATTGATAATCTGTGATACTATTGACGACTGTCATTTGTGCCACCATTTTTTTCCTAAACCCAACTGCTATACCAAGAGCACATGTTAATATTGGCTGTGCATATGATGCAATCAAGCATAAAACTACAGGGAACAGAGTTACTGGGGTAGGGGAGAGATTTCATGCTGACATTGAAGCTGTTGTGGGATTTGTTTTTAATAGTCTAGCAAATGAATGCACTTTTGCAATCCTAGTGTGTGCGCATGATTTGAGTCTTTTGGGGGGTCCTTCCTCTCATAATCAACACATCTCCATCTATTCCAGTCACTGCCGCTTTATCTGATACCTTCCTTCTTACTTCTCCACTTGAGGGCAAGATACTGTGCCATACATCTGCTTGGCTAATCTTGCCTTGTTAAATTTCCAGTATCTATAATTTTATACTTCAACATTTATACCATTGCCATTGTGTATCTTGTTACAGATTTCATTTAAGTTGTGGTTTTTGCCTGCTTTTTTGTTTCATGTCTTAATCGTTGTTTATTATGGAATCTTAGTTCACGTGGATACTTTTATTATAAGCAGCCCAGAGTCTCTAGTGGCTGCACCACTAGACAGGCAAGATAAAAACTGAATTAAATAAATAAAGACAGACCATCATGGAGTGGTCTCAACTGACATCTAGCCTGGAATGAGCAATACAGTTTATTTCATTAAAAGCTAATCTCAAAATTAAAGATGCACCTTCCTCTCAGGAGAATTCCAGGGTGTTTTCCATAAAAATCAAGCCCTTGGTGCAGTGAAGATGATGACATCTGCATAACCAGCATAACAGTATTAATTGTAATCACTACTGTGTGCTGTCATGTTAATTCTGCTGGTCCCTGCCCAAGGTGCTCTAGGTAGAGAGTCCCCATAAGTGGTACAACATGTTCTTCATTTGAGGACATTTAGGACTGTGCAGCTTACTCAAAGCTACATAGACTGGCTTTTCATCAGGAGGCACAGTAGAGAATCAAACTCTTAATCCCGGGCTCTGCAGCCAGGTCTGCCAACTCACTGAGCTATCCAGCCAGTCTATAGCAACTTTAAGTCCAAGCCTTATTAAATGTTACCAGGTTTTTTTTAATGTGGTGGTGGTTTTATGCTTCATATAATACTAAATAATATTCATGTGCTGTCAAGTCAATTGTGACTTATGGTGACTCTTTTCAGGATAGTGAATACTCAGAGGTGGTTTTCCATTCCCTTTATCTGAGGGCACCCTGGGACTGTGCAGCTTGCCCAAGGCCACCCAGGATGGATCCTGGCTCCACCTCCTCACCAGGCTCCTCTGGAGGCATAGTGGGCCATCAGACTCCCAAACTCTAGCTCTGCAGCCACATGCACTATCCAGACCAGATATCTTGCAGAGTTAAGTTCCCCATGAAATCCCAGACACCAATGTGAGCAATACATTCCATTGGAGACATAGTAGAAAGCGTTCTTTGCTGCTCCATCCAGGAGGCCCGACTGACACAGATGTTGGGTTCTTCTCGATGCAGATCTAAAACATGGTCCTTTGTCAAGCCATTGGTCCTTAGGGAGTTCTGGTTAAGAAGGTTGTGGAGTTCTTTTAAAGATGTTTTAAATACTTTAAATGGTTTTACATGCTTGAAGATGTTTTAAATTATTTAACATGCCTGAAGATATTTTAAGCCCCTTCTTCATGTATCTGGATTTGAAACCTTATGGTTTCTTATGATATGATATAACTCAGCGGGTTGGGCATTTCTAATTACAGAGCCAAAATTTGGTTTCCCCCACCTTGCCTCCTGGGAGAAAGAGCCAGCCTTCATAGTCCTGAGCAAGGTACACTTTTTCAGAGCAACCCAGGAGGAAGGGGCTGGTAAACCACTTCAGAGCACTCTGTACCTAGAAAACCCTTGGAATGGGTCACCAGTTTGGCATCTGTTTGACATGACACAATAAAACAAATGCTCCAAATACATAATTAAAATAATCATTAGGTGATCCATTTTTCTATCTGATGTACAGTTTGAGCTACACGCTTGCAGAATTTGGACCTATCACTTTTTTTCAACCAGAATTCCAAGAATTCCTGAGCTACTCTAGCCATGATTTCTGGGAGTTGTAGTGGACAACATAACTATTCCAAATTCAATTTAACATCAAACCTATTTGGGAACTACGCTGTGTTCTTGACCCATTTCCTATATCAACACATTTCAGTTGATGAGTTCTTATTTTATTTATGTCTCTTCAGTATTTTTCATGCATCATAGTGTTTCTGTTTTCTGCTCTTGTCTGATGTTTTCATTGTGCCAGCAGGGAAAGACAGACCCCCCTTGTAGGCATGGACTGCACTGTGTGCAAAGTGCTGCTGACTGTCATACGCTTCATTGAAGGTATATTCGACAAGAGATACTCCCTGTGGCCTTCACTGATATTCAGGACCATGATATGGTAGGTGTCTATCTAAGAAAAACAACAACCTGTCTTGTGGCATTTAAAGGATATAACTAGACATGGGCACGACTTGGCGAAATTCTCGTTTCTGTTTCCATTCCTCGTTTCCGTTACGTAACGGAAACGGTAATGACAATTACTCCGCCAGAACTCGAACTCAAGCCGATAAAAGAAAAATTGGGTCTGATTTGTCGTTGTCGATCATGGCATTGCAGCGATCGCGCGGTGCCAAGCGGCACCGAAAAAAAGTTTTTTTTTATTTTAAAAACTTTTTTTCTGTGCCGCTTGGCATTGCACGATCGCTGCGATGCCATGAACGACAACGACAAATCAGATTCCCAGCCAAAAAAGCAGGCAAAAATATGCCTGCCTGAGTGAGTGCACCTACCAGAGGGGTGGTTTCTGGGGGGGGGTGTCCCCGGCCTCCCCCCCTCTCCTGTCCTGGGCTGCTCTGGTGGGGGGCATCCTCGTCGTCTCACCAACTCGCCAAGCGCAACAGAAAAAAAGTTTTAAAAATAAAAAAAACCAATTCCTGGCCAAAAAATCAGGCGAAAATATGCCTGCATGAGTGAGTGCACCTACCAGAGGGGTGGTTTCTGGGGGGGGGGTCCCCGGCCTCCCCCCCTCTCCTGTCCTGGGCTGCTCTGGTGGGGGGCATCCTCGTTGTCTCGCCAACTCGCCATGCCATGCGGTGCGGGCGGGGGATCCAAAATGGGGCGACCGCAATATTTATTTTGAAATCGTGGTCCAAAAACACACCAACGCACCACAGAAATATGTGAAAAATAGCTATTTTAAAACTGCCAGAATTTTTACAGTAGCAGCAGTGGGTTTTTCTTGCAACAAAATGTCTCCATTGATTTTATTTTATTTTATTTTTATTTTTATTTTTTTACACCTGCGCAATGATGGGCTGGCCATGGGAGTGAAGCATGCAAATTTTTGGAGCCATTCCACCAATTGCATGGCCACTTGGCCAGGTTTTAACTGAGGCTTCTGGGATGTGCCAGTCGGGCATAAAAAGCCCACTAACCCTAGCCCGAACCCTAACCCTAAGCCTAACCCATACGCCAGTACACTGTCCTTCTTAGTGGGTCAGAGAGGCACCCAGAGGTGCACCCCACTAACTCACCCTAACCTTACCCGTAACCCTAAGCCTAGCCCTTGCGCTAACCCTAATCCTAAGCCAGATCTGTGTACTCGCATTGCACTACACGCAAGTACACTTCCCTTCTTAGTGAGCCAGAGGGCGCCCTGAGGGAGCCTTCCCAGCCCAAGTGCACAGTATACCAGTATGCTGGTCCAGAGGCACCCAAAAGAAAGAGAGGTGCCTCTGCCACTGCAACTTGGTATGCATATCCGATTGGCTATGCGTACCCTTTTGTAGCGGGCCAGAGGAGGCACCCACCCCAGAGAGGTGCCTCCAGGAGCCCTCTTTCCCTTCGTAGAGGGCCAGAGGAGGCACCCACCCCAGAGAGGTGCCTCCAGGAGCCCGCTACCCCCCCTAAACCAGTACTAACGACAGACGAAAAAACAACAGACAAAACGACAAATTTTTGAAAATTTTTGCGACAAACGGAAATGAGCCGAAACGGGCCGGCTCCGACACCCGACAACTCGAAACGTCATTTTTCCTGGTCGTGCCCATCTCTAGATATAACTGTTTTATTTCACATAAGCTTCCATTGACTGCACGCCCCTTCCTTGGAGACAAGAAGGGGGGCAGGTGTGCATATATGGGCATGGTGTTTTAGGGCCATGCCGCCACAAAGTGATGTTCAAACAAAAGCGCATGCAGAGGCCAGACATAAAGGTAATAGGAGCACGCCTAAAGAATACTTCGAAAAGCTGCTATCACTACACAATTACAAATCAGCAGAAGGCAGCTTTAAACACAATGGCCGGAATCCAACACACAATTTATGCAGGTGGTAAGTGTGGTGGTGCAACTTAGATGGGCAAATACAGTGGACCCTTGTATAAGAAACAGCTTGTATAACATCAAATCTGTACAACATAAAAATTGTGGAGATAGGGGAAATTTGCTTAACATAATTGCCTATGGGAAGAATCCATACAACATAAAAATGGGATTACTCCGTTTTCAATGCATTCCTATGGAAAATTGTATAAAGGAAAATTTGCTTAACATAATTTCATTTGGAACGAATTAATTTGTTTATACAATGTACCACTGTAGCTGCTATTTAATGAGGCCTTCACTGAATTCCTAGTTTTCGGCTGAGTCGCGCAACTGGGGCAGTACTAGAAATTCAGGTGGGAACAGTGGGCATTTGCCACTCTTCTGGGACTTGTAGTCCAATGAGTAATCTTTCTACCTTCTGGTTTTATGCCTTGAAGTATGAATAGCAAAAGCTGTCTACAAATCAGTAGAGTAGCTCACCCATGGGAGTTCCAGGATGGTTTTCTTCTTGTGCGTGTACACGTGCCCATTCAGATAATGTATTTCATCCTCAGGCTTTTGATTCCATGCTCAGGAATGGTGATGAGGATGTTGAGGTGTCAGAGCATTCATTTTTTGCTTCTCTATGTACTTTTAGGTACAAACGTCAACTAAGATGTGTGAAGGTGAAGTACATTGAGAAGGATGGCTACAGGTTCTGCTACTTCTCAAGAGGAAAGCCCGGACGCCAGCCATCAATGTTGATGCTTCATGGGTTCTCCTTCAACAAGGACATGTGGTTAAATGCAGTAAAAGTATGTCTCTTCGGCCAAGGCAATGCTGTAAATACAAGGTTAAAATGTTGTTGCTGTTGCTGCTCCTCCTGCTGCTGCTGCTGTTGGCCTTCTTTTTGGAAGAAGACAAAACAAGCATAAAGCAGAATGCATTCTCTTTACTTAATCAGGTTCTACAACTATAATTTAACAATACATTATTATATCCACCCTCTGACATTTCTTATAGTGTCATCTGAGGCTCTTGTAATTTACTAGTTTCGTTTATTGAGTAGCCATTTTCGACCATATCATAATACATACAAAGGCACATAAATGCACAATAAATCAGATAAAATACTATACAAATGCTAAAATTTAGAAACATCATACATGTATTTTAGTTAAGTGAATCATCCCTGCAGGAAACTTCTATTGGTTCAATGTAGTGGGATCTTATGTCTGCCACCTTAGATACAAATTTAGCTATATTTCAGACAACTTGTGTATTAGGACTCTGGAACAGATATGAAAGTCTATTACAGTAATCCCCCGCCTATTGTGGGGATTAGGGACGCGACCCAACCTGTGATAACTGAAAATCTGCGATAGGCAGATGTTGGGTCTGGTTGGGAGTGAGGGGCCTGTTTGGGGGCTCCTACACTTACCCCAAGCCTGGCGCTGCCCCAAACAGGCCTCTGATGGTTTCACAGGCCTGTTCCAGGCCTCAAAAGTGATCAGGGAGCCTGTCAAAGACCTCAGAAGTGGTTTTCTGTGTTCCAGACGTCACTTCTGGTTTACTGGAAGTCACTTCCAGTTCACCAGAAAGCACTTCTGAGTCCTGCAATAGGTCCGGTAAGGCCCTCCGAGACCCATTTGGGGCAGAGCCAAGCCTGGGTTAAGTACAGGAGGCCTGAAACAGGCCCATCCACCTTACGGCAGGGGGGCTTTGTATCATATACTGCAGTCCCACAATATACGGAAACTGCAGTATATGAGCTGTGAACGGGCAGGGGTTACTGTATCCATGTTCCAATGGGCTGTTTTACCCAACAGAACAGATAGTTTTACCTAGCAAAAGAACTTAACACGCAATCAAATAAAATATATCCAATATCCTCGATAGCACAGGGCCCACAAATATAGGTTGTTTCGTCATAAGGCAATTTGTGAAAATGTCCATGTTTGGTCACGGAATCCAGAAGTTCAAATCTTTGTCTGGTAAAAACCTTTCTAAGAGATTGAGATAGACTCATTTTTAGATACTTTTCAAGGTGGAAAAACAGTTT
>JAHTLZ010001100.1:3377-14607 GCA_023846285.1 Phrynocephalus versicolor | reverse complement strand
GCATTCATCAGGAACCCCAGGAACAGAATGATGGCAATGAAGAACATAACAGGCACCAAATACCTGCGGATCCGAGCTGTCTCTCTGAGACGCCGGTTAGGTTCAAGAGGCATGTTCACCTTGAAGATGGATGAACAACCCACTTTCCGAAGCCCACAAAATTTCCACTCCCAGATGATGTGGAGGTGGAGTGGAACAGCACCACTCTTTAGAAGAACACTGGAGACGGCACGTTGTTGCTATCCACGCGAGCAGGAACCCACGAAGAAAGCAGCTATGGACGTCTTGGCAGCTTCTCCTTGTTTCGAGGGCGCAGATTGTATCGCTGTTTGGCTTTCGGAGACTCGTCAGGATCCGGTTGGGCCGATTGTTGCTCAGGCGTCTTATGAGGAATTGGCGGGGTACCTGGTGAATCACATGCAGTGGAATTCAGAGGAAGGTTTCCACTGGAATCGGTGGCATCGGTGGCCCTGTCGGTCACTTTGGCACTTGGACCTGGGTCAGCATCAGGCATCACAGGGGTAGATGCAGGAGCTGGAACCTTTTTGCAGTGGGATGCGTGGATCCAAGTGGGCCGACCTGCACACTTCACAGCCGTATTGGTCGTCAGCAGAACCTGGAAAGGGCCAGACCAGCGAGGCTCCAAACAGTGCTTTCGCTTGAAGACCTTCACACACACCCAGTCACCGATCGCCAAGGTATGGCACGGCTTGTCAGCTTCCCGGGGCAAGGCAGCTTTGACCTGGGAATGAAAGTCCTGAATACAAGAGATAAGGGCATGACAATAATCAATCATTGTATCATCTAACATAGCTAAGTCAGAGGAGTGAATTGGCACAGGAGCAGACGCTGGGAGCCGCATAGGACGTCCCATTAAGATTTCATGGGCAGAGAGACCATACTTTTTGTGGGGAGTAGATCTCATAGACATGAGGGCAATATTCAAAGCATCAGGCCATTTGAGACCAGTTTCTTCACAGATTTTGCTGATCTTGTTCTTAAGGGTAGCATTATATCTTTCACATTTTCCTGCACTCTGAGGATGGTACGCACAATGGAGAGTTTGGGTAATCGATAGGGCTTTGCAGATGGCCGCAATTACTTGGTTACAAAAATGTGCCCCCCTGTCGGACGATAATTTAAGGGGGACCCCAAAGCGACTGATATAGTCCTTAAGGAGCCTTTTGGCCACTGTGATGGCATCTGCTTTAGCACATGGGTATGCTTCAATCCAACCTGAGAACATACAAACAATGACCAACACGTATTCATATGAAGCACATTTGGGCATTTGAATGAAGTCCATCTGAAGATGGACAAAAGGACCCCAAGGCTGAGGGTGGGCGGCTTGTTTGGTCTTAGTTGACTGAGCAACATTATGTTGGAGACACACGGGACAGGTGGACACAACTTGTCTCGCCAGCGGATAAATCCCAGGAGCGAACCATTCCTTACATAGAGTAGCAACCATACCATCGCATCCGACATGGCTTGGTCCATGTAGGAGGCGAACAAGGGTAGGCAGCAGGGATCGTGGAGCAACCGGGCGTCCAGCCGGGCATCGCCAAATTCCCTCAGCATCTGGGGTGCAACCTGCTTGCATCCAGAGGCGAATTTCAGAAGATGGAGCAGTTTTATGATGTTCAAGTAAGTCTTGAATACCCACAGGAGAAACTTTGGGTTTCATGAGAAGAAGTTGGGTAGCTTTGCCCGGGGGCGCCACAGCTGCCATTTTTGCTGCTTGATCGGCACGGTTGTTTCCCAGGGAAACCTCATTATTCAGTGTGCTTTGGTGTGCTGGGCATTTGACAATAGCCAATTGAGACGGAAGAGTGATAGCATCAAGTAAGGTTTTTACATGTTTAGCATTTTTAATAGGGGTACCATGAGAGGTCAAGAAACCCCTCTGTTTCCACAACTGGCCAAAATCATGGGCAACACCGAAGGCATAACGTGAATCGGTGTAAATTGTAGCTGACTTGTCGGCTGCGATGTGGCATGCAGCTGCCAGGGCTATCAGCTCAGCCACTTGTGCCGAACGGATACCTGGAAGTGACCCTGATTCCAAGGTTTCATGGGCACTACAAACAGCATACCCACAAGCCAAGGAGCCAGTGTTGGTTCTATAACAGGACCCGTCACAAAACAGGACAAGGTCAGCATTAGCCAAGGGACAGTCAGACAAATCGACACGAGGTTTGGACATAGACGCACAGACCAGATCACAATCATGGGGTTCACCATCCAGAGGGAGGGGTAGAAGAGAGGCGGGATTTAGGATAGGGCAACGGATGAGAGAAACATTAGGAGAGGACAACAACAGGGCTTCATACTTGGTAAGACGCGCTCCAGATAGATAGGACGATGAAGTCTTGCCTAACAGAGTAGCAACGGCGTGTGGGACAGCTACCACCAAATTGTGGCCCAAAACAATGGAGGAGGAGGCCTCAACCAGCCTCGCTGCCGCAGCTACGGACTTGAGACATGGTGGAAAACCTTCAGCTACAGGATCTAAAGGAGCTGAAAAATAAGCCACTGGTCGTGGTGTTGTCCCATGGAGCTGTGTCAAAACTCCTTGAGCAAAATTGTCTCGCTCATGACAAAATAAAGTAAAGGATTTAGTATAATCTGGCAGTCCCAGAGCTGGAGTGGTGCTTAAAGCTTTCTTGAGTGAGGAAAAAGCATGTTCAGCATCATCAGGCCATGGCAAAGGGTCTGATACCTCTTTGTGAGTGAGGGCATGAAGTGGACGAGTGAGAGCTGAAAAATTTGGAATCCATTGCCTACAGAAATTAGTCATGCCAAGAAAGGCACGTAGCTGTCTTTGAGTGGTCGGCCGTGGGCACTTCAAAATAGCCTCCACCCGTGAAGGCAGCAAAGAACGGCAGCCTGGTGAGATAGCAGTTCCCAAATAAGTCACCTGTGACTGGCAAAGCTGCAATTTTGTTTTGTTTGCTTTGTGACCCTTGTCTGCCAATGCACACAACAAGACTAATGAGTCCTGAAAGCATGCCTCCACAGACGGAGAACACAGAAGCACATCATCCACATATAAAATTAAGGTGGAATTACCTGGGAATGCGATGTCAGCCAAGTCCTGACGGATAGTTTGGGAGAATATACTCGGCGAATCAGAGAATCCTTGGACCAATCTTGCCCACGTGAGCTGAGCGCCATCAAATTCAAAGGCAAACAAAAATTGACTTTCAGGGTGCAATGGAATAGAAAAGTAGGCGTTAGAAAGATCTACCACTGTGAAACAAACAGCACAAGCCGGAATGTCAGATAGAATGGTGGCTGGATTTGGAACAGTGGGATAGGAAGGAATCACCGCCTTATTTAAATGGCGTAAATCCTGCACAAACCTGTATTTAGTGGATCCGTCAGCAGTACGTTTCAGAACTGGGAGGATGGGAGTATTGCAAGGAGACCGTGTACGAACTAGAACTCCCTGGTCCAATAGAGCAGCAATGACAGGTCTAATGCCCTCTATGGCATCCTTAGAAAGAGGATACTGACCAATCCTTGGGAGAGGTTTCGTTGGATCCAGCTGAACTTTAACTGGAGAGGCTGATTTAATCAATCCGACATCATTAGCATGAGCTGCCCACAAAACAGCAGGAGTCTGAGAGATCAACTGCTGGCGTCTAACCTCTAAATCATCATCAGGAGCTGAAGAACTGACACAGAGTTGAGTAAGCCCATCTTCAACCAGAGCAAGTTGCAAAAGACCATGAACCTCATCTTCATGGAATGCTGGAAAGTCTAGAAAAATGCCATCAGGCTGACAGTGAATAGTACAGTTTAATTTACATAACAAATCACGACCAAGCAAATTTACCGGTGAACAGGGACTCAAGAGGAAAGCGTGATCTGCCGTCAGCGGCCCAAGCCGTATCCTAAGAGGATCCGAAACAGGATGAGGAACAACCTGGTTAGAAATTCCAATAGCATTCACTACTTTCCCAGAAGAAGGGAAATGAGGAAAATCTTCTAATTTGATAGTAGATTTGGCAGCACCAGTATCCACCAAAAAAGGAACATCAATCCCATTAACACGACAGGTAAGAACAGGCTCCGTAGGAGAAAGAGTGTACGTAGTATTTGGCTTTGAACAGGGACTCCGTTGGTCGGCGGATAGTCAAAACACCAAATTAGATTGGGGATCATCAGCCACGTCATCAGCCACAGGAGCAGATGGATATTGACCAGCACCCCGGGGCCCATAAGGCCGCTGGGGAGGTGGAAAACGAGTGCGTGGCATTGGGACTGGGGCCGGCATCTGGTCATTGTAAGGACACTGAGACTGAAAATGAGAAGGGTCGTTGCAGATAAAACACCCTCTGGGGCGCGGTGGACCTCGAGGACGAGGCACCGGCATACGACCAGGGGCAGGGTTGGGGAACGGAGGAGGCCCCGGAGCATACCCATTTTGCGGAGGAGAGGACAAGGCTCGTAACTGGAGAGCCATCAATTTGGTCTCCTTCTCTTCCTTGTTTTTAGCAAAGGAAGAGGCAAAATGGTCTGCGACCTCAATGATTTCAGAAATAGATTTCGCCTTCCAACCCACCACGTTATTCTGGATGGCAGTGGAGAGCTTGGGCTGCAGGCCTTCAACAAAGAAGGCAACCACAGCATCAACAGCAGATTCAAAAGGGTTTTGGATACCACTATGCTGTTCGAAAACCAGACGCAGCCGATCCATATATTCAGCGGGAGACTCGGCAGGTCTCTGTTTGCACCCACGGATTTTGACCCAATCAGCCTTCTTAGGACAGACGGTCGGAATGGCATCGAGCAATTGTCGACGCAAATTGGGGAGCTCATCCTCAGAGGGAGCAGTGGCAGGCCAATTTGCCGTTTGCTTGAGGCGCTCCCACACCTCTTTAGGAGTGATAGCACGCAGCAGCTGGTTAAGGTCAGCATAAGAAGGCTGATATGCTTCCATGACAGTAGCCAAATCTTCCCTGAATTTAATGGGATCAGTCCGGATGTTAGGGAAACTCTGGGCCATAGTACGGATCTCAGTTTGGGACCATGGGACATGAACAGTGATAATTTTAGGGCGACGAGTGCCATTTTCCAGCTGTTCAGTGGACCCGGGCATAGCCCGAAGAGGAAAATTGGACACTGGGACGTCGGTATCATCAAAAGCGATACGACGTTTAGAAGGACCACCAACCTCCATTCCCACCGGTGTGGAGGAAAGCGGAGGACGGTGACGTAAGCGATGGTTTAACAATTTATGGTCCAATTCTGAAATAAGGGCACTGGCCAAAACCGATTGAGAAACAGCAGCGACATTGGTAGGGGAGGTTAATAATTCGAGGGCCTTCTGCTGGAGCGGTCCCAGATGCCGGGGAGTACCAGAGGCATCATTGGGAGGCACTGCAGAAGGTCCAGGGGTAGCATGTACTATCGTCTCCGAAATCAGGCGACGGATGCATTCCTCTGGATTGCCCTGCAACAATAGGGAGTCACATTGGAGCAGGGCAGTAGAGGCATCTGAGAAAATACGAGCCGTATTTGGGGAAAATTCCGAATTAGGGGAAAGGGATGGGGGCTCAAGATGGGAGGAAGAAGAAGGAGTGGGGCCAGGAAGAGATAAGGTAGGCATTCCCCCAGAAGCAAATGCTTGAGAGGGAGAAGGGGTAAGCAAAGACGGAGTATGGGGAAGGTGGGAAGGAGGAGAAGAAGGGGACACGGTAACAGCAGGAGCGGTAGGAGGAGAGGGAAGGGAAGGTTGGGGTTGGGTAGGAGCAGGAGCAGGAGAAACAGAAGGAGAGGACGAAGGTGGGGAGACGGGCTGGGAAGAAGGGCGAGGAGGCAATGGAGCGGGAAGGGCAAAAGGTAGGGCCCCATCGTCCATAAGACCAGGTGCAACAGGAGCACCGGGTCGTGGACCGGGAGGAGCATATGGTGGGGGACGGTTAGAAGGGGGTCGAGGCAAGTCTACCAAAGGACGACTGTTAGAATGGGAAGGAAATTCCAGAAGCAAATCTGGTTCCTCTTCTGCAGGTGGCAATGTTACCTGGGGATACAATTCAGTAGGAATTTTGGACAGCTTTGATTTCAAATCAGCCAAAGATTTCTCAGCCTTTTCCTTGGAGTCTTTTAGAGACCGAATGTGGGACTCCCTACGCCGCTTTTCCATTTCGGATCGCCAAGACAGGAAAGCTGACCAGTGACCAGACGGCAAAGATGAGTCTCGTTTGGTCAGACATTCCTGCAAATATTGAATTTTATCTTTATCAAAAGACCCCGTGAGTGGAAATCGTAATTTTGGGTTGTCAGCTGTAAATTGGTGCCAATCAGATAAAAACTTACAACTTTGAGGGCCATACCGAACACAAACGGACCAAGCCGAGGTTCCCTTTTCCGGCAAATTAGAGTGAGCCGACGAAGAGTTACCCATTGAAAGCCAAAGACACGTTCTGAAAAGAGAAGAGAGAACACAGACAAAATCATAAATTCATATTTTATTTTTCCAAAACAAGAACTGAGATGTGAGGACAGGACCCACACAGAAAAGGCGACGAAGTGCCTGAATACATATGAAAATCTACTGGGGCTGTGAAACGAATCTTTACCTCGTCAGCATGAGGAGAATAAGCCACAATGGCAGGACTGTAAAGAAGCAGAGAAGCTGCCACTGTTTTGAAATGTCAGATTCAGGACAAGAGGTAGAAGTGGAAGGCACAGGCCGTGCAAAAACAGCCTCAGAAGAAGGCACATATGAACGTTTGCAAGCATGTAATTTCTTCAGAAATCCACCTTTGGGAACATCAGAAAGAACAGGGGAAGAATCAGAAATCAGAGAGGTAGAGGCTGAGAATGCTTTAGAAGAGCATCCCCCACTAGAAGGGCCTGTGACAGTGTCTGCTTCCGGTGAATGTTTACTTTTAGGGGCACGTTTTCGTCTAGGAGGACGCGAAGCAGTGTCATTCTTAGGAGTATTTTTGCGTCTAGAGGTCCTCCTCCTAGCGGACCCGTCAACGGCCAGAGGAGCCGCCGTAGAAATTACAGAAGTAGAGGCTTGCACAGATGACCGACTCATAGAAACAGTAGACACAGGAGCAGTTAATAAAGCAGTCAGCCAAGGGCGAGAACGAGCCATACTGATAGGTACTTAACTGAAACAGACTGGTAGGACCCTCTAGATTGGAGAGCTGTTACACAGGAGAAAGAAGAAGGACCTTCTGTTAGAGGCTTCAGAGAACAGACTAATTCCGCCTAACTCAGACAGAACAGAGGCAGGCACGAAAATACAATCCGCAGTGTATGGGTCAAACCGAAAACAGAGAAAGCCCAGAACAGGTCATAAAAGTCCAGGTCCAGGCCCTCTCTGCTCCCAATCCAACCTCCCTCAACAGCCAGAGAATAAGCGGCAGTATAACTTTGCACCCTGACTGCAGGTGAAAAGACAAAATGGCCGCGGCTGACACAGTGCCGACAAAATGGCGGCTGAAACCACAAGACATCCATTTCGCAAGCACGGAGCCAGCCAACGCCCTTGCAACTGAACCTAAGTCCCGAGCAAAAGTACACCAGCACAAACCTCCTGCACATACCAAACCCTCTCAAACTACAGGGCTTAACAAAGGCAAAAAGCCCATGATCCCCCTTAACATGAAGGATAACCTCCCAAAACCCTGCCCATAATACTCACAGTCCAGAAACCCCTCGAAACCATACTTGCCATACCAACTTTTAATCCAGAATGGCACACCGACCCCACAGGAACGCTATGCTGGGTCAGCATGCCACTCCAGACTCCAAGTCAGCCAAAAAGGTCACATTCAGCAAAGGACTAAACAAAATGATCCTGCAGGATATCTGAAAAGGGCCTCTCCAGCTGTCCAGACGGTGAACACATGCGAATACAGGAGTGAAGGCACTTGATCACCGTCCAGACACCACGAGAACCCCAAAAATCCATCGCCAGCAAGGGCTCCCGAAGCAACAGTCCGAGCCTGTCCAGTCCCAAAGGAGCGCGGACGAGACATACAGCTAGTAGTAGAAGCAGAACAGAGCAACAAATCTGAGTCACAGAATGACAAGAGAAAGATACAAGAGAGAAAATAGTAAGGCAAACTACTTAGGCGACACAGTAAGCATTAGCGGATAGAGCAATCATTGTGGTAAATGACAATATCAGGTCTCCCATCAGCCGATGCTCTCCGCTGACGGAAAACCGTCTGATAGATATGGTGCTGGCTGCAAGAGCCCGGCTTGCATTTATATAACAAGATGAAACCTAAAGGCACCCCAAAAGGAACCCAAACGAAATACCACGCCAGAGAAATAGAAGGAAAAGAATCAGGGAGACAAAGAAGGTCACTGGTAGGAGAACAGGCACGCGCAATGTGATGAGAAGGTGGGCATGACACAGAGCATTTTCGGCATGCTTCGCAAGCCTGGTCAGGAGGGCAATAAGTACCGGGCTTACATTGACAAAATGTGTCATTCGTAGATGTGCAAGGCAGAACCTGAACTTGATCCAACTCTCGGCAAATAGAGCAAGAGAAACACTGAGGTAGAGTATTAAAATGCTTAGAAAAAGTGTGGGACTCACAGGGCACACAAACAGTGTCCACCCAAGCAGAACAATATTGTGACAGATAGAAGCCAGGCGGGCACTTTTCACAGCAAAATGTATCTTGTTGATCCCCGTGGAGATAATACTCCTCCAGGGGCCCGCAAGTAACCCAATCTGTAGGGGCACGAGCGAAAAAAGAGGAAGGCCAGGAGAAAAGAAGAAAAAACAGGAAGGAGCCCCACCCAAAATACATTGTACAAGATAACACAGAAAAGAGGAAGATAGCCCGAAGAGCAGAAATAAAGAAAATGTTAAAGAGATAGAAAGAAACTTGACTCGAACCAGATCAATGCAGCAGCTGGGGCGCCTTCCAGCAGCAGCACAAACCAAGCAGAGGCAAGTACAAGAAAATAGTCAGGGAAAGAAGGACTAGAAAGATAGAGAAAATTCAGATGAGAGAGAGAAAGATAGACCACACTTAGCTGATGTAGAATCTGCTTCAGGAGAAGTGGTCTAGGGCTTGCAGCAATGCATATAGGAGACTCAAAATCCTGTAATGAACGATATTGTAAGTGCACAGGACATAGGAATCTGAAGCAAAATGACCATCAGTCTGAGTGGACACATCCACATACTGCGGCCGACGCTTCGGCTGACATGCGGCCAGAGATAGACCAGGGGACTCCGGTCTGGGTCTGCGTTGACCCACTTGAGGGACTACAGGACCCTCCTCACTCACAGGCTCCGGGGTAGGAGCCGGAGCTCTAGGAGGAGAAAGATCCAAGGGCCCCTCTACAGTTTCATGAACAGCGGGAAGGGGCTGGTATTCTGAGCCAGTGTAAAATGGCTCAGAAGGGTCCTCCAAGTCAAGAACTGGAGGAGAAGGTGAACGGACAGCTTGATCCAAACGATCCACGGCTTCGTCGATCTGCTGATCGAGATTCTCAACAGCATCGAGGAAGTCACGAAACACAGAATGGTCAGACATAATAAATGTCAGTTATCGTCAAAAAGGGACGGGAGATCCTCTAAAATAGTGAGGAGGTCTGAATCAGGTAAAATAGGGAAAGGCGAAAACCACTGATCGGACAAATGAGGATCCGAACCTGGGGACAAATTAGGGAGTTCAGGAGGTTCAAACCAATGTGAAGGAAAAATGTTAGATGGGGAAAAGCCTCTGCGAGCAGCCCAGATCGACGGAGCGTCACCACTCACTGGGGCAGGAACACTGTGCTCTGAAAGGGAAGGGGACCAGGCGGATGGCAAGGCTGAGGCAAACGGGTATTCAAACCACCTAGGTCCGTCGAAGTCCGAAGAAGAACAGGGACTTGTAGGAACGAAGTCAAACTCTTGACACGACAACCAGTCGTCAATCAGAGACAACTCCGCATCAAGGGCAGAAAAATCGTCCCACTGGGGAAAGAAAGGAGAGGGAGAGTCAGTGCCGTCGGACACTTCAATAGGACTGGGCACAGGGACTGGGGCTAAAAATTCATCCAGTTCATCCAGCAAAAGAGGAGAAAACGGCTCCTCAGAATTTGGCAAGGGCAAGGATAACTCGGAAATGATGGGCAATGGAAGGATCAAATTACCCTGGTGTGAATCATTTGGAACTGGAGGCATAATTTCAAGAAATAAAACATAAAGAAGACAAGAAACAGAATGGGGAAGCAAGCAACAAAATAAATTTATAAACCCACAATGGGGGTCCTAAAAATCTCCGTGTAGATAGGCCAACTGAAGGAAAATATGGCAAAACAAGAAAATAAGATTAGCACTAACCTAAGCACTCAATAAAGGTACCGGCGGACAACAGCGCACCTGGCAGACGCCCCGCTCCCCAGTCCTGTTTCCCCGGCCCTTGGGAGGATGATCAGTCCTCCCGGGGCAAATCCTCCTGATTTGCCCTGGCCACCACACTCTTGTGACCCTATACCATTCCCCACTTATCACATCTCAGCAGAAGTTGGACCAGCCAGACCTCAAGCAATAGGAAAGAGAAGTGTTGCCATACTCACCAAAAAGAAGCCTCTCAAAACGACGGAGAAACAAAAATCGGAAAGAAAAAAACAAGGGCAAAGCCTCAAGAGAACTTCAAAGAAAAAGGACCGGGTAGAAGATTGGAAGGACGGAGCAGCTGCCGCGCCCAAAGGGCGAGCAGGAGACCGCGCTCCAACTCCCGTCGGCCAATGCACCAAATATGAGATGGTGGTTCGGAGGTCTCAGAGAAATTCTAAGTCTGTGCTGTAGAAGAATCAGACTTAGTCTCAAAGCTGACACCATTCAAAGATAACACCATTCATCTGCAAATGCCCAGCTTGGGAAACAGGTGTCTTGACTCACACCCTTCCAGAAAACAAATTGTTTGTGCTCATTGCAAACAGGCAGCAGGGGATGCTTTATCCCTTCAATTGGAAGCACACAAAAGGGGAAAAGATGTAAAGCTCACTTCCCCCAGTGTGCCACAGTCCTATTCTAGTTTGAGAGGGAGATTTAGAGAGAGACAGAAAAGCCATTGGCATGGCTACAATAACATATGTCAAGGCTAAATATATTAATTATATGTCAAATATATCAATAACAACATGCTTAGGAACTGCAGTGGGGATCAGTAGAGAAAGACAGTTTTTCTCTGGGTGTAGTACTGCCCCTGTCCAATTGCCTTTTGCAGAGGCCACAGACAAAAGCAAA
>JAHTLZ010001098.1:0-11489 GCA_023846285.1 Phrynocephalus versicolor | reverse complement strand
GGTGTTTCTTGATTTGGTTAAAAACCGCAATCAATAAATATTATTATAAATGGCAGCAGTGGTTTAAATGCCCATGCAATGAAATTTTCATGTAAATAGTCTTCATTTGTGTCTTTGCATTATGCTGAAGCACGTAAGCAATATGATTTCTGACAAAGGTTATACTGTACTGCTAGTCTATAATGTGGATGGCCTCCACTGTATTCATGTACAGTATATTGTGTCTTGTCATGCGCATGTTTAGGGAGCCAGAGCTGAGCAACTATTAGGTTTCTAATGTAAAATGAACTCTGCTGGCACATGGGAAAAATGTGTCATTAAGGCTTGTGGTACCTACTGTCTACTTCAAATGTGTTAAGTGTGGCATTCAATAAGAGATGCATATACAGAAATTCTAACTAGAGTCATTGTCTATGAAATACAGTCAGTAGCATGTGGAATTACCCTGAATATAATCAGTCCTTGTTTCCTTGCCTGTGCTCTGTCTTGCTGTATGTTCTGTAACCACAAGATGGTGGCAAATGTTTATTAAATAGTTATTATCAGAAGCTTTAGGCTACGTTCCTCATGGTGCTAATATTATTGCATAAGAGGATGTCTTATTCAAGAAACAGAATTCTTTGATGAAAATTGCTCAGTATGGTTATTTAACACTTGATTATCTGAACAATTTCTTCCCGAAGCAGATGTTTAAGCATACAAATTCCCTTTTCCTTTTATTCCAAGACTGTCTTTCCTTTTATTTCAAGACTATCAAGATCAGAACTGGCCCAACCCACCCGATTCTCCATGGCTCTCTCGCTCTGGGTCAACGCGTAAATGGGCCTTCTTAGTGGCCGGCCAGCTCTCTGGAATAAACTACCAAGCGAGATACGCCAGGCTCCTTCTTTGGCATCCTTTAAAAAAGCTGTTAAAACCTGGCTGTTTAGGGATGCCTTCGGCAGTCGCTAGGGTCTGTATCGCTTTTTTCTTGTTTTGTGATTTGTACTTATCATTAGCTGTCCTATGCCTCTTGCCAATTATTTTTTTTAACTGTTGTTGGATATTTTCCCCTTTATTTTATTATTATTGTCTTCTCATTTACTTTTATTATCTTGTGGCTCTCTTGTGGATTTATGTGAATCTCCCAGTGTTCCCTCCTGGGAAATTGGCGCGGTATATAAATATAAAATAAATAAATAATAAATAAATATTAAGACAACCAAAAGCCATGGCAACAAACTGTCAAAACTGATAGATTACTGTAGTGGTGTTTATGTTTACTTTATTTAGAAGGTAATTCTTTTCCATCCTTTATAAAGGCAAAAGAAAATCTCTCAATCCATATGAAGGAAGCAGCAGGAAGGTATGTGGGCTCACATCCAAAATTCTGCCTAACTTTACACATTTTTCTGGTGAACAGGGTATATCTTTCATCCAATGATAGATTCTTGAGTTTGTTTGCTTGCTTGCTTTAGTTTTTTCAGCCCATCTTATGTCAACAGATCTCAAGGTAGTATACAATCAGAGAAGTCACTTGAAAAGAATATAAAACCATCCAAGTACCTTGAAACGTTTCAAAATAACTTAAAAATCCAAGCAATTCTTGAAGAACAAGAGTTTATCAGCAGTGGTTGAATTCTGCCTGGCCAACTTGCTGAGGTTGACTTTGGTGAAATCCGACTTCTGGGGCTACAAAAGACTTGACAAACAAAGCTTGCCAAGAAATAAAGCTACAAAATGAGCAAATGCTGATCTTAGCAGGAGCTAGAATTTCTCCCATCAAGATATATACAACTGGCTGGGGAAGAACATCCTGAGGGAGCATTGTTGAAATCGTGTTACAAAAGCCATTTAAAACTTGACAGGAGCCCTGGAGAACAATGTGGGGAGAGTATAATTCTGCATATTAGCTAGAGGTGATTGCACATGAGCAGCAAACATGACCTACTCTGCCAGACTGAGCCTTTCCCCATCTCTTAATGCCTTTGATTTTTATGCTGTTCAACATAATAACCCAGGATATTTAGTCACCCCATTCCCAAGACAGCAGGGAAGATTAATTAGCCAACGTCCGTGCAGTGCTTTGAAGATGGAAAATGCTAGACACAGGAAATGCTCCATATGTTGAACTTGGTAGAGGATGAAAGCCTCTTCTGAAGCACTCTGATTTCCACCCCCCTCCCCATTTTGGTAGGCTGAATTTTAAATGGGAGGATAAACAAAATACTCAGTGGTTATATAGGAAGGTTAGAGAAAGAATAACCTTGCTTACTTGTGTGTGTGTGTGTGTGTGTGTGTGTGTGTGAGAGAGAGAGAGAGAGAGAGAGAGAGAGAGAGAGAGAGAGAGAAGAATGAGCATACACATATACCACAAGTTTTCGTAACTGAGCTTATTCACTTACCAAACAGAAGCAAGGATCTTGTATGATAGCGTAGCTGTGATAAGAATTGAGTAGTTCCTTAAAAATTGCCACGCAGAGAGTTAGTTATATAGCAAGGGTTTATTAGACAGTCACAGGAATACAAAAATATAGAAAGCATATAGTAAATGAAACAATTAAGTAGTACACAGAACACAAGTAGAATTAGTAGGAATTCTTAAGCCTTTTGCTTAAGGTTCCAGGGCAGCCTAAATTGATCCGTGCACAGATCAAGCCTTGCTGGTCTGAACAGAACTCAAATGGCCTCCCATCATTTATATACCCTTCTCTATGACCTAGACCAGGGGTCTGCAACCTTTAAGACATAAAGAGCCACTTGGACCCATTTCCAACGGAAAAAAAAAACTGGGAGCCGCAAAACCATTGCGACATTTAAAACAAATATAACACTGCAAATATATTTTCCCCTCCCCTCGCTCCTGGCTTTTTGGGCGCTCGCAAGCAACACACTCCCTCGTGCGCTCCTCGGACACGCTGTGCCCCGGCGCCGGGCCCGGGTGGGGTGGGAAGGAGCGCCGCGGCTGCAGCTCCTCTGGGAACCCCCGAAGGGCTTCTGAGAAGGAAGCCAATGAAAGTTGCTTCTTCGGCACTTCAGGCGCCGGGAGAGAGAGAGAGAGCGGGCGAGCCCGAGCCGCCGCCGCCTCCCCCCACCCCGCCACCCTGTCCCCGAGGGTTTCCATCGAGGCACGCACCTGCCTCAAGTTCTCCCCCGCGCGCAACTGGGGCGGCTGCGTGTCCGCCAGCCTCGGGGAGGGCCGGGCTGTGGGGTGGGTGGGCGCGCAGGAGGCACGTTCTGTGTGTTGGAATGGAGCAGAAGGCAGCTGCTGGCGGGCTTTCGGAGAGAGCGAGAGCGAGCGCGAGCGCGAGCGAGACAAGCAGGCAGGCGCACAGGCGCTCCGCTCAGCTCGGCTCAGCTTCTCGAGCCAGGTGGCGCGCCGTTGGCCTCCCCGGGTGGCCAGGGGCCCCCGAACAACTTGAGCCCGGCACCCCCACCCCGCCGCCGAAACCGGCTGACTCCAGGAGGGAGCTGCTGGAAGTCTAATAAGAGAGACCCCTCCTCGGGCCGGGGGGGCGGGCGGGCTCGAACTAGCTGTCACACCGCGTCCCTCAACTGCCAAGTTGATCTCGCGCAGGAAAAAGAAAAGCCGACTTCCTCCGTTGCTTCTCGCCTCTCTGC
The DNA here is from genome assembly GCA_023846285.1 of Phrynocephalus versicolor. Classification (NCBI taxonomy): domain Eukaryota; kingdom Metazoa; phylum Chordata; class Lepidosauria; order Squamata; family Agamidae; genus Phrynocephalus; species Phrynocephalus versicolor. The sequence continues at coordinate 7,889 of JAHTLZ010001098.1, read as the reverse complement.
TGCCGCCGCCGCTCCCCCCCTCCCCGCTCCCGCCGCCACCAAGCCCTTGCTTGTTGGGCCAGAACTGACAGCACCAGGCAAGGAAGCAGGGCGGTGGCGGTGGCGGGGGTGGGGAGAGAGAAGACTAGCCCTGGCCCCCTCCCCACGCCACCTTTCTTGAGGTTCCCATTCCGCCCTCGCTGCCTTCTGCCCGGATCCTGCAGCCATGGTCTGAATCTCTCCCCCCCGCACACACACACTCCATCTCTCCCTCCTCCTCCTCCTCCTCTCGCCCCCACCCTCCATGGAGGAGGGAAGTGCAGCCCGAGTGTGTCGTGCCCACACCGCTTCCACTTTTTTTTTGGGGGGGGCAGTTTTTAAAAATCTTCCAAAAATAGTACAGGAGGGAGAGGAGGGGAATTTCTAATCTCTCTCTATCTCTCTATCTCTCTCTTTCGCGGAGACAAAAGGGGAAGGGGAAGGGGGGAAGGAAGGAAGGAGGGTTTTCTCTTCCTCCACGTTGCACACACACACCACACACACACACACACACACACACGTCGCTTCTTCCCCCTCCCACCAAACACCCAAACAAGAAAGGAAGGGGAAGGGGGGAAGGAAGGAAGGAGGGTTTTCTCTTCCTCTACGTTGCACACACACACAACACACACACACATATGTCGCTTCTTCCCCCTCCCAGCAAACACCCAAGCAGGAAAGGAAGGGGAAGGGGGGAAGGAAGGAAGGAGGGTTTTCTCCTCCCGACTTTTTTTCTGGGGGGGGGGAGGCAACAATCCAGATCTGGGAGGTTTTCTTGAAGTTAAAAAAAAAGAAAAAAGGCTGCTGTTCGGGGGGCACTTTCCACCACGCCTCCCTCTCTCTCTTGCTCTGAAGAAGAGGGAGCGTGCGGGAAGGTAGAGCCCGAGAGTGTGACCGCACTTGGCTTCGCGCCGCCTTGTGGGACGGGCTGTCCTCGCGAGATTCGGCGCCTTTGTATTGAAATTTCTGAACCCTTCCGGAGCCGCGGCAAATGTTCCAAAGAGCCGCATGCGGCTCCGGAGCCGCAGGTTGCAGACCCCCGACCTAGACTTATGTATCTTGCACGTGCGTACACGTGCCTGTTCCTTGCACGTGTGCTTAGCTCATACCCAGTTGGCCGTCAAAAGCCATTTTACCTAAGAATGACCCGACCTTTTACCCAGTTTGTTGATAGTTCAAGTTGGTTTCTCATTCCTGACTAACCCTCAAATGTTGCTCTCAAGAAATTGACACCCCCACAACTTATCTTCTGTGGTCATGTTGACCCTTAGCTGCACAAAAGATGGGTCAATGAGACTTCCTGTTTTTTTCCCAGTGCATCTGATAGTCACAGTTGGGATCTGTTAATATTTTAATAACATAATGCTTATTTGACTTCTCTCATCCTTATCAGCTGCAAAACACTGGGAGCTCAAAAAGGTTACTTTTTAGTTATGGCTCCCATAATCCCTCAGCCAGCATGGAAGATTCTGGAATATGTCGAGTTTCTAATTTTTTTTAAAAAGAAAAAAGTGTTTCATAATTAAAGTTTATTTTGGATGCAACCCTCCAACTACAATCACAAACTATTGACATTCTGTGGGCAAAACCTGAATAGGGATAGGGTGGAGGAAGAGGAGGTCCTTTATAAAATCCAAAACTTCAGCTGCTGAATCCTCTCATGTTTAGTGAAACCAAGCATATCATGTTCCCCACAGCCTGCAATTTTTTTATGCCCAAGGATGTTCCTCTTGTAATTTTGGCACTGCCTACAAACATAACTATACATGCAGAGCACCCCAAGACATTGTTTTGCCTAAGATAAAGGGTGTGTGTAGCTCTTTAGCCCACAGAGACCAAGTGGCGTGCCAGCTGAACTCATTTCTAGCCTGACAATGGGATAGCATCCTTCACTGCATCACAACACAGCAGGGAAGTTTCAGGGCACCAGCCATGTAATGCATGGAGCTTGCTTTGCTCATTCTGTTCCCCATCTTTAAGTATCTTTTGGCTGAGGTGATTGTCTAAAATCTGCCTAATCCTAGGGCTGCTCTTGTCTGTGTTGTTAGGGATTGCTGTAGGGTTCAATGAAGCCTTCTTCCCTAAGGTCCTCCTTAGGGCACAGTCCTTAGCCATTCCTTCCCTTGGAAGGTCAATGCATGCCTTCTATATATTATCCCAACTCTTAATCTGTTTTCCAAGGCTTTAGACTAATTTATATCTGTCAGGAACCCCAATAGCTTGCAGGCTGAGGGGAGCAAAGGGTCTTCTGAGTAAATAGGGTGGAAGTCCCTGTGAGTCTCACATACGGCAGGACAGAGCAAGATAAGTGGAGAGACAGGATGTGTCGTTCTGCCTGCAGTGATACTAGGGCTTGTCTACTGTGACAAACAGGGTTGTTTATGAATATGTATTCTTATTTATGAATATTTGTGTGTGTGTTTAGAATAGCCAATCAGTGACCTGGGTGTGGGTGTGGCTAAAGGCTATGCATGTATAGAGCCCTTTGGTAAGAGATGTGAGGCACCAGAAGCTGTATTGTAGTTAACATCTAAGAAAGTCAATAGACAGGTGTAAGATCCTGGGATTGGCTAGGGTTTGGTATATAAATAGATATAAGTTTAGTTGCGAATACAAAGAAGTAACTGTGAATAACTAGAAACGATTGTGAACTACGTTTTAGTAAAGTGTGTGTTAATCGGTCATAACTGTACCAATAACATTGAAGTTCCATTTGTAAATCAATAAACATTTCAAGTTTTATTTTGAAGATACTGTATATGAAGTGATGTCAGACTCTCTTATTAAAATAAGTAAAGTTATCCAGGGAACTGGTGATGGCAGCAAGAATATTAAAAGTGCAGGCAGTGTACGTCACATCTACGCTGTTTGGAGTGAGCTAAATCAGATTGATACGAACTCTGGTATGCCATTTGGTGTGATTTTCACATCCACTTCAGAGTATTGGTAAGTTACACACTTCCTCAGTTCCATGGAAGGGCAAAGGAAGTGAAACATGTTTTCAGTATACAGTATTAGGGCAGTACAAATGTGTAGTTTCACCTTGAACAGAAGAAGACAAATGAAAAACTTTCTTCTGGAAGCAAGAGGAGATGGAGAAGGTCACAAGGATGATTTTGGACTGCTTTTTTCTCAAAGCTCTGGTTGCAAACTGACTGCAGCTGAATCTTCTCAAGCCACTTCAAATTATGGCAGATTCAAAGAGGAAGGCTTGCTTTGGTTTGTTTCCTACCAAACCTTTCCACACACTGGAAACAAACCAAAACAGAGTTATCTCGCCTGCACCCAAAATTTAGAAGTCCTTGATGAGCTGTAAAGGTGCAGGTAGGAACGCTCTGGCAGTAGGCTGATTTGCTCCAGAAAAGACATACTGTAGTCTAATTGCCACCTTTAGGAATGAACCAGCTCATCCCAACAGTGGGCTAAATGTCCATGTAGTTACCATCTTACTTGCGCATTAAGGTTTTCTTCCCCCAATTCTTTTTAAAGGGCAAATAAGGACAAGAAATACAAAATGCTGCTTTTATACTTGATCTAGCCATTCATGAAAAAGCATTTTTATGGTAGAAAAAGGAGAGCTTGGTTAAGAAATGTAAACACTCTTCCTTTTTCGACAGCTGGAATGCATTTCCATGACTGTTCAAAAGACATAGCACACACCCCATATTAATCTATTTATATTATCCACTGAAAGTGTCTGTGATAAGATGGGTGAAAAACATGGCTTTTGAATGAAAAAAATTGAAAATCAGTTACTGGGCTCTTTTCTTTCCAAAATAAATCTCATACAAACTATTCACCAGTTTGCACAATCATGGTGTCTATGGATGTCCAGTATCTATAACAGAGGGTTGCTGTGTATGTGACAACAGACAGATACACGGGTGCAATCATGCATCCACATTTGATTTATATTGTGTGCAAAAACCAATGGGGCTAGAGATTTTGAAAAATCTTCAACATGGACCTTCTTAATGCAAAGAGCTGAGCATTGCTGTGTGAAAAACAAATTCTGATTAGTTTTTCTCCATTAGTTTCTGTAATTAGTTTTTTTTTCATGAAAGGTGCAGTCCTCCCATAACCCCTATGAACTATTTGGTTCAGCCCAATGGGTAGGAAGGGTCGGTGGTTCAAGGACTAAATTAAGAACAAGCAGGAGAGCTGGAGACTCAAGGAGCTGCTATTCCCCTGAGGGTTGAAAAGGTCCTTGCCACCTTGGTTTAGGTAGCAAAATTTCAGTATGGGTGTGCACTGGAAGAGTGAATCCATATAGTGATCTTGTGTATTTACGTTTGTATTTGTCCCAGGGCTTCAAGGACTAGATACGTGTAGCTTTTTCCATAATATTGTGGATTTCCTACCTCAGTTGATAATATCTAGGATTTCGTTCTTATTTGGATTCAAAGAGACAATTGTTCCCTGTTTATTCAAGCAACTCCTGCTCTGGTGCTGGGAGGAAAATTGGAGTATACAAATTGTAGCATCCAGTTGTAGGCTGTGTGTATATCACTGTTAGTGTTGTTTGTTATCTCTCTTTTGTATACACTGTCTCTCTAAAGAAAAATTATCTTTGTAAACTTTGTTTTCGCAATTTAAAAATCCCAATTATTTCTGTATCTGTTACATGTGGGCTTTCCAGCAAGAAGCTCAGGTTAGTATAGACATCATTTCTTGTCCATTTTTATTGTCACAACAACTCTGACGCAGGTGAGCTAAAAGACAGATGCAAAAAGTTAAAGCAGCTCAGCCTGCAAAACCAGTGGCCAGGCTAGCTGTGGCATTGTGGGAATTGTAATTTAAAAAGATATGGTAAGTTTTCTCATTTTTGTACCTCTCTCACTCATGCAATTATTTTAAAAGCATGAATTCCTCAAAGGGTAAAAAAACTTGGCTTAAAGTAGAAAATTTGGTTGATCCTGTACAAAGTCTTGCTCATCAGTCTGACCAACATGGGCAGTTAATGGGCTTGCTCTAAGTTTTCTCCACTAAACACATTCCAGATTCAGCCATATTCTTTTAAAAGCTAATCCTCCCTAAAGGGTGGTATTTTCACTACTTCATAATTGGCAAGGGATGAGGAAGTTATGGAAAATTTAATTTTAAAAAAAAGTTTAGCTAATTTTCTGTGACAGATGTCATTGCTACAGTTCAGGATTTCTCGAGTGAAAAAACAACAAAAATAAAATTTCAAATAATTTTAACCATCTGGAAGTTGAGTCATGGCAACTGGACTTCTTTTCTTGAGAGATTGAAACGTTTCATTGCTCATCCAAACAGCTTCATCAGTCTGAAGAAAGCTAGTTGCGAGTCCTCCATTTTGCAGTTCATTTTTAAAAACTTCACTTTGCAATCTTTTTATATTTCTTTTATAATTCTCAAGAAAATGAGAGATTAATTTGCCCTTTAAGTTGAGTCAGTGCCATGACTCAACTTCCAGATAAACTCACCTGGATGACTGAGAATTTTCACAGACATAATTTTTTACTAGTTTTCAGTTTTAAATCACACTTTTCATTAAAAGAGGATTTAATGTTGATCTAGGGAGGGAAACGTGGAGCTTTCTCAACAGACAAAAAGAGGATTCATAGACATTAGAGGATAATACATAAAACAGGTCAAATTTGCTTTATAGGGGGCTTCAGTGTCTCTGAAATATGGAAGGCATTAGATACTCAAACTAATTATTTTCACATTCTTCTAAACTTTCAAGAGATCACCCCAGTCTTGCAGTTAGACAAGGAGGGCACAATCCTGGTGTGTTTTTGAATACCTTGCATGAAAAGTAGATGTGTAAATGGGCCCAAGGAAGACCCAAAACTATAGAATCATAGAGATAGAATGGACCTCACATGTCAAGGAGTCCATCTCTCATATACAGAAACAGATGATTTAGTTGTGGGTGTCCTACTTTGGTCAGGATTTGGAAGGTACCCACACATTCTGATTAAGCTTCGCACACAGAGTTACCAGCTGATTAAACAGTGATTGACTGAGTCCAAATGACAGGGTTATTGTCACAAAAGAGCAGTGGAAATCTCAGAGTAATTTTGAAAAGGGAAGTGAGAGACTAAGGGCAAAGGCTTGAATTACTCTGTTATCTGATTGACGTAATTAGCATAGGGGCATTAGATCCTGCCTCAGAGAGTCATCTTGCAAAATGAGCAAATTAATCACTTGCCCTTTGAAAAGTGCTGCGGGACCTCTCTAAAGGATTTAGGAGACAATTTTAGAGAGCAAAAGCATACGCCCAGTACCACAACACATCTTCAGCCATAAAATTTCTTCCCTTTTGCTGGTTTTAATTATATTGATTCTTGTATTCCTACTTAAAATGCCATTGCCTGCTACATCATGGAATAAGTTTATTTTCTCTAGTCTCGGCCTGTAGGGCTGTGCTCCTTGGCAGACAGTAGGTGGAGTGACCAAGCGATAAACAAGACAAATGGCACATGGAAGTCAGTCTTCTCCAAGATTGCACCTGTACAGCTACAGATCTCAGTTTACTGGTGTATTAATATACTTCCCACCAAAAAAATATATTTTAAAAAACTTACTCTCAGGGCAGCCAAGTGGCAATCATCATGGCCACCTTCCTTGGGGACCTAGTATGGGAAAATAAGCAATAGGAATGCGCACACATGGTATACCAGTAAGGAATGGATTGATAGATCATCAGTACAAAATCAAACATCCCTCCCAGTGAAGGAAATAAACCAGAAATCTAAAGAGATCTTTAAAAAAAAACAGCCATATCAGTATAATTAGGGTTCTTTTGCCAGGTGTGATTGAACACTTAAGTGGAAGAAGCTGCACATATGATATGAAAATCTGGGTGCCATGTAAAGTTTCTGTGTGCTTTCCCCAGATGGCACCTGCTGGCCACACACATCTTAAAGACTCCTGTCATCCTGAAAAAAAACAAACAAACAAAAAAACCTCAGCAGGACAGGAATGATAAAATGTCTGTGCCAGACAGGAGGTTAGGGGCGGAGATTTCATATTCTGGAGATTATGTAGCCAGATGTTCAGGGATTGTTGGAGCTGAGGTTTCATCAGCCCTAGCCATTTCAGCCAATGATGAATGATCATGACATTTGGAGTCAAACAGCATGCCCCACCCCTATGTAAAGTGTTAGATTTGTGACACTGTTTTATAAATTTTCTTTTAAAAAAGCCACACCAACAATAGCACTGCAAGTATAGTTAAGAGAAATATTTAAGAAGTTGAACCTTTTTTTCTATTTAACTTCCATCACATGTTCATTATATTAATATATTTCTAATGTCCCTCTTTCAGAACAAAGTTTCTGCCTCCTCCCAGGAAAACCCATACACTATATGTAAAATATAAAAACTAAGATATCTCATTCTAGTAACACTGAATATTTCCCAGCCTAGCATGCAGATATAAAGTCAACTTGAACAATTAAGAAATTGAACATTGGATTTTCAAATGATCTCATCTTGAAATGTACAAAGCATTTTTTTCAACAGCAATCTGTGTCTCGTTAGACGGAACAGCCATGTCAGTAGTTATTGAAGACAAGAACTCACACAGTCGAGGATGCATCTCATTTATTTCTTTTATATTCGAAAGCTGCTGCTTAATTGGACTGAAGAAGCAAATAAGCACTTAGCAGCCCTTACAGCACAAAGCATTGCTGAAGCTGGAAGGATGTCTTTGAGATGTAATTTGGAAGGGTGCCTGCAGCTGGATTCACATTCAAAATGCTTTATTGCCCTGCCAAAATATACCAGTGTTGCTGAAGTTTTCAAACGAAGGCAGCAGACCCCACGAGAACTCTGGCCAAGGTAGTTACAATGCTGTAGACATCTGTCCCAGCATAGATTCAAGCATTACAAAAGCGTAT